>CM077561.1:0-580000 GCA_039657345.1 Stephania japonica | reverse complement strand
GAGCAGTAAGATTGTAAACTGTTAGATTATGTAAATATTTAGTCAAAAATATTAAATATTTAGTCAAAAATATTAAATATTTAGTCAAAAATATTAGTCAAATTAGTTCCTAATTTGTAGGTAACCTATACATTAGAATTAATTAGTCACCTAATTTGTCGCCTAACATTACGTTGTCAATGATGTATATTAACCTATTGAATGAATGAGAAGTGACACGGCAAATATTTTCTTATATAAACAAAGATAAAATTAGTAGAAACGATTGATAAAAATTGAACTCATAAGCCAACTATGACACTAACACTTTCTGAGAGCACCAACTCTCGAGGCTGTAACATTCACACCTTGCTCATGTAAAAGAAATAGAAAACAATCACCTTACGCCATTTCAAATACCAAACGACATTTACAACAAAAAGTCAAACACAGCAAAATGTCATTTATGAAGAGCTTGCAAGAATTCAAATGAACTATATATCTAAAGGCATGCACCAGAAGTATGAACAACTGAAAAAAAAATTCAGGTAAGAAGTACCTCCACAAGGCTATTTGAGAAAAAGCCCAATCATCAATGAAAGATGAAAATTCATGAATATGGCCAGAAACATGAAAAGATTGAAAAAATAATTATAAAGGGTGTGTACTCATGTGGAGAGACATAACCTACTAAAGGATGTATCAATTCACTAAGAGATAGGCAATATAACAAGTTCAGGACAGAGCACCTGCCGAGAGAGGGAGAGAGAGAAACCGTGAGGTGAGTGAGTGAGTGCAAGACCGAGAGAGAGAGAGAGAGAGAGAGAGAGAGCAATACCTTCGGCGAGTTTCCCGTGCCGTGGAGGGTGGCGTTCGCGACGGTCGAACGAGGAGAGTGTGAGGACGGTGGTGAAGAGACCGTGAACGAGGAGAGTGTGTGAGGAGAGGAGTGACCGTGAGTGAAGAAAGATGGAGAGGGAGGCCGTTAGGGTGGTGGAGAGGAATCGAGAGGGAGGCCGAGAGGAAAGTAGGGTTGGTTTTCTTTTAAATTCATTAAATAAGGTAAATTTTTTAAAATTTCAAAAATAATGTATATCGACTTTAGTAGAGACGTTATTGATGGTGACGGGGCGCCACGTGGGTTCGTGAAAATGGCGAAATGATGTGGCAGGGGGATTCGTGGATGTTAATATTTTAGGTTTATACATTCCCTCGATACGCTTCATACATTCAACCGATGCACTCCTATACATTCCAATAGAAATTAATCAAATCGAAAGTAATCAAATTTGAATACATAAAGTCAGTGTATCAATAATTGTCACTATATAAAAAAAAAAAAAAATCAAAATAGGAGAACACAAAATAAGTTTCCAAGAAAATCATCATAAAAATACAATCCTTCCATCATATATACCATAGTTTCCAGTAAAAAAAAAAGAAAAAACAAAATAAAATAAGTTAAGCTTTGAGGTATACAAAATTGAGATTCACATATAGAAAAATCATATATTTTATGAAAAACAATAATAAAGAACAAATCATATTTATTTCAATAAAAAAGAAAAAATAAATACAAATTAGTAAAATTAATTAACAGTTAGCATATATATTCAATATCACAAATATGAAACACACAAAATAAACACTACAAGAATCAGCCGAAATAGGGATAAAAAATCTCGTCCCTAATAGGTTGATATTCGGTTGCTAAACGGTCAAAAACCGAATTAGGAACTGAATAAATCAGTCTCTAAACTGAAAATTCCGTTGTTAATTAGAAACCAAAAATTTCGAAATAGGGATAGAATTTGGAGTCTGTTGTTAATTAGAAACTAAAAATTTCGTTGTTAATTAGAAACTGAAAATTTCGTTGTTAATTAGAAACTGAAAATTTCGTTCTTAAAACGGTCTCTAATTAACAACGGATTAGAGACCAAATTTATAAATTTCGTTCCTAAATCCGTCTCTAAACTAGGACGGTTTAGAGACCGAACTCATAATTCTAAATATCCTTTATTATGCATTCCTTCCCTGATTAGAAACTGAATCAGAGATGGAATTCAACATCCCAGGAAACAAAAACATTCTTACGTTTCAGCAGGTTGAAACATATATACACATCCTGCAACAAATAACCCGCAACAACCTCGCTTGAAACAAATAACCTGCAACAAATAACCTGCAATAACTTGCTAAAAACAAATAACCCGCAACAACCTGCTTGAAAACACAAATAACCCGCAACAATTTTGTTTATACATTTAAAGTCATTGTTGAAAACATATCATACAACACAAATAACCTCTTTGGAACTCATTATACAATAGAAGTTTCACATATAACATGCTAATGAAACCAAAACAGTTCTAAAAAAAATCAAAATAGACATCATATATACATGTGTGTAAAACTTTCCACCAAAATATCAAAAAATACCAAAAGATCAAAATATACCAAAATATCAAGTGTATCATATCAAATGTATATCAAGTGTATCGTATCAATTGTCTCTGTCAGGTCGTGGTAGGGGATGTGTGTCGGACAATGCATCGATCCACTCCTGCTGCAATGGCAAGTTCGTTTGCTCTTCATCTTCAGGCTCGTATATTCTTGGGCGATAAACATCGTTAGCATCCAAAGTTGGAGTAGGCACTGCCGTTGGTGGAGTAAGAGTCTCCTGGTGAGATGGGCGTGGAGGTGGAGGTGGAGGTGGAGGATGAGGTGAGCTCGCTCCAGGATGTCCACCTCTCATACTCTGCATCAACATGGATAAGATTAGCTAGTTAGTTGAAAGAAAGCTATAGAGAAGGCAGATTTATGGGTGAGTTAAACTCCAGTGTAATATGACAAAATAGCAAGAATTCACTTATTCTTTAATCTCTATCGTCGTCTACAAAGGTTACAATGCCAAAGTATTTTTTTGTGTGTAGGCCTAGGCTTGAAATTATTTTTTTGGGTACAAATAGGCTTGAATTTATGTTTATGCTGTAAGTAAGCCCTAAAACTCCAATTTGATCAAAAATTCAGAATCAAATGGAAAAAAAAGAATAAGAACTTTCAAAATCAATTCAAACTCAACAAGCACTTCATTCACCAACAAAACCACAAATGATGAAACGACGTCCAACCGACTCTCAAACAGTGAACAATCTCTAAAAAGGTTTTTACATAATCACATCAAAACCTTCACAAACAAATTAAAAGAGTTCAACTCAACAACTACAACAATAACCAATAATCTACTACACAAATGAACATCAGTTCAATCAATTCCTACTGCTAGCTTTGGTGCTTTTGTCAAAATTTATTACT
Organism: Stephania japonica; assembly: GCA_039657345.1. Classification (NCBI taxonomy): domain Eukaryota; kingdom Viridiplantae; phylum Streptophyta; class Magnoliopsida; order Ranunculales; family Menispermaceae; genus Stephania; species Stephania japonica. The sequence goes on along the minus strand of CM077561.1, from coordinate 576,706 downwards.
TAAAGCGTATTATGATGTTCATACAACATGAATTAATGTAATCACCAAAACACACCTATCGATCCTTGAGTTTCTTTTTTTTCGGAAATTTGAATCGTTTTATTATTCATTTGAGCTTTTCAATCACAAGATGGTTGCAGATGTTTATATAAATGAAATCCCAATTTCTTATCATGGCTTTGAATTGCAGTTCACTACATCGATCATTTTCACTGTAAATGGCATGGTAGGATGGTGTTCAACAATTACTGACTTTTTCATTGTAAATGGCATGGCAGGCTGGTGTTCAACAATTACTGAGTTTTTCATTGTAAATGGCATGGCAGGCCGGTGTTCAACAATTACTGACTTTTTTATTCTCTAAACACATAAAATCCAATTAAAAATTCATAGAGAATGCAACAGTTAAATTAACAATTTAATTTCAACAGAAAAATCGAGTTGTTTTTCTTATTTCACTTCCTAGTTCTAATCCTTTTCTTCATTTCTCCGTCATATGGAAATCTCATGTTCCTCACAAAGTTAAGGTTTTCTCAAGATATTTGATTGTACATTCCTAATTTGATTTCTTTGAAAGGAAAATTATTGGACGGTTGAAAAAATTGATTCAGTGTCAATTTTAATAGACATTTTAAAACTTAACCAAGTTAAAACTTAAACACTTTCTTTTCCCACTTCCCTTTTTCTTATTTTTAATAGACATTTTAAAATTATAATAAAAAATTATGCACCATTTGGAAATTAAAACAAAATTGGCATAGATATGGAAAATCTGTACCATTTGGGAGATCCCAGAAAACGAGATGATGGAGTCCTCTGTGAAAATCTTTTCTGAACTTTGAAGGCCTTCGTCACCACATTGTTTTGACTTGTCAATAGTAGCACATGAAGTACTTGAATCATCTTGCAAGAAAGCAAAGCTGAATGATCTCTTCGCAGTTGCTCGACTTGTGTCGGCCTCAGAGCTTATCTTGTCACTCAAGCAGGCCAATGACCTTTTTGATGGAGTTTGTTGTGCCAGATTTTCTGTCATCAATTTGTGAGAAACTTCAACAGGCTTCAGAGGAGAGCTCATAGTTAACCCTAACAAAAAATCAAGGATGGTTTGGAATGGTGGCTTGGGTTGCGTCAACTCGGAAAATGATAAAATGACTCACTTTGAACGCACACTTTGAGGGCACACCTTTGTTTAAAAGACAAGGGTGTGCGCCCAAACTGTGCGTGCTAGATTATCATTTTCCGTTGTAGTCCATTCAATTCAACCTACCTGTACTGTATTGTGCACGCCTCTCCTGATCTGACAAATGACAAAACAGACTGCGAAAAAATAAAAAAAAAAATGACAAAACAGACATCACATGTTGAGCGAGTAATTGAGCCAGCGGAGATGACGATGAATTGGTTTGCCAAACCGAGCAAATTTTCCAAATGGTGCACGGATGATACCAGCCTAGCTCTGATAAAAACATCCCATCATATTATAGAGCGATAAATAAACTCGACACCTTGCCTGGGATATTCTTCACTCGCAATAGGTTTGATACAAGAAATGAAGTATAGTACCATCTCAGGACTCCTAACAAAAAAACAATTTAGCTTTTAGTATTTGCCAGCAAAATCATTCGACATCATGCTCATCTCAACATAGAGAACATTATCTTCTGCTTGTAATGACTACTACGTAGTATCAACTTTAAAACGGTCTAATACCCAAGTTCTACCATTAAAGCTACAAAAATAAGAAAAAAGAAATCTACAGATGAAGTAAACTCGGTAGATTCTAATACACTTGCTTCAATAAGCTAATAGCATTATATATAAATGCGAGAAATATGCAGTCTTCATTTTATCTTAAACCATGGAAAGAGGATGTATACGATTATATAATACCTCAGGCACAGCTCAAATAGATTCAGCAAGCCTTGACCGAATTGATTCCGCATCCAACACTTTCCTGATGCTGAATGAGTAAATGGAAATCAATGTGATGCATTGAGAATTTGAGAGTAGAAAATAAACAGTATCATAAGAAGCCATCCAAAATTATAAACATCAATGCAACTAAACAAATTAAAAGCTGTTGATTCACTTTTTAGGAAAAAGAAAATTGACCCAAGCAGATGCAACGAAAAACCTGTGAGATTATAAAAGGACAAAAAAAACAAAAAACAAAAAACAAAACAAAACAAAAAACAAAACAAAACAAAAACAAAAACAAAAACCAGCAAACTAAGATGAGCATCTGTTTGGACTACCCACTTACTGGGGACTTCAGTTTCTACATCTTCCACAATAACACCTTCATCCATAAAATCTTTAGAAAGTTGTTTCACTACCCCAGCTGGTGAATTAAATACTGTTTTCTGGCTCCTTGTAGATTGCATGGTCTTCAATGGAGTTGAGAAGGGATAGTAGAATGCCTTCAGATTTGAAATCAAGTGCTCTAAGAAATGGTAATATTCTTGTGAATCAGATACAAAATTTTGGTTGAATTCTTAGATCGTATTGATACCGCTGTGAACCTGTGATTATAAAAGGACAAAAAAAACAAAAAACAAAAAACAAAAAACAAAAAACAAAAAACAAAACAAAACAAAAACAAAAACAAAAACCAGCAAACTAAGATGAGCATCTGTTTGGACTACCCACTTATTGGGGACTTCAGTTTCTACATCTTCCACAATAACACCTTCATCCATAAAATCTTTAGAAAGTTGTTTCACTACCCCAGCTGGTGAATTAAATACTGTTTTCTGGCTCCTTGTAGATTGCATGGTCTTCAATGGAATTGAGGAGGCAAAATTATCAATCGAATCCTCATTCTCAACGTCTCCCAAGCTCTGTTGATAGGTCAAATATGAAGCACTTGATTTCAAATCTGAAGGCATTCTACAATCCCTTTCATCCGCAACTTTCTGGGTGCCTTCCTCGCATTTTCCTCGTTCCATGACTGTTTTGCACAGAGCAGTACGATTGTAAACAAAGATAAAAATAGTAGAAACGATTGATAAAAATTGAACTCATAAGCCAACTATGACACTAACACTTTCTGAGAGCACCAACTCTCGAGGCTGTAACATTCACACTTGCTCATGTAAAAGAAATAGAAAACAATCACCTTACGCCATTTCAGATACCAAACGACATTTACAACAAAAAGTCAAACACAGCAAAATGTCATTTATGAAGAGCTTGCAAGAATTCAAATGGACTATATCTAAAGGCATGCACCAGAAGTATGAACAACTGAAAAAAAAATTCAGGTAAGAAGTACCTCCACAAGGCTATTAGTCTCCTTGAGAAAAAGCCCAATCATCAATGAAAGATGGAAATTCATGAATATGGCCAGAAACATGAAAAGATTGAAAAAATAATTATATAAGGGTGTGGACTCATGTGGAGAGACATAACCTACTAAAGGATGTATCTATTCGCTAAGAGATGTGTCTTTCCCAATAGGCACATAAAATTCTATATATATTCAATAGATGGAGTGTTTTTTAATTAGTTAAAAAAGGTTAAGAAAATGAGTAAAATCAAATCTCTTTCTCTATTTTCCATAGGTTTTGAGTCTGAGGGAGTGTTGAATCATAGATTGGTTCGTAGGCTAGTAATTTGGAGTGCTACAATCGCTAGTGTGATCGTTGTATCCTGGTGAACTATTGTCATTAGACCGTGAGCACCATAGCGGGGCGAAATAGTCTTGAGAACATAGAGTATAACTCAAGCCTCGATCAATTGTATTAAGTTTTCTTGTATTTTGCATCAAGTTTTCTGAAATCCCACCAACAACGACTATTTTTATGGATTGACGATTTTGATCGATTGCAGTGTGTTCAAATTAATATCGATTAACAAACTTTGAAGAAAAAAACGATGCAAATGGTTGGATGACTAAACAGGTGTGTGTTTATATTATAGAAACGTTAAATTCTTGGCTGTCCCATTCTAGGATTGAAGAAGACCAGGTATGGCAGTTGTTTCCTTTAATTATTGATATTGATTTGATTGTAAGACATGAAAAGAATCTGCATATATGGTTAGATATATGCATGAATTTGATCGTGGTGATATCTCTGCTGATCTGTTATCAAGAAAATGAGCAGATTATTACTTCAAATTATTTTGTGTATGCATGATCATTGATTCTCCACGATGAATGTTCTAAATTTAAAATATGAATTTCGATAACTGTAAGGAAGTTAAGAAAACAGTAATAGACGGCACACTGATGAATGGGTGCATATGTGTGAAACATTAGAAATCAGATTTTCTTAATGGAACAGTGGAAAGAAATTACATTTAAGGATGAATCGGTGCACTGCTTTTAGTAGTAGTATTGTTGTAATTACACCTTTAAGATATTGAGGAATTGGGGATGTAGAGAATTTGAATTACTCAGTGCATATATCAGTTCAATTAGGCGCACTTGACACATGAATGTCTAAATTTATGGATGCATGCCTATTTGACTAACAATTGAATGGGTGCAACAAAAATTAAAGAGATCACTGGAGCCTCTTCATGAGGAATAGTATATCTTTTCAAGTGCATTGAGATAAAGCGACTTGGATCCTTTGTAATTTGATGCTGTGCCTGAATGTCCCCAAAAGGTGCAATGTTGGGTTGCAACAACTTCTAGAAATAGCTAGAGATTCTATGCATAAATTATTAGAATCTCTAAAGATTGTTGTTGTGGTTGGTGTGGTCAAAGATCAATTTCTTGTTGCACCAAGATGGCAAAAGATCGTAACTAAGTACATGCAGTTAATTAACTGATCGAAGTGTCGATGATAATTGATAACTGTCTAAGACGGCGTCTGTGACGACGAATGTCACTATTGGCTAAGTGCTTTTCGATGGGTACACAATACAGAGGTGCAATACGAATGGGTACATATTTAGCAGTAGGCAATAGCAATACGTTTTGATTACCCATTCGATTAAGAGGTTGTAAAGAGATCATAACACTGTGGAGCCTCTTCATCATGACGTGAATAATTGGCATCTCGGAACCTCTACAATTGGATTAAATCCAAAGATATAATTGTTGAGTGAATCTAAATCAAGGATGATATGTGTGGATTAGTATCGGACTATTATATAATTGTGGGGGTCAGAAGCAATTTAATTGCAAACTCTAATTTTGATAGTTATATCTTCCAAGTTGAAGATATATTATTAAATGTCTATGAATACTTGAAAGATGTGGGGGTGGGTATAAGATTTTTGTCTTTATTTTCGAAATAAAGAAAATAAATTATGAGCCCCAATATACTATTTGAAGAGACATTTATTGAATAATGTATTGTTTTGAAAAGGAGTTACCAATGATGAAATTGAATCCATCAAGTTGAAGTCTTGAAGTGTAAATGGATTTTAAAATTTAATTAAAGGCGGATAGATAAATTGCTTAAAATGAAGAAAAATAAATTGATAACTTAAGGCATTATTTGAGAAAGGCAGCCTTGATTTCTTCGAGATAAATTCACTAGTTTGTAATGACATCTAGCATGTTCGTTGCTAATAAAGTAAAACAAAAGATGTTGAGAGACAGGATTGTGCACATTAATAAAAATAGCTAGAAATGCAAACATTATGGTTTTGAAATTGGAGGATATTTCATATTGGATGCAATTGTCTTTGTACCGCATAAGTTACAAACCGGCAGATAATCACAAGTGAGAGAGAAAAAAAAATGATGCATATAAAATAGTAAATCTGGACTTAAATGTCGAAGATCACCATTGGATAGTTATACTTGATCATGGAAAAATTTTCATAGAAAATGAAAAATGAGAAGAAAAATTTGTGGCCACCAATTGAAGGTATGTCAAGATCAAGTAAACTAATATCGAGGGGAATGAGTTTTAAAGCCTAAAAAATAAGTTAAGTCTCGCGGAAACCTAACCTAGCTGATTGGAGATCCCATGTACTAGGTTCAATAAGCAAACTGGTTAGATGAAACTCGAGAGAAGAACACACACTCTTTCATTCCTAAGGTAAAAATGTGTTTGGAAGAAGTTAAGGATATGCTAAGGCATTTAATGACAAATAAAAATGTTACCTATATGATAGTAAATGGGGGTCGCATTTATGAGAACGAGAAAGGCTAAATTCTCTAAATCAATCATGAAATCAGGATTGTGTCCAGGACCAAAATGGACAAAACCGTAAGAACCGATAATGATAGGGATGAAGTTATGTGAGTATTGTTGTCTAGATTTACTACAAAAAGTGAACAGTTCAAGATCTTCTATATCCACTGCATCACTAAGTAAGTTCGATAATATTTCACTAAGGTAAGTTCAAGTCTCTGTACAACACTTCTCATGATGTAACTTTATTCCGCCAATACTTTCTCAAGTGTGTCTGCATTAAAATGAATTTTAAAATCCATTTACGTGGGGGACATATATAGACTTGATGATCAATTTCTATTCATGTGGGGGATTGTTAGAACAATTAATTATATTATTTAATTGTTTGTAATTTGAATAGAAATTATAAAAGGGTGTGTACTCATTTGGAGAGACATAACCTACTAAAGGATGTATCTATTCACTAAGAGATGTGTCTTTCCCAATAGGTGCATAAAAGTATATATATATATATATATTCAATAGATGGAGCATTTTTTAAGTAGTAAAAAAAGGATAAGAAAATGAGTAAAATAAAATCTCTCTATTTTCCATAGGTTTTGAGTCTAAGAGAGTATTAAATCATAGAAGACTAATGATTTGGAGTGCTACGATCGCTAGTACGATCGTTGTATCCTGGTGGACTATCGTCATTAGACCGTGAGCACCATAGCGGGGGCAAAATAGTCTTAAGGACATTGAGTATAACTCAAGCCTCGATCAATTGTATTAAGTTTTCTTGTATTTCGCATCAAGTTTTCTAAAATCCCACCAACACATGAAGCCAACGTTTCCATCCAAGACTGGAAGGTAATACCAAATTAAACAAGATTTGGGAAGGGAAGGGAGTTGACATTGCTGATAACCTGACAGCTCAATCTTCCATTGAAAAATACAAGTCGTAGTGAGAAGAGTACCTGATAAGCTAGCGATAATGGCGGACTCAGTGCTTAATCGACCACTGGAGACGAGTCTAAGAAACAAGAACGCCTGATCTGTGCTACTCCACAAAACCCTAGACAATATCATCGACTATGTCTGTATGAGAGGGAAACTCCCGTCTGCGCCGCGGTCTTTTGAAAAAAACGACTTGCAAAGGACGTTAATGTCCTCTCCTTTTATCGATAGTACCACACCCCATCTCTCTTGCACCTCAAAAGCCCAGCCCGCGTTCCGCGTTGGTGTCCAAACAAGCAAATGTCAACTACGGCCCACGAGATCAACTTCACGTTGGTTTCGTACATTTATCGTGTGACGGCCCCAAATCCCGAGGCCCGCCACATCATGCATTGCGGGATTTGGGGCCGTTACAGTTGGTACTAGAGCAAGGACGATGAGCCTCAGAAAAGTTTAATGAAAGAGCATAAGACTTAATGAATAAATCTTAGATGTGAAAACTTGATGTACTTGCCTTAGAACCCTAGTTGGGAAGTGATTGAAAGGCGAGTAGTGGTAGGGTTATATACACGTTATGTGTTTGATTGTATATTACGTACGATACGCATATATGTATGGGTAAATCTATCATGGGAACCAAATATAATCGTGTCATGGGTACATTATTTAGAACCATTGGATTTAAATCCAACATATTAATCGAGGTGACATAAATGCACAACACATTTTGAGCGGCTCCCATGACATGAATAATTATTATTGGGTCTCCATTATAGAATTTCCCTATATATATGAGGTTGATTTGGCTCACGTTCTTCGATGCAGATTCCAATAAACAAACAGCCTCCTACTACCCAGCCCCAGGTCGGGGATACGAGCGACCCGACGATAAATACTCTGAATTTACAGTCTTTGGCTCAGAGTATAGATGATTGGTTTGCACAACTCCTGGATCTGATACGAGCTCAAGCAGCAGCGACGTCAGCTCCTACGACAACTCTAACTTCTCCTACCACACATGCATCCATAGTTCCGGTCATACCACAGACGCCGGTTCAGGCGGCAGTTTCAGAAACACAGGCCGAGGGACGGTGCCATTCGTAGTGCTTGCGAAGACGACAACTATTACCCCGACTACGACTGAGCAGCCGGCGGTAGCATACACTTCAGGCAGCACGATGTCCGCAGAGGCTAAGAAGGTCAAAGATTTTTTGCAATTCCAGCCAGGATATTTCTACAGTGTTGGTGACCCAGACTTAGTTGAGAGGTGGTTATTGTCTCACTAGTGGCTACACAAACTGTTGAAGGTAGAGGAGGTTGATCAACCACGACTCTCCAGTTTCTGACTCATGAGTGATGCAGTGGTATGGTGGACCACGTACTAGAAAACTAATCCATATCTTGCTACATGGGTTGAGTTTAAAAAGTAGTTCTACGACGAGTATGTGCCCATGGAGGTTCAGGTGCGACTGAGGGAAGAATTTTTAGCCCTTAGACAGGGCAACATGTTGGTCTTGCAGTATATGGAAAGGTTTAGGTATCTACTCCAATATGTCATGGATGTGGCCGCGACGGAGAGACTACAAATCTACTATTTTGTCTAAAGGCTTGCGAGATGATAGCTAGTATCATTGTGTCCAGTGGAGCCGATACAATACAAGAGACGTACGACACAGCTCTCGCACACAAGACTTATCTTTTGCAAAGAGACAATCGACCGACGACTACTATCTATCAGGAACATACTGTAACGACCCTAAAATCTAACTCGTGTCACGTGTCATTTTAGGTCGTACATGGGCCCACTTGCCTTGATACGTGTGCCCAATTCTCGGTTGTCAACACCGAGGTCTTACTACTTTATTTGGTGTTTGTATTATTTATTTTATTACCTGAATATTAAGTCCAGTGTCTCAAACATGTGAGGACATTTTGTGTGTGAGCGTTGGTGTTGAGGAATGAGTTCGACTTGGAAAAACGTACGTTACGGTGACGGGTGAACTATTGTCGGGTAATTAGCTGTCCGGGGGGATAATTGAATTAAAACACTGATAGAATATAAATTAATAAATAATCGTCGTGTAACGTGTTTGGTACGTTGGTACATCCCTGAGCATAAAATTGTGCGAGTTGTGGTGCAATTCGTGTGCAGGAACGCTCAAGAAATTTTTGGCATTGAATTGATTATCATAATTGAGGTTGTTGATATGATGGTTATTGGTGGTATTGAATTTTTGGTGGATTTTTAGGGATTTTCGTTGCAAATTGTGTATCGGGAGTTTTTGGACGTGTTTTGAAAGAATGGATGGCTTTGTACCGAGGTCCTTACGAGTTTAGGATACGCTCAAACGCGGCGACACGAGCCGGGGTTACCAAAAAACCCCGAATTCTAAATTTGTCATCGACGCCGCGAGGGACGTCGTGGAGCCTTAAGCCCCACGGCATCCAGGGCAGTGAGCCCTAGTGTTGTCCCGCTTTAAGTGACGCAGTGGGGAGTTCTCCAGTTCTCCACGACATTTGGGGCAGAGGGCACCCTAGACGCACGCTTTATGTAATGCCGTCGAGTTCTGACCCCCACGGCGCCACCTGTGGTGTAGCACTTTTCATTAGGCCCAATTTTGAGAAATTTTCGAAAAAACTTCGGGGATCTCTTGGGTATCCAAATGTGTTCAAATACAACCCAAGTAATAGACCCAAATACACAAATGGGTAAGATTACAGAAAATTGGGTAAATTGGAGGATAATGAACGGAAATTGCAATTAAATGACTACCAGGGGGTGTAGTACATTGATAGGTACACGGAGATTTGTGGGGGACAAATCGGAGTCGTATGAGTGCTTAGTAGCTTCGGATACAGGTAAGTAAGCCAGTGAGAAACTTTACAATTATTTCATTGAGCTTAACTTTACAGTTATTTCATTGAGCTTTTAATTTGTTATTATTATTGCTCTGCTCCCTTTTTTGGAATTCCATTCCGATTGAGTTGTCCGAGGCCAAGTGAGTCAACATGATCCTTGGAAGGACCGGCTATCTGAGGTAATATGCCAGAGCCAGGAACTCATGATGCACGACTTTGTTTATTGGTTCTATACAGGGTGAAAGTTCTTTGCTGAACTACTGGGAAGTCTTTCATCCGTGTGGATTTAGAATGGTGTGAGTGTACCACGTCCTAAACTCCAAGTCTTGTAGGTGTATTCCTCGACTCCACGACTGTTTGGTCGGGACTACTTGCGCCTCTCTGTTTGATTTCCTGGACACTCATCTTCGATTGATTCACTTTTATTCACAGTATTTCTTTATTCATGCATTCCCTATACCTTTCTTACTATCGGCATGAATATAAACTGATTTATTACTTCGAAATGCTTTATATATTAACTGTTTGGCGTTACTTACCTGAGCTCGTTATTCTTGTGTTTAACAGAGTACAAATCCGCCATCGATAGAGAAAATGGCTCCACAGCTAGGTGATCTACTTTGAGGATACCAAAGCGGTTCTCCTTTTGGCATAGACATAGGTTTTTTGTTACATTTTGTATTATGTATATATTTGTTTTTAACATGTTGAGATATGAGTTTTATGAGAGATCTTGGGGCATGTATAATGATATTACTCTCCTGTGACTTGATATACTCGATGATGGTATACATATGCCGGGTTTCCACACTTTAGGTTGTCATGACTAGTGTCTTAGAGTTGTTTCTATTAGTTCGAGATTTTTTAATGATTCCGCTATATTTTGATAACTCACTAATATGAATAACTCACTTAAATTATGTATAATAATGGTAAATGGTAAGGTAGGCTGACTAGGCTTACGTTGACTTCGCGAGGTTGGCTCGGGGTCCACGTAAGTATAGGCTAGGCGAGGCCTAGTTTAGGGTTATGGAATTGGGGCCGTCACAGGCGGGGCCCAATTGAGGTTGTGAAACTGGGGTCGTCACATGAGATCTCGACTCACCCCTCAATTTTCGTCGTTTTGGCATCATTTCTGCAAGTTTTTATCATGATTTTCGGATACCGCACTAGATTTTATGCGATTTTGGTAGTGTTTTGATGAGGTTTTAATGATCATGGAGTTGAGTATATTGTTAATGCTATGGTGGTTACGAATTTCACTAAATTTTGGTGGATTTGTTGAGTTTTTGGGGGATTGTTAATTGAATTTTCGAGCGTGGTTTGCAGACTTTTTTTTATTACGAATTGATGGTGATTTTAAGTTTGTATCGAGGTCCCTACGAGGTTGGGATAGGCTCGGAACACGACGATTTGAGCCGGGGTTCGAAAAACTCCTAAAATTAAAAATTCATTTGTGGCGACCAGAGCAGGCTCGTTGCCGGGTGTTCGTGTCGTGGGAGGCACCGTGGAGTTTTGAACGCACGTCGCCAAGCCCATTTTTTGGAAAATTTTTTATAAATTCTCAGAAATTTCGAGACTTCACTTGAGTATTCCAATAGGCTCGAATGGGACCCAATTATGCGAATGAATAATAATATAGATGATTTGGAAAATGGGAAATAAACGTGAAAACACGACTCTAAAATAACCAATTGAACTTAAATGACTACCAGGGAGTGTAGATCAGTGACGAGCACATAGGGAATTGTTAGGGACGAGTCAGAGTCGTGTGAGTGCGATTAGATTGGATCATAGGTAAATAAATCCGGTTAGGAAATATACAATTATTTCAATTGAGTTTTAATTCCATTTGAGTTGTCTGAAGGCAAGTGAGTCAACGGTGATCCTTGGAATGAGTGATCATCTGAGGTAATATGTGACGGCCCCAAATTCTCAATGCATTTGGGAACGCCCGTCCTAGACTCATACAGATCCTCGAGTCAGTACTCGGCGATCTGGTGAGCCTAGTCAGCCTCCAATTAACGAATTACAAGTTTTATGAAAGAGTTATTGCAAGCTATACGCAACGGGAAATTTATCAAACTAACAAGTATTGAGAAATAACTCAATCAAGTGAAAATCAGGAAATCTATATATGTGGAAACCCCGAATATTCATGTACTTCGAATGGAACCAAGTGAAGTTGTACATGATATCAATTTCCTATGTTTCCCAAGTTTAAACCAACATGATGTAAATATATATAAAGAAATCAACATACAAGCAAAAGTCAAACATAACCTAGGCTTAGGTGCCCGAATCTAGATGCAAATCCTCACAAAAAGTCTCCTAAGCAGGGTTCCTTACCTTTCAAACGCTCTGGTAAATCTGCACCCACCGTCACAAACTAGACGGTGAACAACTGAGAGAAAATTGAAAGTAATGCTAGAAGAAAATAACAGTAATTCATGAACATCAAATGAAGTAGTCTAAATATCATGTGAAAATTTAAAGACGGGCAATATAACAAGTTCAGGGTGCTTAATAAATAGACTATCAGGTATCAATCGAAATCATGCGTGTTTAAGAAAACAAAAGAGGCAGTAAGCGATCAAAATCATAGCGTACGGAAAGAGGACGCTGGCTCTTCCCGGGCAATGTCGCAACACTAGCGCAGCATTAGAGGGACACATGCCTCCTAGCATACGGAAAGAGGACGTTGGCTCTTCCCGGCAATGTCACGACACTAGCGCAGCTTGATAAAAGAGGGACACAGGCCTCAAGAATCATATCGACACGCTCACGCCAATAACACACATACCAAGGAATCAACAAGATAGGAATGTCAACAACGGAAATCAACAAGCAATAATGAACGAAAATGAATTACATGCAATGTTTTTACTGGCTTACTAACGTACACAAGCTTTAGGGCGAGTGCACTTACCTGAACTATCGCAAATTGTATCCACTCTCGCGAATTCTAACGCGTATCCCCGAGTTTCCAGCTACCTGACAAGGTCATAAACTCGTATTAATAGGTCAAGTCGTCAACTAAACCTAGGTTTAAACCCTGGTGTTTTCCCAATGTTTTGATAACTCGAACATCTCGATGAAAATCGAACGGAAAACTAGACAAAAACACCACAACTCTTTTGGTTTTGAAATCAAAACACGTGTGTAAGCCTATTCACAAATCATAGGCTCGGCTCAGTCGTTAATAGGTCATGCCATAGTCTCGAGGACTGGCGGCGTGACCATGACGTCACTACTATTCAGTCAACGTACAACACAATCAATCTCGACACGAAACTTAACCTGACCAAACACTCAAACCGAAAACATAAACATCCAATAGTTCACCAATACAATGTCTCGCTATGGATCCGGAATCACCATAATGTGGACATGCCGTGAATCCTTCAAACCAAAACCATATTCACCAATACTACCATGATCGAAACTCGAAACCATTCATCATTGATAAGAAACTATAATGAGTCCGGTCGTTTAATCAAAATCAAGTCAATCAACTAGACAACGGAATCACATGAAATGACAACACGAATAAAGAACCTCGATTAACCATTAAAACACTAAGAAAATGTATGCCCATAGTGACACCCAACACACAATAATACACCCCGCACATGACATACCCCACACATTGCACGCACCCCACACTATACTGTACACACACCTTCATCACGACAGTTATAAAGCATACCCAACAGTCCCACAACTACGGCCCTTTGAGGGATCACCTCCGGCCAGTAGAGTCGTCGGGGGAGCACCTTCGACCAGCTTCGACTGGAGGCCGAACCTACCTCCACAACGTGAAACAACGCAATTGAAACAACTCGGCCAAAAATAGTGCATAACGTCGACAACCATCCTCTCTACACCAACACAGCGATGGAGGGTGCTCCAGGTTCGTCGAGGCTCCGGTGGTCCACCGTTCATCGCCTCCGATTGGAAGCCAGTCACGGCAGCCACCCATAACAGTGGCAAAAACAAAAAAAAAACAGTAAGAGGACGAGAGAGAGGAAAAGAGAGAGAAAGAAGGACCAAGAGGGAAAGAAAGAGAGATTTACGGTGAGAGGTGAACCCCAACCACTTCGGGACCTCGGACGACCGGTGGTGTACTCGGCCAAGTTGGGGAGGAATGGACCGAGAGAGTGTGACCGAGAGAGAAGGATCGAGAGAGAGAAACCGAGAGGGAGTGAGACCGTGTTAGGATAAATCATTAAAACATTAGTAGGAAATATGTAAGGGTATATAGGTAATTCTACTATTGTAAGTTGTATATAAGAAAGGACATTTATGTAATTTTACTATTCATTGATATATATATATATATATATATAGAGAGAGACGGACTGTGTGAGAGAGAACAGATCTTCTTCTCTTCTCATCAGTTCCATTTCTTCTTCTTCACTGTGTTTACAAGTTCAGATTATCTCCAAACATGGTATCAGAGCCGTGAGGCTAACGCCGACGAAGCTTGGTCTGTGTCTGCAACAACAGAACACAGATCGGGAGCGTGACGGTACAGATCTAGAAATCAATGAGGTTTCGTGTTGAGGAAGCAAACACGAATCGAAAGGTTCGTCTTCAAACACATTGATCAACTCAGTTGATGAAAGAATCTGTGAACGAGAGTCACAGATCTGGCCTGTTGAGGAATAGATCTGAGGAGATCTGGCGGATCGAAAGATTCGTCTTCAAATACATTGATCAACTCAGTTGATGAAAGAATCTGTGAGCGAGAGTCACAAATCGGGCCTGTAGAGGTATAGATCTGAGGAGATCTGGCTTGTTGCGGTGTAGATCTGAGGAGTTTGTGAAATGCGGTGATAGATCTGAAGAAACGCTAGATCTACTAGCAACGACAAAGGATCTATCACGAAAGTCATAGATCTACAACTCTAACGAGTTGCAGACGGTGGATCTGGAGATCTGAGGTACGTGTTTCGATTCTAGTGTGTATTTCTGGTTGATTCTTCTATGATGGATCATGCATCTGGTCTAGGTGAAGTCGGTTCTTCTTCGGTTCTTCCGAAGTACCCGACTTCATCAGATGAGATTCGAGGATCTAGCATAGGACCTTCAAGTGGTCCATTTGGAAATTCCCTAAGCCAGTTTGTAACAATCAAACTGGATGAAACAAACTTCCTATTATGGAGGTCTACTGTAATACCTGTGATTGAAGGGTTTGAGTTAGATGGTTTTCTGTTTGGCACATTGCCATGCCCTGAGAAAATTCTGGAGGACGGCTCACCAAATCCAACACATAAATACTGGTTTGGTAGAGATCGCATGTTGTATGGATGGCTTATGATTGCAATGACACCTGAAGTAGCTAATAGCATTGTTGATCCAAAGATAAGTCGCACTTCTCATGAGCTGTGGAAAGCCATTGAAGCACACTGTGGCAAAAGCAATAGGTCACGTGTACATGTTCTGCGGAAACAACTACAATCCACTAAGAAAGGATCAAAACGAGTTAGTGAGTATCTACGAATGATGAAAAGTTGTGCAAATGATCTAGCTATGGCTGGATCTCCTGTGAGTATTAAGGATCTAATATCAAATTGTCTGATTGGCTTGGATGTTGAATACTTGCCGATCACTGCTGTTCTACAACAACAAATACATATGCTTGATTGGCAAGAATTTCGATCTTGTCTACTTGATTTTGAGAGTACTTTAGACCAATTCCAGGTGAGTCAAGGCATCAATTCGATGTCACTGTTGGATGTCTCCCCCACTGCTCACTCAGTTGTGATGAAATCTGGTAATAACAAATCGGGAAACAAAAATAATCCTGGCAACTCCCCAGGATTTCAAACAATAGGTTCTCAAAGCCAATCACATGGGTCTATTGGATTTGGAAATCGTGGTAGAAGCGATGAGAGCGAGAGTAGGGAGGGTTTAGAACAAATAATAATTCTAAACCTACGTGCCAGATATGTGGCAAATTTGGCCACTTTGCTGCAGTATGTTACTTCAGAGGGGATATGAAATACATGGGATCCCAGTCTAATGTCATCTCTCCTCCTCAGTCAGCCAAATTCAACACTACTCACCCATTCAACACTACTCATCCACAATCCCATAATTCCTTTTTTGGTACCACTGAACCTGTTCAAGATAACTCATGGTATATGGACAGTGGAGCTTCTTCCCATATCACGCATGATCCCACTCAACTGATGAACAACACACCATATGGAGGTAAAAACTCATTAATGGTTGGTAATGGTGAGTATTTAAACATTATTGCGTCTGGTCAAGCTTTATTACCTTCTGTTAGTTCTCGTTTATCGTTTTCAAATACTTTATGTGTGCCTGGTATTAAGAAAAATTTGTTGAGTGTCTCACAGTTAACTCGTAACAATAATGTCCTAATAGAGTTTCACTCTAATGATTGTTTTGTGAAGGACTCTCGAACCAATGAGGTGCTTCTTCACAGCTATCTTCACAATGGTCTTTACAAATTTTTTGGATTAAAGAATTCTTCTCAAATTCCTCATACTGCCTTTCTCACTTCCTCTAAAGATCTAGTATGTCTCTGGCACTCCAGACTTGGCCATCCTGCACATAAGGTGTTAACTCAGGTTATGCATAATAATCTTCGTCTGCATACTTCGTCTGCACTTGATTTCTGTTCACACTGCCCTCTAGGGAAAATACATGCTCTACCTTTTTCTTCGTCTTCTCATATTGCAAACAATGTTCTTGATCTAATACATACAGATTTGTGGGGCCTGCTCTCTTACTTCTTCTCCAGGGTGGTTTCAATTACTATATTCATTTTGTGGATGATTGCACTAGGTTTACATGGTTGTATCCATTACGGTTGAAATCTGATGCTCTTAAAGCATTCATTCATTTTAAAACTATGGTTGAAAACCAATTTCAAACTACCATTAAAAGGGTTCAGTCTGATTGGGGTGGTGAATATAGGTCTTTTAAACCATATCTTGATTTACATGGCATTATTTTTCAACATCCTTGTCCTCATACACATGAACAACATGGTAGGGTGAACGTAAACATCGACATATTGTTGAAATGAGTCTCATTTTGTTGGTACCGCAAGTAAGTTACCTTTGAAATTACGGTGGGATGCATGTGAAACTATGCAAAGCATTTCTTATTAACAGATTACTCTTGTGGTTTTAAATAGTAAGTCTCCTTATGAAAAATTATTCAAATTTCCCCAGTTATACCATATTACGTGTTTTTGGTTTGTGCATGTTTTAGTATCTTAGACCATATAATAAACATAAGTATCAATTTAGGTCGAGAAAAGTGTTTGTTTCTTGGGTATAGTTCTATCCATAAAGGGTATAAATGCATGAATTCTGTTTGGTAGAGTGTTTATTACTAGAAATGTTTTATTTAATGAATCGATTTCCACTTATTCTAATTGTTTCGATTAAACTCTTCACCTTTGTTTACATTTACTCTCTAATTTACCAAGTGTTCCATTACCTTATCCTAATGTATGTCCTGTTTCATCTGCTTCATGTCCACCACTATCTTCTGGGCATCAGTCTAATCCTACATCTGAATCTTCTCCAGTAGAGCCTCAGTCTTCATGAGTCCTATTGGAATTCAGTCTAGTCCTACTACTTTACCTATATCTGTTCCACATGATATTGATCATCCTAATGTGGATGTACAGCCTCCAGTTGTTAATACACCAACTAATACTCATCCAATGATAACACGAGCTAAAGATGGGATTAGTAAAAAGAAAGTATTATTTGTTGATTCTTGTGTAAAAATGGATGATATTCCTGCTACGTGTGAAATAGCTCTCAAAGATCCTAAATGGAAGGAGGCTATGGATAAGGAATATCATGCATTGATTAAAAATGGGACTTGGTCTCTAGTTCCCTATAACAATAATCACAATCTTGTTACTAATAAGTGGATTTTTTCTATAAAACGAAATTCTGATGGTTTTGTAAATAGGTATAAAGCTCGATTAGTGGCTAAAGGTTTTAAACAAGTTCCGGGTATTGATTTTGATGAGGTATATAGTCCTGTTGTTAAAGCTGCTACTATTCGTGTTATATTATCATTAGCAGTTCAGTTTGGGTGGTCTCTGCGCCAACTTGATATTAATAATGCCTTTCTAAATGGCTCTTTGAGTGAGGAGGTCTTTACAAACCAACCTCAGGTTTTGTTGATTACTCCATCCGTAGTTATGTCTGTAGATTACATAAGGCATTATATGGATTGAGACAGGCTCCTAGAGCTTGGTTTGATAAATTAAAATACACTCTTGTCTCGTGGGGATTTTATAATTCTAAAGCTGATAACTCTTTATTTGTTTTTAAAGATGGTTCTCAGATGTTATATCTTTTAGTGTATGTTGATGACATAATTGTTACTAGTTCTAATAATTCTCTTATTCAGTCTTTTATTTCTAAATTACATGATAGTTTTGCTTTATCTGATATTGGTGAACTAAATTATTTCTTGGGTATGGAAGCCCGACGAGACAACAGTGGGTTATACCTCACTCAAACCGCTTTATATTCAACAATTACTTAGAAAATCTGGTATGTCAAATGCTAAACCAATTGATACTCCTTTCTCACTTAACAAGCCTCTCTATGCAGATGGTAGTCCTCTTTTTCATGACACCACTCTGTATAGGAGTATTTTAGGGGGCTTACAGTACTTGGTCAATACAAGACCAGACATTTCTTTTATTGTTAATAAATTGAGTCAATTTCAGCAAAATCCAACAGTTACTCACTGGCAGGCTGTGAAAAGAGTTTTACGATACATTAAAGGTACTGATACATTGGGTATATCATTCCATTCGGGTTCGCAGTTGTTTGTGACAGGTTTTTCAGATGCTAACTGGGCTTCTTCACCGGACGATCGTCGTTCAATTGCTGGATATGCAGTTTTCCTTGGTCCTAATCTAGTTGCATGGCAGTCCAAAAAGCAGGCTGTTGTTTCTCGTTCCTCTACGGAATCTGAATATCGAGCGATGGCACAGGTAACTGCTGAAATCTCATGGTTAATGTCTTTACTAACTGAACTTCATATTTCAATTTCAGCTCCTCCGACTATTTGGTGTGACAACATGAGTGCAGCAGCTTTGGCTAGGAATCCAGTTTATCATGCTCGCACCAAACACATTGAACTCGACATTCATTATGTTCGTGACAAAGTTCTGGCTGGACAACTTGGCATACATCATGTTCCAACACAGGATCAGCTTGCAAATATTTTTACTAAATGTTTTTCTGCTTCTCGATTTCAATATTTACGGGACAAACTTGGTGTCCGTTCGGTACCCCTTCGTTTGAGGGGGGATGTTAGGATAAATCATTAAAACATTAGTAGGAAATATGTAAGGGTATATAGGTAATTCTACTGTTGTAAGTTGTATATAAGAAAGGACATTTATGTAATTTTACTATTCATTGATATATATATATATATAGAGACGAACTGTGTGAGAGAGAACAGATCTTCTTCTCTTCTCATCAGTTCCATTTCTTCTTCTTCACTGTGTTTACAAGTTCAGATTATCTCCAAACAGACCGAGCGTGTGTGAGGTAACAACCTCGACTCCGGTGACCACCTAGGACCGCCTCCGACGTCGTGGTCACCATCCCAGTCCGACAACACATGGACAGTAACACAATAGTGGGGAGAGGGGGCGTGATCGAGAGAGAAGTCGAGAGAGAGAGAGAGAGAGAGAGAGAGAGAGAGAGACCGAGAGGGAGAGAGAAACGTACCTCCGGTGAGTGAACTTCGACGAGCTCGTGGCACAGTCGTGGAGGAGGGTGGAGCGGGTGACCGACGAGAGAGATGAAGTGGTAGAGTAGAGAGAGGGCGGCGGGAGTGAGAGTATGAAATAAATATTTAAATAAATACATATATATACCCATTATTTCGTTCAAAATGACTATTTTACCCCTTGACATTTGTTATATTTTCCACTATGTTTCATCTACAAACACACATGCATCTCGAGGTTAATCCTAAGGCTTCTCAAATTATAGTTGTGTCACTTTAACAATCTATATCATATAGACTGTATGTCGCGTAGTTATCCAACTCGTATGTCCAAACAACGTTTTTCGTTCTGGTTCGACTCATCGTGCGCGTAGTCCCGCCTTGTTCCTTTAAATAATTATTTAAATTATCCAAAAAATTCATTTATTTATATTTTAACAGTGTTTTACTCCCCCGTTTAACTACGCGAAGCTTCACTCAGACTAGTATTTGCTCGAACGGCTCAAGACACGTAATGGACTATAATACTAATACACACATCATGGAAACATAAAATCACCTCACTGTTGACTCCCGAGGCTTGAAATACTGTCTAGTATCACGTAGCCGGTTCATGGTCCTAACAAGTGCGTTACAAATTAGGTTAAAATTTGAAGGTTGTTACATAATATGCCAGAGCCATGACCTCGGGATGCGTTGCACTGGTTACTGGTTTTATATGGGGTGAGAGTTCTTAGCTGGATTACCAGGAAGTCTCTCATTCGTGTGGATTTAGGGTTTGTTGGGTGTTGACCACATCCTAGAATCCGAATCTTGTAGGATTTTCCTCGACTCAACGACCGTTTGGTCGGAACTACTTACACATCTCTGCTTTGATTTCCTAAACACTCATCTCTCGATTCATCATTGATTTACTTACAGTCTTTATTTATTCAAGTGTTCCTTGTACCTTTCTTTCTATCTGCATGAATATAGACTACTTATTTATTTCGAAATGTTGCATACATCCTGTTTGACGTTACTTACCTAAAATCATCATTCTCGTGTTTGACTGAGTGCAGATCCGCAGTCGAGTAATGGCAAGGCTCCGCTATTGGGTGATTTACTGTGAGGACATTGAAGCGGTTCTCCCTCTCGTACTGATGTAGACTTTCCTAACTTTTGTATTAAGTGTGTATATATATATATATATATTTTTTATCACATTGGGTTTATGGGTTTGTGAGAGATCTTGGGACATGTATACAATATGATATTACTCTCATGTGACTTGATATATTTGATGATGGTATACATATGCAGGGTTTCCATACACTAGATTGTCCTAACATGTGTCTTGGAGATTATTTTGTTAGTTTGAGGTTTTAATTGCTTCCGCTATACTTTGATAACTCACTAACTTGAATAACTCATTTAAATTGATATAATAATGCTCAATTGATAACGGTAGGAAAGGCTGACTATGCTTGCATTGACTTCACGAGGGTTGGCTCGTGGTCCACGTAAGTCTAGACTGGGTGGGGCCCAGTTTAAGGTTGTGAAACTCGGGTCGTCACAGTGCTGATGTCGGATGTTCCCGTCACGATTCCACTTCCACAGTACAAGGTGGAGGTCTACTTAAATTTCGAGACGAAATTTCACCTAGTTGGGAATAACTTTAACGACCCAATTTTGATTTACGCTGTTATACGAGAATTTTCGGAGGTGGACGCCAGCTCAGGTCCATAGGGACGCCACGGACAGGCTAGGATACGCCTGGTTGGGCGAAAAATAGTTATTTTTGTTTGATTGGTTACGTATTTGCGATGTTGATTATTATTTTATTTATATTGAATCGCGTGTGTATAATTATTTTCCTATACCGTGTAAGACAATGTGATGGGTATTCATCTCGAAAAACGTGTCGATACGGGTATCGGGTGGGTAAAATACGAATACACTAAGTTTAAGAAAAGTGACTTGTATAAAGTATAAACAAACAATGAAATGTGATAACATAGTAATTTGGGGGCACCTAGTGACACGCGGGGTTGTGGGCTACATGTGTGGGTTATATGATAGTGTGCATGCCTGAGTGAGCTCGATGGCGCACATAACGGAATTGTAGGTGTGAAAGTATAGACAAATATGTACATATATATATATTAAAATCAGAAATTAAGAAATGTGAAATGATCAATAAGGGCATTGACTTGGTTAAGGGCGGGGGTATTTTGGTCATTTCACCAACCCCCAAAATATCAACAAATTCACCACCGACACCACCATTTCCTCCAAAAATCGAAATTGATATAGGAAGAGGAGAGAAAGCAAGAGAAATCGAGAGGCCGAGAGATCAAGCTCGAGCGAAAGGAGATCGAAGGTGAGGCGTTGAAGGTGAGTGATTTGTGGTGGTGTTGTTGTATTTGTTATTGTTGATGTTGATGTTGTTGTGGTTGTTCTTGTGGTGGTGGTGGTGGTGGTGGTGGTTGGGGACTCGGACGAACTACAAGAGATGTTCGTCTGAGGAGGGAAACGCATAGGAGAGTCGTTTCCCTCCTGATCGATTCAAGAAAAAAATATTGGAGAAGAAGGCCGCACGTGTGCACCCTTCATTCTCGTGGGCTAGGTCGGGCCGACCCAGCCCAACCCCAGGTGGTTCAGTTGGGCCGTACCGAGTCCGATTAAGCCCAACGCAATTTTTATAAAAAGGTTTAAATAGAAAAATAATAATAAATAAATCAGGAAAAAATTCAGAAAAATAGAAAAATTTTAGAAAAATGATGTTTTGACTCAAATAAATAGAAATTGGGAATTTCTATGAAAAGTTGAGTATTCGAATTGTGGCAAGACTTTATATCGAATAAAAGTTAACAAGAGAATGAATAATAAATATATATACGGTAGCAGTATCATATAAATATGGGCCTAAAAAGATATATAGTATGTTATATAATCACCTTATACGTAAGATATATATAATATGGGCCTAAAAAATATAATATGATATGTATATATAGGGAAATTATACAATGGAGTCCAAATATATACATATGTCATGTGAACTCCTCAAAATGTATTGTGCATTAAATGTTTTATGTATTTATGTCGCCTCGATTAATGTGTTAGATTTAAATTAAATGGTTGTAAATAGTGTACTCATGGCATGCGTATATATTTGGTTCAAATAGTAGAAGTATATATATATATATATATATATTACTAAAAGATAATCCTATGTGGCACACATCCACCCTCAATCTAGAGTCCCATTGGAGATGCTTTTAAGGGATAAGACTTTTTAAATGGTGATTTATGTATTTGTAGAGTCTTCACCAATGAAAAGGGCTTAAATAACAACATCATGACCTCAATTCCAAATTAATTGGGGTTGCCTAATTACAAGTTGTTTAGACATTACTAACTAAATAAAATATTTTTATGAAAAAAAACAAATAGAATATTTATTATCAAGATCTTTTAAAGTAAAGGATATCAATTATCAAGATAAATAAATTAATGAGATGTTTACTTTTAGCTCCTTCACTTCTAAGATATTTTTTAAAACACTCACTAAGATCTTAATATCAATTTTTTTCTCTAGTTCACTAACTAAGATCTTAATAAATGAGCACAATAGAAGAGTTTGATCTATGTAGCCAAGTTCAATTAATTTGAAACTAAGACCATGTTATTTATCATCTGGTTCTCTCTGCATTTTTTAAATTGTTGTATATTATAGCAATACCGGCCTATAGTCTAATACAATATATGTTCTCCTTAAAAAATGATAGTGAAGTTAGTAAAATTAGGGAAAGTATAAGTTCATAGCTTTAAATGAAACATGTCTCTACAAAAAAGTGAAGCATGAATGTTTACATATTGTTGAATCAAGTTTATATTATTTTTGTAAAGGTGTGCTTTTTTACGTACTTTTGTAAAGGTGTGATTAAAGTAATTTGGTGGTTTTTGAGAGGAAGTTAAATTTTTACAAACACTAGATCAATAGGTATACACAAAGAAATATCAAAATTATACATTGCGTTGTATATTTTTTTTTTCCTACAAGAAAATTAAATGTTATTGTCTTAGCTTCGAGTCTATGGAAGATAACTTAATAAGTTTTTTTTTTTGCTTTTTCTCATTATATTTGTTTTTCTTTAATTTATATTGATATCGGGTCCCGCCCGTGCGCGAAGCTCGGGTCCCCGACTAGTTACTATAGTAATTCATGATCGGGCTCACTATATGTATCTAATCTGAACCAATTGAGTCAAATGGTAATGTATGAGATTTGGAACTAAGATGTGTTATGATATTTGAAAGTAAGTGGTCATGAGTTCAAACCTTGGTGGGTGCTGTGACGGCCCCAATTTCCCCATGCCATTGGGTACGCCCGGCCTAGACCCGTACAAGCCCTGAGTCATCACTCGGCAACCTGACGAGACTAGTCAGCCTTCAACTTAATCAATTTAGTTATTTATGAAAGAGTTATTGCAATAATGAACAGCGGAAGACTAAACAATTCAAACAAAGGGGAAAATAACTCATTCAAGGGAAGTAAAGGAATTCTATAAGTGTGGAAACCCCAGGTATTCATGTATAATTCGATACGTAAATATACATGATATCAGTCTCATCAAAATACCAAGTTCAATAATCCCAAATAGGGCTGGCAAAATGTGCCCGGTCCCGTTTGGCCCGTTTTGTCCGGTCCCGTTTTAAACGGACCGGCAATTTTTTTTTGACAAACATACGGATCGGACAATATTTTTTGTCCGTTTAAAAATACGGACCGGTCCGGGCAAAAATTTTAAAAAACGGGTTGCCGTTTTGTGATTAATTTGAAGGGCATATTTGTAATTTCACTGTTAAAATTGTGTCATGAACTTTTTTATGTAGTTGTTGTTGATGCATGAGGTGAAGATATACTTTGATAATTTGGATTTTGGACTATTGAGAATTTGAGGTGATATCTCTTTTTTTTAAAAAAAAACTTTTGTGATGTTTATATTGGAAATTAAAAAATTGTGATATTATGTATTTATTTTTTGGTAATTGGTGATTTGTAGTTGTAGACTTGTAGTTGTAGTTGAGGGGTTTTTTAAAGATAATTGATAAACAAAATATTTAATCATCTTTAAAAAAAAAAAGGGCAAAACGGGTCCCGTATGTTTTACAAACATACGGGACTGGACAAAAAAATAGTGCCCGTTTTGAAAACGGGACCGGGACCGGGCACCAAATTTTTGGATTTTTAAAATAGGTGTCCAGTCCCGTTTTTGTCCGTTCCCGTATTTTTGCCAGCCCTAATCCCAAAGCATGTATATATAAAACGATATACATAAAAGCAAAACATAAGGAAACCTATAAAATAGTCTTCAAATCCAGCCGCTAAGCCTCACAATAGATCACTTAGGCAGGGTCCCTTGCCCTTGCTGCTCTCCGCCCTATCTGCACCCACCGTCACAAACTAGACGGTGAGTAACTGAATAAAATCGAATGTAATGCCAGTAGAAAACAACAGTAATTCATGATAATTCAAATAAAGTAGTCTAAATATCATGCCATAATAAAAAGACTGGAAAATAAATAGACAAGATGCATGATAAACAGACTAATAGATATCAATCGAAATTTAAGTGTGTTCCAAGGAATCAAAAGAGGCCCATAAGTGGTCTAAATCATAGCATAACGGCGAAGACCCCGCGAGGTCTTCCCGGGCATCGACACAAGCGAAGGCACAGCTATAACGGGAGGGACTCAAACCCACACCCACCCAGTACTCGGTGTCACACGGTCACTAAGGGTGGTCACACACTCGTGCGCACGAGTGCCCGCGTTTTATCCCTCTAGTGCAGGTCCTAGTACTTTCGAGACAAAACACTTACGCCGGGAAACACACAACAAGAAATGGAATGGAATACCAATAATAGAGAATAACAAGACTGAATAAATGATAATGAATCACATGACATTTTCTTACTGGCTTACAAACATACAAATGCTTTTTAAGGCAAATGTACTTACCTGAACTATCGCGACCCGTGTGACAACTCCGAGATCCTAACGTGTAACGACCCAAAAATTTGGTTATTTGTGGATGATAATGCATGTATTATTATATTAGTATTTTACGGGTCTCGAGCCGTTCGGGCAATATTTTAATTGAGTGAGGTGTCGCCTAGTTATACGGGGTGTTTCGGGAACCGTTTTAATGGATTTTATTTAATAAACAAAGCTAAATGAAAAACATGACCTATGTTGAGGAAAATAAATTTTTACAATAAAGTATAACATAAGCATAAGGGAATTTATTCAAATCCCAAGGGTGGGACCGCCTCGAGAAGCGTGTCGAACACGGGACACAGTGCACCGAGTAGGCGAGAATTTGTGTAACCTTATTAGTAAGTTAATAAAATTAATGTGGTTAATTTAATAGGTTAATATGGATAGGATTGTTAAAGTGACACAAGTTGAGTGAGGAGGACCATTGGATGGGCATAGGGAGGTGCACATGTGTTAGATTAAAGGGATAAGCCAAATGACCCATAAGGGTAGGCGGCCAAAGGTTGGACAAGTGAGTGTGTAAGGGCAAATGGGTCATTTCACCTTAAGTCACATGTATAAAAACAAATAAAACCCTAAAACCCTAATGTGCACTATTCATCTTCTCCAACAACCACCACCGTCACCGTTCACTCCCACCATTCTCGCCATCGCCGCCGCCTCCCCACCGGCGTCACGGGACTCCCGATGAGGTGAGCTCCCCCTCTCTTTCTCTCCGATCTCTCTTGTTCTCTCTCTCTTTTTATCACTCACTCTCGGTTTTCTCCTCTCCTCTCCACGCTCACGCTCTCGGCTCCCTCACGTCACGCGCGACCCAAGCTCGGCTGACAACCACCACCGCCACCGTCGCCGAGCCGACGTCTCTCCACCACCACCGACGACGTTAGTGAGCTCCTTTTTCCCTCTCTTCCTCCTTTTCTCTCTCTCGACAGTGCATGTATCTCTCTCACTCTCGATCGTTTTTCACTCTCTTTCGCCACCACCGTCACCCTCACGGCACTTGACCTCGCCCACCCACCGAGACACCAAGGTGAGCTCGATCGTCTCTCTCTCTCTCTCTCTCTCCCACTGTTTTGAGCAACTACGGTTTTGCTCACTGTTTTGGACAGTTGGGTGTGGGTCGTTTTGTGTTTGGGGACAATGGGGTGTATGTACCACTTGTGTGTACACCACGAGTGGGGTGTACACCACAAAGTGTGTGTACACCACGATGGTGTACACGACGCTTTTAGGTGATATGGATGTTGGTGTGTGACGGTTTTGATTTTACTTTCATGTGTGAAGTGTTTGTGTGAATCAACCAAGAGGTGTGTGTGTGTATAACGTGGGGTGGCTGTCCTATATGTGTGGGGTGCGTACGGTGTGTGTGTGTGTGCACACCCCAATTGGGGTGTGGGTGTGTGTGCACTTTGGTGAGATTATTTTCATGAGATGTATGTGTGCAAGTGTCAATTTACATAACACCGAGTATGGGGCTGTTTTGGTATGAAATAGGTGCAAGAGATGTGCAATGTGTGTATAATGGGGTGTACACAACAGTGGGTGTGTACACCACAGTGGGGTGTACACAACAGTTTTATATGATATGCATAATGAAAATGTGTAAATAGCATGGTTTTAAGAATAAAATAATATACTAATGCATTGAACATGGTAAATCACCGAGAGGTGCACACACCAATGGGGTAGGTGTGCACAAGACAGCGGGGTGTGTGAAGTCTTCGTGTACACACCAGTGGGGTGTACACATCAATTATGTGTGTGTGACCATAATGAACATTATTATAGATTTAAGAGTAAGTAAATAAGATTCCTTTTAAGTATAGACATTTATATAAAATGAATATGGATTTGTAATAAGGGTTCAACACACAATATAATGAGGACTCAACACATCCAATACACATTACAATCAAAGCCTAATACAATAGGCACAACATAAAGAATGAATGCAAACCTTAAACTAATATTCGGGATTCCAAAACTTTATCGGTTGTTGAGAACTTGTGGGAAACGCGTTAGAGTTTCGGAGTGATACCGAGTCGCGAATAGACAGGTAAGTACATGCATGCCTTGTGTGTATGTACGTTAGTAGACCAGTAAGAAAATGACATGTGATTTATACATCCTCTATTTATTGCTATTGTTGCATTGATCCTTTGCTTGATATTCCATTCCGTTTTCCTTGGTTGTATGTTCTTGGCATGAGTGTGTGTCTCGAAGGTATCATGTGGTCCCACACTAGCCGGGACAACGAGGGTGCCCTCTCTCGGGGGTAACCGACCACCCCTAGTGATGTGTGTATCGGGTACTGGATTCGAGAGGTGTTGCGATGCCTCTCGATTTCACGCTTCGCTAGTGTTGCGACATTGCCCGGGGAGATCTTGCGAGATCTTTTTCGTATTGCTTTGTGAAATAGACCACTCATGGGCCTCTTTTGAATCTTAGAACATGCAAATATCGATTGTTTATCTTTCGGTCTCTTTATCATGCATTTGATTTATTTACTTTCCAGTTATTTCCTTTCCGCATGATACTTAGATCGTTTTTCTTGTTAAAATCATAAATTACTCATTACATTCTTCTCGGTACTACTAGCAATTTTATTCAGCTACTCACCGTCTAGTTTGTGACGGTGGGTGCAGATAGAGTGGAGAGCAGCAAGGGCAAGGGGCCCTGCCTAGGTGATATACTTTGAGGAGTTACAGGACATCTGAGAGACGTTATAGTAGGTGATTATACTTTGATTACTGATGTGTATATCGTTTCATACTTGTTTTGTTGGGATTATTGAACTTGGTATAGTTTTATTGAGACTGGTATCATGTATATATGCCTATCGAATTGTACATGCATACCCGGGGTTTTCCACATTTATAGAATTCCTAATTTCCTTTGATTGAGTTATTTCCCTTTGTTATAATTGTTTTAGTCTTCCGCCGGCGTCTTCCGCGACTTCCCGATTGCCTATACGCACTACAATTATCCGTCGAGCTTGAATAAATGCCAAACAAATAAAAATTACCACCCGAATTATACCTAAGATCATTTGTCATTAAACTAGCTTCAATTTGATATATTATATCTTTTTTACGTTTTTCGAGGCTAAAACCCCGACTATATCCCGCCAACATTTCCGAGAGAATCCCAAAACTCATTTATGAACCCATTTCCTAATTTATCATATTTTTCTGAATTTTTCAATATATATATATATATTTGCTATTTTTCTTCTATACATATACATATATATACATATATATATATATACATACATATATATAGATACATATATATATATATATATTATATTTATATATATAATATTAGAGAATGATGCACGTGTGCATCTTCTCCATTTTTTTTTTTTTGACAGAGACGCTTTTTTCTGGTTTTCCTTCTTTTTTTTTTTTTTTTTTTTTTTTTTTTTTTTTTTTTTGAGAAGGAGAGGGAGAGAGAGAGAAAGAAACCGAGAGAGAGCTAGAGAGAGAGAGACAGACCTATGAAGACCAACGAGAGCTCCGGCGAGGTCGTGGTTCGGTCAATGAAGAGAGAGCGAGAGGGGAGGACCGAGAGCGTGAGAGAACAACGAGAGAGATAGAGAAAAATCGTGAGAGAGACCGTGAAAATGAGAGAGATGGAGAGGGAGAGAGAGAGACCGTGGGTGGTGTGGTGAAGAGGCCGAGATGGAAGAGAAGGAGGGGGGGCGGCGGTTTCAACAAAGGAGAAGATGAATAGTGTAGTGTAGGGCTTTGTTGATATATTAACATAAAGGTCAAATGACCGGTTGCCCCTCCTCTTAATTTATCTCCATTTCATCACAATTGCCCTTATGGGTCTTTTCATTTATTTATTTATTTTTATTACACCTTAAAGTAGGTGTGTGTTGTCACTTGCATGGCCCTCCATCTCAACACCCACACGCCTCTCGAGGTCAATCTCATGGCTCCTCACCATTGGACTGTGTCACTATAACAATACAAATCCCATAGCCCGTATGTTGTGTAATTAACCAACTCCCACGTAGATCTTGCGTTCCTCGGTCCGTATTTCTCTGTCAATTGGCTCATCGTGTCCATTTTCTCGCCACGACCCGTCAACTAATTTATTAAATTAATAAAAATTCATTTATTTATATGTTTTAC
This sequence comes from Stephania japonica, assembly GCA_039657345.1. Taxonomy (NCBI): domain Eukaryota; kingdom Viridiplantae; phylum Streptophyta; class Magnoliopsida; order Ranunculales; family Menispermaceae; genus Stephania; species Stephania japonica. The sequence continues at coordinate 546,858 of CM077561.1, read as the reverse complement.
TCCCCCGTTTGACTAGTCGAAACCTCACTCAATTAAATATCGCCCGACCGGCGCGAGACTCGTAAAATACTAACATACTATTACACACAATCAAAGAATCATAAAATCACTTCGGCGTCGACTCCCGAAGTTCGAAATATTGACCAGTATTCACGTAGCCGGGTCACAATTTTGACAATTATCGTACAAGTCGGATTAAAAATTTGGGGTTGTTACAGTCTCCCCCATTTATTAGAATTTCGTCCCCGAAATTTGCCTAATAAGTAAACTAAATTAACGACCCTTCGCAACTCCTAACGAGACCGATAAAAACTCAAAGTGAGTCATTTCTTGACTCCGAACCGTTCGTGACCCTTCGGTAGAGAGATCTTTAGGTATTCATAATCTCCCCGAATCATACTGAAGCTCATCGTGATACTCGACAAGTATTTCTTATGCCACTACTGAGCACTCTTAAGTCTCAAACAAAACTATTCACAACTACCCAGATGCTATCGTAACCACGAGGAGATCGGGGCAACCACTAACAAAATCCATATCCATAGATACCCAATTCCATCGAGAAATGGGTGGGGCAGTAGTAGTCCTCCAGGTCGTCGATGCCCAGCCTCTACTCGCTGGCATGTCACACGCTCGAACAACTCCGACACCTCGGAAATCATCCCTGGCCACCAAAAAAAAATGTCGCATATCGGCGCACATCTTAGGTCGACCCGGATACACAACAAAACTGAAACGATGAATCTCCTGAAGTAACTCTTCACACACATCAGCCACCAATGGAAACCCCAGTCGCCCGCGATACCTCAAGCATGAGTCTGTCGACCGACTCTTGTCTGGGCAATCGGAACTATCCACCATCTCACTGCACCGCTGGTATGACGCATCGTCTTGCTGTCCCTCGCGCACAATGCCAAATGAGATGGTCTGCAATATCGTTTCACCACGTATCTAGGTCCTGGTAGTCGTCGGCACATCCTCTAAATTCATCAACTCCGTTACCTCACGTAAACCACACTCGTAGGTTCTTTGACACACGACTACCTCCGCATTCAATCCTTTGAAGTGCAACGCATCAACAACAACGTTGATCTTCTCGTATCCACCAATCAACGCACGTAATGTTTATACCTAGTTCGCATCAACCAAGGCTTCGAACTCTAACAACTCTAGTACTAGCATGATTACTGGCAACTCGTAGCCCCCTAACACTATAAAAATATCAAGACTAATGCACATTCGAATATATCGCATCCTTACAGCTGTGACTAGGATTAAGGTCTGCTACGTCTATAAAATTTTCAACCCTAACAGGTCTACCAAGTGCACAACAATTAAGGAATCGACGTAACTTACATCGAACATGATATGCATGCAAGTACCACAAATGAAAAGCATACCCTTATCAATGTGTCTGGACGCCTCCTGGTCTGGCTCAACAGCAGCCTGAACACGCTCTCTCTGGTACTGGTGATGCTGCGACGATGCTCTTCTTGGTGAGAGAGCACTCCTCTCGAAGGTGACCGACTCCGTCCGCATCTGTAACACGTACGGTTATCTTGCGACCTCTGAGTCTGACTCTGGCCTCGTCCCTGTGTAGAACCATGAGTTTGGGTCTGACTAAACCTCTGCGTGCTCTTTTGCCTAACTCCTCGGTCAGCATCCCCGTTTCTCGCACCGCTCTCTGCGATCGCTGGTCATGTCGATTAGATCTGGGTGAATGACCGGCAAAGCTTGGCACGGGTGGAACGGCTTGTACCAAACGTGTGGTTTGGCAGTGCAACAGATCCTACACTCTGCGCCCGATGCTCACGATTATCCCATCTCGCTCCTTTTTCTTCCCGTCCTCGTCGATAGTGACTATCGATCGGGTCTCCGCTCTGTTCGCTCCAACCTCATTCGGATGCGTGAGTAAGTAACTCTCCCTCGCTAAACTACGTTCGTACGCAATCTGCAAAGTCTCCGGTTGTGTAGTGACTACGTAACCTCCAATCGTAGGTAGCAAACCCTCGGTGAAGTAATAGACTCGATCGGTCTCGGTATCTGCATCCTCCAAATATAGGTAATAGTGCAATAAACCTACCCATGTAATCCATCACCGACTCATCGGTGCTCGCCTCGGTGCCATAAACTCATTCCTCTTCGCACGAAGAACGGTCGGTGGAAAGTACTTCGGTTGAATTGAGTCTTGAAATCGATCCCAGCCTCTCGGAGTGCCTCGGGTAGTAATGATAGTCGTCCACCAATCATCCGCTTCCCCCTGGAGCATAGATGAGGAAATCGTCGCTCTCATGTGATCCTCGGTCGCGATAATAGTATGAATCTTCTCGTGATTCTTCAGGAAAAGCTCTGCGGCTGTTACGTCTGTACCACCAAAGAACTTGACTGGATCATGTCGCTTAAATTCTCTCCACTACCTCGCCTCAGCAGTGGCCTTAGGGCTCTTCTCCGGAGTAGTGACCGGAGTAGTGACTAGAGTATTCTCTGCAGCAACAACCGGCATAGTCGGTGTCTCCGTCTCGGTCTGCGTACCTGTCGCAGCAACTACTCCCTCGGGAATTGCTGCTAACGGAATCGGGGCGGTGGAATTCGTAGCTACTGGAGTCTCCGTCCCTTGAGTAGTCGGAACGGGTGGAATAGGTGTGGTCGGGGTCGATGGTGTCGCGATAGTCGGTGCGGGCATCGTCAATGACCGCACTAGATCCTCAAATCTCTGTGTCCAAGCGCGAAACTCCTCCGTAGTGACAAATCGAGAATCAGTCGTCCCGCTGTCGTCGCTCGGACCTGCCTGATCTGCCATCGCTGTTTAAACTAAGAAAGCGATACTTCGGATCAATACATAGCTACCGCATACCATATAGTACACACAACAATCATAATATGTACAAATTTAAATTCGACTCATCCCGAACTCCCCCATCTAAGTTTTTAAAAAGGATTATAGGGTTTCCACTCTAAGTTCAACCATTCCTAACTTCCGCTGTCTTAATGGTTTGTATTTTAACTTGAGAGTCAGGTCGTTATAACCTTAAGCTCTTATACCAACTGTGATGTTGGTATCACAATTTTTAGACAACTCTAAATAAGGTTATAAAGCCTATGCTCTGATACCAACTGTGACGGCCCCAATTTCCCCATGCCATTGGGTACGCCCGCCTAGACCCGTACAAGCCCTGAGTCATCACTCGGCAACCTGACGAGACTAGTCAGCCTTCAACTTAATCAATTTAGTTATTTATGAAAGAGTTATTGCAATAATGAACAGCGGAAGACTAAACAATTCAAACAAAGGGGAAAATAACTCATTCAAGGGAAGTAAAGGAATTCTATAAGTGTGGAAACCCCAGGTATTCATGTATAATTCGATACGTAAATATACATGATATCAGTCTCATCAAAATACCAAGTTCAATAATCCCAAAGCATGTATATATAAAACGATATACATAAAAGCAAAACATAAGGAAACCTATAAAATAGTCTTCAAATCCAGCAGCTAAGCCTCACAATAGATCACCTAGGCAGGGTCCCTTGCCCTTGCTGCTCTCCGCCCTATCTGCACCCACCGTCACAAACTAGACGGTGAGTAACTGAATAAAATCGAATGTAATGCCAGTAGAAAACAACAGTAATTCATGATAATTCAAATAAAGTAGTCTAAATATCATGCGATAATAAAAAGACTGGAAAATAAATAGACAAGATGCATGATAAACAGACTAATAGATATCAATCGAAATTTAAGTGTGTTCCAAGGAATCAAAAGAGGCCCATAAGTGGTCTAAATCATAGCATAACGGCGAAGACCCCGCGAGGTCTTCCCGGGCATCGACACAAGCGAAGGCACGCCTATAACGGGAGGGACTCAAACCCACACCCACCCAGTACTCGGTGTCACACGGTCACTAAGGGTGGTCACACACTCGTGCGCACGAGTGCCCGCGTTTTAATCCCTCTAGTGCGGGTCCTAGTACTTTCGAGACAAAACACTTACGCCGGAAACACACAACAAGAAATGGAATGGAATACCAATAATAGAGAATAACAAGACTGAATAAATGATAATGAATCACATGACATTTTCTTACTGGCTTACAAACATACAAATGCTTTTTAAGGCAAATGTACTTACCTGAACTATCGCGACCCGTGTGACAACTCCGAGATCCTAACGCGTCTTCCGCGACTTCCCGATTGCCTATACCGCACTACAATTATCCAGTCGAGCTTGAATAAATGCCAAACAAATAAAAATTACCACCCGAATTATACCTAAGATCATTTGTCATTAAACTAGCTTCAATTTGATATATTATATCTTTTTTACGTTTTTCGAGGCTAAAACCCCGACTATATCCCGCCAACATTTCCGAGAGAATCCCAAAACTCATTTATGAACCCATTTCCTAATTTATCATATTTTTCTGAATTTTTCAATATATATATATATATATTTGCTATTTTTCTTCTATACATATACATATATATACATATATATATATATATACATACATATATATAGATACATATATATATATATATATATATTTATATATATAATATTAGAGAATGATGCACGTGTGCATCTTCTCCATTTTTTTTTCTCTTTTTGACCAGAGACGCTTGCATCTCTCGGTTTCCTTCTTCTTTTTTTTTTCTTTTTTTTTTTTTTTTTTTTTTTTTTTTTTTTTTTTTTTTTTTTTTTTTTTTTTTTTTTTGAGAAGGAGAGGAGAGAGAGAGAGAGAGAAAAACCGAGAGAGAGCTAGAGAGAGAGAGACAGACCTATGAAGACCAACGAGAGCTCCGGCGAGGGTCGTGGTTCGGTCGGCGAAGAGAGCCGAGAGGGGAGGACCGAGAGCGTGAGAGAACAGAGAGAGATAGAGAAAAATCGTGAGAGAGACCGTGAAAATGAGAGAGATGGAGAGGGAGAGAGAGAGACCGTGGGTGGTGTGGTGAAGAGGCCGAGATGGAAGAGAAGGAGGGGGCGGCGGTTTCAACAAAGGAGAAGATGAATAGTGTAGTGTAGGGCTTTGTTGATATATTAACATAAAGGTCAAATGACCAGTTTGCCCCTCCTCTTAATTTATCTCCATTTCATCACAATTGCCCTTATGGGTCTTTTCATTTATTTATTTATTTTTATTACACCTTAAAGTAGGTGTGTGTTGTCACTTGCATGGCCCTCCATCTCAACACCCACACGCCTCTCGAGGTCAATCTCATGGCTCCTCACCATTGGACGTGTCACTATAACAATACAAATCCCATAGCCCGTATGTTGTGTAATTAACCAACTCCCACGTAGATCTTGCGTTCCTCGGTCCGTATTTCTCTGTCAATTGGCTCGTCGTGTCCATTTTCTCGCCACGACCCGTCAACTAATTTATTAAATTAATAAAAATTCATTTATTTATATGTTTTACTCCCCCGTTTGACTAGTCGAAACCTCACTCAATTAAATATCGCCCGACCGGCGCGAGACTCGTAAAATACTAACATACTATTACACACAATCAAAGAATCATAAAATCACTTCGGCGTCGACTCCGAAGTTCGAAATATTGACCGGTATTCACGTAGCGGGTCACAATTTTGACAATTATCGTACAAGTCGGATTAAAAATTTGGGGTTGTTACCAAGTTTGTGACCAACTCTCTAACTAGAGGTTCGGTGGGCTCCGACCAACTCTCCAACAAAAGATTCGAACATTCGAGGTCGAACCACTCGATTATGCCTATAAATCACAAATAAGAGAATGAGTGGGGTTCACTTAGAGAATGTGTGGGGTACACTAATCACAATGAGGTTACACTAATCACAATGAGGGGCATAAGGGTCATTTTGTAGTAGGATTGACCTTTTTTTTAAGTTTGACTTTTTATAAGGTGTATTCAGTAAATGATCGGGTGCACTTAGCCGAACTCAAAAAATATGTATCTAATATGGTTGATGTAATTCATTTAATCATGTTATAACAACCAAGACATACGCCCTTATAAGAGTACTTTACGATCGAATAAAGGATTGAGAAATGATCAATGTTTTTGTTTATTTGATGAAATGGCATCGATCCCCTTCATCACCTTCACATGCCCCACAACGCATGGCGACACACACGACATAGAGCTGCTCTTTTCATTTCCACATTTCATTATCAACACACACGACACCATGAAAAGTATAAAATACGCACTAACTTTCCCTTACCATATGAAGAATAACATAAACGACGCCCACTAAGTCCAACCCCTCCAATATCCATACAATCATTCACTCACCAAGTCAGTCCACTTCACCAAGTGTGGACAACTCCCTTGCCAAAATTACAACGACCATACATCTTACCCCTCCTCCATCATTAGAGGATTACTTGAGGAGAAGATATTTTTGCCAACACGTGGCAGCAGGACAGCGGTCTAGTGCCACTTATCGGTGGAGCTCCCATCCGCTTAAACGGAGTCCTGCCGCGCAAGGAACGTTAATAGACTTATAGACAGTCGCAGAGGACACGTGTTGGGCGACGAGAGGCGGGGCTCTCATGATTTAACACGTGGAGGAATTAAGGCGAGCGGTCGTTGCCAGCGTGGGCTTCGTCGGCTCCCAACTTCTCTAAATAGTGGCCCGCATGGATGGCAGTCCACAGTGACATCCATGTTGGGATCTACATCGTTGTCCGATAAAGTTGTACGTGGCGTACTTCTGGGCCGCTGATTTGGATACTTTTTTGGGAAATTGACGGCCTTTGTGGTCCTACTTCACAACTATCCAAAATAAATAAAATAAAATAAAACTGTAGAGTAACGCGTGTCATTCTACGGCAACCCAAGTACCCAACGAAGCTAACATTGTTTCCATTTTTTTTTTCCGGTCAAATTTGTTTCCATGCTTAGCTGCTGCTACTACTATTGTTTATTGATTTAGATATATGAATAATCATTACATAATTAATGAAAGTCGTAATTTGACTTGTGTGTTAAAAGGAAATGAAAACAACGTTAGCTCTATAGATATTTCGAGAACGACCCTTATTAATTAAAATCGAGATATGTACATTAAAAAAAAGAAAAATATTTGTGAAACACATCAATATACGCATTTTAACAATAAAATGTGGGCCTTTTCAAAAAAATAAAAAATTAAAATGTAGGTGTTTTTTTTGTCAAAATTTTTAAAATTAAATGATAAATATATCACTTGTAAAGAGATAAAATTTCAAAAAATTATAGTTTGATTCCCTAAAGTCAAAAAAGAAAAACATTAAAATGTGAGAAGCACGAGGACAACTGCATGTTGTTCATACATGTTTGAATGTTTGGGTTACCATTTAGAAAAAGAGGTTTGTGAGGCGGTTGGCATGCCACGTGTAGGGACAAAATTGTGTTGTCCTCTCGAAGACTGGATAGCTAATTGTGCCTGAGTTGTGATGTCCAAGACTCTTCCTCGCTCTTCATAGAAAAATATCAAAAAATCTATTTAGACATTAAGGATTCAGACTTAAAGGAAAGTTTTTGAAATTTTTGTAAATATTAAAGGAGTGTTACAAGTTATAATTTTGAAGTCATTGATTGCTTGAAGATGACTTTGAAATAAAAAATTTTCAAAAAACTCCCTAAGGGTCCGGACTCATGAGTTCAAGTAGTACTACTCAAAAAATATAGATGCAGAACTGCTTACGCCAATTTTAAAATAAATTGAGGTCATCGCTGCGTCATATTTTATTTATTTATTTTTTCCACGTGCTCCATCTGCAATACGAAACGCCACACCAAAAAGAAATTTTTTACGTAAGTAACCAATAAATCAAAACCAAGTTCAAGATATATACACATGTATACATGAACATTATTTTTTGAGGGAACTAGGATGTTTTACTTTGCTAGTAAAAAAAAGAAAAATAAAAAAGTTGAGTTCTTCATTGCATATATTTGGTTAGAGAAATGTTGCAATAACACCACTGATAGCTGTCAAATCACTTTATATTAATTGGAAAAAGATAAAGTTTGAGAATGTTACGTGGGTTTGAGTTAACCCGTAATTTTTTAAAAAATAATTAAAACATCTTGACAGCAAAACAAAAAGTAACTACCCTTCACATTAATCGTTCATGTTCACTTTAAATACATATATTTGATATATAATGGTCTAAATTTTATTGAGACATGTGTACATAGTGCGTATCCCAAGAAAATATTGACATTGTGTATCAAATGTATGTACCCAATGTATGTTAAAATATCATTTTACTATTTCAAAATGCATAACACAATAGGTATCGTGTTGTCGTGGGGCGTTATTCTAGTATTTTTCATTTTGTAATTCAAACGTCACTAGCCTATTGCACTTGCGTGATAAAATGTAGGCAAAAAAGCAAGACTATTCGCAAAGGAAAATGTTACAATGACATTCCAAAATCACAATGGATGATATTGCATGCGGGTCTACGTCCTCGGAAGCCATCTATGCGCAGGATACACTTCTTGCATGTTATGCACTTGAAACTACTTGTGCACACTCATTTTTATGTTGGCTGCACGTATTGTCATCCCAATGTGATTTTTGAGTATTATTGTAGCATCCTCCCTTTGCAAAATCAAGAAAAAAAAAATTAGAGAAGAAAGAATCAAGACTTCGACCTGGACGGCTTAACTAACGAGTGTTCGATGCATCATTTCACTGGTACATAAAAGGTACCTTCTTTGGCATCGAAAGGAGGGACAAGTACTACTTTTGCTCTGTTCGCATGCATGGTTCAGTACCCCAGCAACATAGAGGAGTAGTACTTGCACGTGAAACTCATCAGGTTCCATGAAACACACGGCAATTTATGAACATCAAAGTTGTTTCTTACAACTGGTGATGAAAGTAGCAAATGTTAGCTGTAACGAACTCTGATGTAATTCACTCGAGACTGCTCAATAAGTAGGATAAACGAGTGAGAGGGGCGCCGGAGTTCTTAGATCTTAATTAGACCCGATAGAATGTGAATCTATGTATATATATATATATATATAGGAGAAGTTCTACATTAAATGTTTTGTGCATTTATTATTTATCGATTGATGTCTTGGATTAGAATCCAATGGTTGTGAATGAGGTTCTCTTAGCATGAGTATTTTTGTAGTTTCCATAGTAGTAATATGATATATAGGGGCGGAGCTAGTAATGAAATGCCCCGTGCTGTAGCTTTGGGCATTTCACTGCAAACCTTCTATATATTTGTAATTTTTCTAAACAAAGAAATAAATTCTTCAAGCTTAACCACCCTATTAAAAGATGTTTACACCTAAGCTCACCCCATCTCAAATTTTTGGATTCACCCATGATGATCTAAATAATTTTTCCTTTAATCACAACCATATATGAAACTTTTCTTTAATTCTTTTAAGTACGATCATCACTTGGTTCCCAAATATATATCTATCACAAAGTAACCAAGAAAAAAAATACCTATCACAATCTTTTGATAAAAAAATCAACAACTTGTCCTACCAAAAAAAATAAAAAATAAAAAATAAAAATCAACAACTTGACTTCAACATTAGTTGAATTAACCGCAACATTTGACAATTAATCATGCATCAGAAGATCAATGTGCTTTTGGGAAATATTTGTCGATCTTTAATTAATTGTCACAATATATATATATATATATATATTTATATAATCAAAAAAATGATTTACATTTGCTGAATATGATGGAATATGATGGAAGAAAAAATTGAGTAAAAAAGTAATCAATGCTTTTTTATTTTTAAAATGTGACGCATGAATTTTTCTACTATAAAGTATGCAACACATAATGATGCAGAAAAAGTCCCAGAAATGTTTATATAATTACTTTTAATTAGTTGTTGATGGTGGCCATAAATTAAGGTTAAAATATAATACGTGGAACAAAACACGAAGGTACGAGGTGGAGGTTGGTCCAACGTGCATGCCAAATCATATATGGGCGTATTGTCAGCTGGTTTGGCTTCGCATGAAGATGGGGTTAATATATCATCCGATCGATGACGATCTAGTGGCTATAAGTACGATAGTAAGTCTTTCACAAGAAAAAAAGTACGATGGTAAATAAACTCTCACGAGTACTGACGCCCCCAACCAACCTTAATTAATCATACGAGTTTAATAAGACATGTAGACCTTAAATAACCTTATCCAAAATCGCCATTTGCTTATACTTTAAACATTAATGAATTAGACTAATCATGTAACTAAGTCACCTTGTTTATTTAGTACTATAAAACAAACCTAACTAATTAATCAAATCATAAATTTAAGGGCTAATTAATTTGATCTAATCCATATTTAGGATTAGTTTGTTCGTGAAAATAATTGTTTTTCATATGAACATGCGCTTTTGGTGTTAGTTCTTGTTCTCACTGGTTCATCAATAAACACAAGTTAGATATCTAAAGCGCGTAATTATTAATCAATTGAGGAAAGTTTAGGGATGAAGTTTTTTTTTTTTACTACACTAGTTTTTTCGACTTATTTTGAGAGAACCACACGCCTTTGTACAAATTCCTTGGCTATATTAATTCATGAATAAAGTCATCTTTTTTAAAAAAAAAATAAAAATTTTATTAATCATCAACGGTTCTCAATATTGAATAAAACAAGACGAAATAAGCTCTTGTTCCTATTAAACAAAAAAGAAATTGAACAAAGTTACATTTATTTCTCTTGTTTTTTTGAAGCCACATTTATGAATAATATGCAAGTGACACGTGCATACATGGGGAGCTCTTTGGGAAATTAATTAACTCTATATACTATAGACTAACTTAAATTAAGAAATTGAGTATATAATAATTAAATTTATGTATTTCATATGAAAAAAATTGAGTATATAGTAATATAGTATGTACTTACATATGGGCTGCTATATCTGTAATTAAATTTATGTATTTCATATGAATATACTATTTATATATTATTAAAGCACCTCTATATAGTACAGAGTAACTTAAATTAAGAGGTTATGCGTACGTACAGTTGCCATGTTAATTTACTGAATTGCAGGCTCGAAGTTTATATATATTAATGTTGCACCAGGCTTAATTACTACATATAGTTGGATGATAAGACCGAAGAACTCTTGACGTCACCAGCATCAACTTAAAGAATGGTAGGAACATTTATTCAGCTTCTCTGCTAGAAAGAAGAATTAATGTCTCGAAGAGCCAAATAAACATTGTCCATTTAAAGACAAGGTGCTGCTGCGATATAAAACTGATCATGTACAATCGTATAAGGGAGTGGCTAAAAGGACCCCACTTTTTGCTAAAAGAATCTTATTATTCTTTGTACTTCATTTTTTTTACTATACAATAGTTAAAATCGAAAAAAATGAGAGGATTGAAAGGTGTTGGGGTGAGGCAGAGGATATTCTCTCGGTTAAACCATTGTATAGTAAAAGATAAGGTACGAAAAGTATGGTACAAAAAGTAATGAGGCCCTTTTAGCTGCTACCTTGTATAACCAGAAACAAGTTTTGAATTCTGATTATTCTTTTCTCAGGAAGCAACAAAAGCCACATAATTATATAGAGAGGGGCTTTTTTTTTTCCTTGCCAAAAAAGAAAAAGAAAAAAAAAAAAAAATATATACAAAGAGGGGCCCTGGTTGATTTAGATAATGAACTTTTTTTTCTGTATCAATATCATAGAGTTATTCAAAATAGTAACACTGATGACAGATGAGTTTAATTTTATGTATAGACTAATTAATTAGATGAAAAGGGCCATTGCTGAGTAATTAATAGCTAGCTAGATCTTTAACTAGTTAGCATATACAAGCACTAGCTAGCTAGACTCTATACCATGACCATGTTGGGCCCCATCCGCGCGTGTATGCGCGGGCACATGGATATTCGCTAGTACCGATATTGTTTTCAACTTAACCACTTCAATATTAGGTGTGGGGTTTTACTCCAAAAGGCCTCGGTACTATAAGATGAAACATCCACTCTTATGAACTTCTTGAAGAAGCCATAGATAACAAATGTGGGACTAAACTTTTCGGTCTACACATCCCAACAATCTCCACCTTGGACCAAAATCCATCCAAGATGGGCACACTGCATGATCCGTCGTCACTAACATCTCGAGGGAGAGCACAACTCAAGGCACACATGCGACCACCAACAGACAAGCCTTGTCCCAGCCGCACCATCGGCTCTGATACCACTCTGATGGGGTGAACCTACATAAACAAATAATCGGCCCCTCTCTTGTGCGTCACCAAATAAAGATCACAACCACAATATGAGCAATCCAACAAGTAAAGAACAATGGAAGTGCAAGAATAAAACCACAGCACACAAGACTTTTTAACGTGAAAACCTTCTCAAAGTGATAAATAAAACCACGAGGTGACTAACACCTATGAAAAACTCTCCACTATGAAAATGGGAATACAAAAGTCTTCTCTAACACTAGTTAGAGGTATGAACATCATAAATCATCAAGACATCAAGCATAGAAACATATCTTGGCCAAAGAACTTAATACAAGAGATATGGAGGATGTCACATAGAAGTGGGCAAAGTGAAATCTCTACCAATGGTGATGTAGAGCTTGACGCCGCAAATTTCCCCTTCCAATCTCGCCTCAAACGGAGTCGGTTTGGACCTTTAATCAAGCGCTTAAATGATGCTTCCAAGTTAAGGCTTGAAGAACACAAATCTCTCCACAAATTTTTCCTCAATCAAAGTCGTTCTCTCTCTTATCTCTCTTATCTCTCTCTCTCTCTCTCTCTCTCTCCAAAATAAGGCAAGTGCTTTAAATAGGAGGCAAACAAATTGACTAATTTGTCCTTCACTAATGAGTTGAAAAACCCAACAATCTCTCCCTTTTTCAATTTAGTGTAGGATGGACCACCAATCTCGCTATGTCGCAACATACTTCAAGCTTCAAACTTGGCAATGTCTTTGTAAACATATCAGAACCATTACTATCAGTGTGAATCTTCTCAATCTCAAGTAAGCTTTCATTGAGAACATCTCGTATCCAATGATACCTTACATCAATGTACTTAGTCCTCAAGTGAAATGAAGCATTCTTACTCATGTGAATGACACTTTGATTGTCACAAAACAAAACATGTCTTTCTTGCTTGAAACCAATTTCTTGAAGAAACTTCTTCAACCACAACAACTCTTTACATGCTTCGGTTGTTGCAATGAACTCGGCTTCAGCGATAGAAAGTGCTATACATTTTTGCAACCTGGTCAGCCATGATACTGCCCCACCTGAGAAACTCATCAAGTAACCTGAAGTGGACCTCTGAGTATCCAAATCACCGGCCATATTTGCATCCGTATAACCAATCAACGCTTGCTTTCCACTACCAAAAGTGAGTCTCAAAGAAGTAGTACCTCGTAGATATCTCATAATTCACTTGACTGCATCCCAATGCTCTCGTCCTCGATTAGATAAGAACCTACTGACCACACCAACTGCATATACTATATCTGGTCTGGTACACACCATAACATACATCAAACTTCCCACTGCGGAGGCATATGGAATTCTCTCCATATCTTGTTTCTCTTCATCTCTAGAGGGACACTGCTGAGCATTCAACTTAAAGTGACTAGCTAAAGGAGCATTCACTACCTTAGCCTTGTTCATGTTTCACCTCTCAAGAACTTTTTCTATATATTGCTCTTGTGATATAGACAACTTCTTGGAACTTCTATCTCGCAAAATACGGATACCAAGAATTTGCTTTGCCATACCCAAGTCTTTCATGGAGAATGACTTGCTCAACTGTGTCTTCAACTTTGCAATTCTCGAAGCATTCCTGCCAACAATCAGCATATCATCAACATAGAGCAACAATATAATGAAATCATCATCAGAAAATCTCTGCGCGAAAACACAATGATCAAAAGTAGTCTTATGGTAGCCTTGCTCCCCCATAACTGATTCAAACTTCTTGTACCACTGTCTGGTTGTTCCATATAAATTTTTTTTATCTAAGTCACCATGAAGGAAAACAGTCTTCACATCTATCTGCTCAACCTCCAAATCAAGACTTGCTACTAAACTCAAAACAACTCGAATATATGACATCTTGACTACCGGCGAGAAGATCTCATCATAATCGATGCCTTTCTTTTGACTAAAACCCTTAACAACCAATCTAGCTTTGTATCGAGGTTGTGAAGTGTGCTTTTCATATTTCACTCTATACACCCACCTATTCTTCAAAGCTTTCTTGCCATTAGGTAACTTAACCAACTCATAAGTATGGTTATCATGTAATGATTTCATCTCATCATCCATTGCCTCAACCCATTTCTCCTTATGTTCATCTTGCATAGCTTCTGAATAACATTCAGTGTAACGGTCCGAATTTAATTCGCCGTTATTTGGGTTGATTTCAGAGCATTGTTCATGGAAGAGTATTAGAGTACTTGGAGTTCGACGCGATGTTCGGTATGGATTGGTTATCGTCGTATCACGCACAGATCTCCTGACTCCACAAAAGTATCCTGGAGAGGGAATTGCCTAAAGTTTTAGTTGGGAAGCAATGAGAGCTGGGTAGAAATCAGGGATATACGCGTTATGTTTTTTTTCAAATTCGAGCCCTAGGTTTTCCTAAACCTAGGCTCTGATACCAAAAATGTAACAACCCATTTTCCAAATAGACCGCCACGGGGGCCAATGCAGACCCACAGTCTGTCTTACCAGCGACAGCTGTGCTCTACATTGGATTATATCCTCCATTTTATCTTTTAGTCTACCCAGTACCCGCATCGACACACATATCGAGACGCATACTTAACACAATCTTATACGTCAATTGAGATATAATTACACACATCGCGATGTCGTTTAACCTATTTTAACATAAACATCGCAAAATTAGTCAAAACAACACACAAAATAACTATTTACCTAACTCCAGGTGCGCTCTAGCCTAGCTGCGGGTCCTACGGGTGTCTGAGTTGTCTGTCACGTCTGCAATACGTCACAAATAACGGCGACATCCTAATTTACAGCAGGACTCGTGTGGAGCATGAGAGACATCTTAGGGAGGTGTTGGCGACGCAGAGAGAGCATCAACTTTATGCCAAATTCAGCAAGTGTGCTTTCTGGCTGAGTGAGGTGAAGTTTATCGGGCACGTCATTAGTAGTCAAGGGATATCTGTTGATGGAGACAAGATTCAAGCGATTATTGACTGGAGGACACCTGAGTCGATTTTGGACATTCGTAGTTTCTTGGGACTTGCAGGATATTACAGGCGATTCGTACAGGACTTTTCATTGATTGTAGCGCCAATGACGAGGTTGACCAAGAAGGATGTCATATTTGACTGGTCGCAGGAGTGTGAGGATGCTTTCTGGGAGCTGAAGAGGCAATTGACTTATGCACCAGTTTTGGCATTACCTATGGCAAGTAAGGGTTTCTCGGTTTACACTAATGCGTCAGGCACTAGGTTGGGTTATGTGTTGATGCAGGACGGACATCCAGTGGTCTATTTATCGCGACGATTAAGACCTCATGAGGAGAGTTATCCAGTGCACAATTTGGAGCTTGCGACAATCGTGTTTGCACTGAAGGCTTGGATGCATTATTTGTACGGTGAAAGGTTCGCACTATTTCCGACCACCAGAGTTTGAGATATTTGTTCACTTAGAGGGAGTTGAATATGAGACAGCGGAGATGGCTCGAGTTATTGAAGGACTACGACTTCGCTATTGAGTATCATCCGGAGAAGGCGAATGTCGTAGTTGATGCGCTGAGCAGGAGCGGCATCGAGAGTCAGACGGGACTGCGGCATATGACACATGAGCACGGGTTGATTGAGGCTGCGTCGGTGTTGTGTGTGACAGAGTCTATTGTGTGTGACAGAGTTGTCATATTTGCCAGCAGGTAAAGGCTGAGCACAGAAGACCAGTCGGGTTGCTACAGTCGCTGCCCATTCCTCAGTGGAAAACATGTGACCATGGACTTCGTCAGTGGCCTACCGCAGACTACGAGGAGACATCACGCAGTTTGGGTAGTTATCGACAGGTTAACGAAGTTGGCATACTTTATACCGATCGCCATGATATATTCAGTTACATAGCTGAACACTATTTTTGAGAGAGAGATTGTCAGATTGCACGGTGTACTGATCTCCATTGTTACTGACAGAGATCCAAGGTTTACTTCGAGGCTTTAGGAGAGTATGCAAGAGCAGTTTGGCACTCGACTACAATTTAGTACTGCGTACCATCCTCAGACTGACGGGCAGTCGAAGCAGTTGATTCAGATTCTCGAAGATATGCTCAGGGCATGTATTTTACAGTTTGGTGAATCGTGGGTGGATTATCTGCCGTTGTGCGAATTTGCTTATAACAACAGCTATCAGGCGAGTATCGGGATGCCACCGTTCGAGGCACTATATGGTAGGCCCTGCAGGTCACCAGCATGTTGTGCAGCACCGGAGGATACAACGGCTATAGGAACTAAGGTTGTTGTGGATCACATTGAGAAGGTGAGGCAGATTTGACAGAAATTTCAGGCGGCGCAGGATAGACAAAAAAATACGCAGATAGGTATCACGGGGATCTGAGCTACGAGGTTGGAGACATGGTGTATTTGAAGGTTTCGCCCTGGAAGGGTCATCAGAGATTTGTCATTAAGGGGAAACTAGCACCAAGGTTTATTGGACCGTTCAGAGTTGAGGAACGTTTCAGCAGAGTGGCATACCGTTTAGAGTTATCGCCACAGTTAGCGGGGATACATCCAGTGTTTCACATATCCATGTTGAGGCTAGCTAGGTTGGGACCGAGACCTATGATTGATGTGCGTCAGATTGAGGTGCGATCAGACGTGTCATTTGAGGAGCAGCCTGTGAAAATCATGGATAGGAGGATTCAGACTTTGAGGAACAGGGAAATCTCGAAGGTTTTAGTTCGTTGGCAACATCATGGAACTGAGGGACTCACCTGGGAGCTCGAGTCTACCATGCGACGACAGTATCCCCACTTATTTGCTGGTAAGTATTTAAGTTTAATATAAATTTCGGGACAAAATTTCACCTAGTTGGGAAGAATTGTAACGGTCCAAATTTAATTCGCCGTTATTTGTGACGTATTGCAGACGTGCTACCAGATCGGTCTCGGTGAATAGCACGACCCGAGTATCACGTTGTGGCATGCGTTGGTGCGCTGTAGGTGTAATGCAGGCCATCGAGCGGATCCAGATACTTGTCTTGCTTGAGTCGGACTCGCCAGCAGTATTCTGTGGAAGAGTCTGAAGTATGGTGGTAGTCTGACCCTAGGGGCTAGGAACACACTTTGAGTTTTTCCTATTATTTATTCATGCGATGAGCGCAGTTGCCTGTATTTATTTCCGTATGTTTATTTAATAGCTTTATTTAAGTTTCAGTATTTACTTTCAGTAATGCTCACTTAATTTCCTTGGGAATACTCACTCTGGACTCGTCATCTGCCTTTTGTGATGGCTTGAGTGTAGATCCTAGTACGAGCAGGGGCAAGGGCAAGCTGTCAGAGTACTGTTGATTTGAGATTGCTTGACTCGTACGTTTGTATTATATTTATTTTGTTTCATTTTGGGTTTGGAGAATTTTGAGATACCTTGTGTATATTGATCTTTTTGAGACTTCAGAGGTATTTTATGGTTGTGTATGGGTTTTCCACATTAGGTTTATGGTTTAGGTCACACATTTATAGTATCATTACCTGAGTAAATATGGTAGTAAGGCTTCCGCTGTGTTAAATTGAGGATTTTAGGATGATTTAACATATAATTTATTTTCAATACAACATAATCAGTAAATGGATAATTAATAAGGTTTAAAAAGATAAAATGGAGGATATAATCTAATGTAGAGCACAGCTGTCGCTGGTAAGACAGACTGTGGATCCGCATTGGCCCCCGTGGCGGTCTATTTGGAAAATGGGCCATTACATTCAGGTTCTCCCCCGTCACTAAGTAACACAAACTTGCTGGGCGGATATCGACTAGAAGACATTTTCTGTCTCGCAGATCTCCTAGGTGGAATAATAGCTTGAGCCAATGGCACTACTGGTAACTGCTCATGATCATCATCATCATCACCACCTAACTCGACCTCTAGCGGAATATCAACATTACCACTATCATGTTGATCATCATGAACTGCATCTGAGGCTTGTGTCTGAACACGCGGCGGAGCAAATGACTAAAATTAACCAAATCACCACTGACATTCGGCACTGAACTAACTGTCTTCTCTATGTCCTTAATGATCTGATCCTCCATAAACACTGCATTTCTGCTTCTTACAAGTTTCTTCTGAGTTGGATCATAAAACCTGTAGCCAAACTCATATTTCCCATAGCCAATGAACACATATTGTCTAGTCTTGACATTAAGCTTAGACCTCTCATCTTTCAGAATATGAACAAAAGCTTTGCACCAAAACACCCGTAAGTGATCATAGGAAACATCCTTTCCCTGCCAAACTCCCTCTGGAACATCTAGATTTAGAGGAACACACGATGTCAAATTCAGCACATGTACCACTGTACTCAAAGCTCATCCCAAAAGGATTTAGGCAACTTTGCTTCTAAAAGCAACTATCTCACTCTTTCAACTATAGTTCTATTCATTCTCTCAGCTATCCCATTAAACTAAGGTGTCTTTTGATGACGAATGCCATGTTACTTGCAATACTCATTAAAACGCCACAATAGTCACCATCATTGTCGGATCTAATGCATTTCAACTTCTTCCCAGTCTGTCTCTCAACTAAGGCATGAAACTTCTTGAATACATCAAATACTTAGACTTTTGTCTTTAAGGTATAAACCCACAACTTTCTTGAATGATCATCAATGAAAGTCACAAAGTAAATATCACCACTAAGTGTCCTTGTCTTCATAGGACCACACACATCAGAATGTACAAGATCAAGTATTTCTGACTTTCTTGAATGATAACTAGATGACTTGAAAGCAACTCTAGCTTGTTTCCCCACCAAGCAGTGAACACATTTCTTCAAAGGTGAATTATTTACCCCTCAGAGCACATTCTTCTTTACCGAAACTGTCAAGCCCTTCTCACTCATATGACTAAGTCTCCGGTGCCATAACTCAACTGTATCAGCATTCACAAGTGCATTGATTCTACTATCACATACCCTTGCTTGCATTAAATACAGTGAAGAACACTTCTTCCCTCTAGCTACAACCATGGAACCTCTAGAAAGCTTCCATTTGCCATCATTGAAGGTGCTACAAAATCCTTCATCATCAAGCCTACCAGCTGAAACAAGATTCATGCGAATATCTGGGATATGCTTCACATTATTCAAGACCAACTTAGAACCATTATTAGTCTCTAGGCATATATCACCTATGCCAATGGCTTTAAACAAACTATTGTTCCCCATCCTAACATCACTAAAGTTTCCGGATGTATAAGATGTGAAGAAATCTCTTCTTGATGTAGCATAAATTGAGGCACCACTGTCAATAACCCAATTAGTCTCATGGCATGCAAGACTAACCACATCATCATCAGACATAACAAGAAACTCATCCGTGACAATAGCAACTTCATCTTTCTTACCATCATCATCTTTCTTATCATTTCCATTTTTATTGTCTTGATTTTTCAACAATACTTTTTATGTGCCCCTTTAGACCATAATAATGACACTCAACATTCGCAAATTTGTTGGACTTGTTTCTACCTATATCATATGACCTCGGACCTTTGCTTTTACTTCTCCCCCTATTTTTTGTAACCAACACCTTTGTTTATGTTTGTGAGGAAGAGCTTTGAAGTTACTGTTGTCTTAATTCTTCATTCACAATGCCATTCGATGCCGAATCGAGATAAATAATTCCATTTGGAGCAGAATTAGACAATGTCATTCGAAATGTATCATAAGAATCCGGTAGTGTGCCTAGAAGCCATAGAGCTTGAACCTCATCATCAAATGTGACGGCCCCAATTTTCCCGTGCAATTGGGTACGCTCGGCCTAGACCCGTGCAGGCCCCAAGTCATCACTTGGCAACCCGACGAGCCTAGTCAGCCTTCAATTTAATTAATTTAGTAATTTATGAAAGAGTTATTGCAATAATACACAACGAAAGACTAAACAGTAAATAACAAGGGAAAATAACTCAATCAAAGGAAATATAAGAATTCTATAAGTGTGGAAAACCTGGGTATTCATGTACAATTCGATAAGTATATATACATGATACCAGTCTCACCAAAATGCCAAGTTCAATAATCCCAACAACATAAGTATGAAACGATATACATATCAACAAAACATAAACACATACTATAATATCTCTCTGATGTCGCTGCTAGTCGTCAAAGTAAATCTCCTAAGCAGGGCCCTTTGCCCTTGCTGCTCTCCACCCTAGATGCATCCACCGTCACAAACTAGGCGGTGAGCAACTGAAGAAATCGAAAGTAATGCCAGAAGAATATAACAGTAATTTATGATTTAACAAGTAAAACAGTCTAGATATCATGCGGAAACGAAATAGCAGGAAAGTAAGTAAATCAAGTGCATGATAAACAGACTGATAGATAAACAATCGAAATTTGCATGTTCTAAGATTCAAAAAGGCCCATGAGTGGTCTAATTTCACAGCAATACGACAAAGATCTCGTAAGATCTCCCCGGGCAATGTCGCAACACTAGCGCAGCGTGAAACTCGAGAGGCATCGCAACACCTCTCGAATCCAGTACCCAGTACACACATCACTAGGGGTGGTCAGTTACCCCTGCAGGAGGCACCTTCGTTGTCCCAGCTAGTGCGGGACCACATGATACCTTCGAGACACACACTCATGCCAAGAACATACAGCCAAGAATATGGAATAGAATATCAAACAAGGCTCAATTCAACATTATCAATGAATAGAGGAATGTATAAATCACATGTCATTTCCTTACTGGCCTACTAACATACACACATACAAGGTACGTATGTACTTTCCTGACTAATCGCGACCCGGTATTCACTCCGAGACTCTAACGCGTTTCCCGTGTTTCTCCAATTGCCTGATAAGAATTTA
Organism: Stephania japonica; assembly: GCA_039657345.1. Taxonomy (NCBI): domain Eukaryota; kingdom Viridiplantae; phylum Streptophyta; class Magnoliopsida; order Ranunculales; family Menispermaceae; genus Stephania; species Stephania japonica. Next base: position 525,803 of record CM077561.1, on the reverse strand, counting down.
AGTCCCAAATATCAGTTTAAGCTTTTTGTATTTAGTCTTTAAGTTGTACCTATTGTATTGGGCTTTTATTGTAATGTGTATTGGATGTGTGTTGGGCCCTCATTATAATGTGTGTTGGGCCCTTATTGTAATATGTGTTGGGTGTGTGTTGGGCTCTTATTGGGCCTCAACACAAGCCCATACTCATTTTTTTAAAATAAATGTCCATCCTACCATCCCTTCCTTTATTTATCCAAAGTCACATAAAATAATGTACATTTTATAGTCATACACACACATACACAACTGATGTGTACACCCCACTGGCGTGCACACTCACACTTCACACACACCCAGCTGTTTTGTGCACACACACAACACCCCGCTGTTGTGTGCACCCCACTGTTATTTACACCACATGTTCACATGCATTAATATGTCACTTTATTACTTAAAATTATATCATATACACTAATCCATTCTCGCATCCACAACCATTGTGTACACCCCACTGTGGTGTACACATACACGCTGTTGTGTACACCCCACATCGGTGTACACACACACACCCATTTATGCACCCCATGCACACCAAACCCAAAATCAAAACCGTCACCTACACACTTCAAACTATCACACATACACAAAATTGTCCCTATAATACACCCATGAAAACAGTCCCACATGTGGTTTTCTCCGGCCAGCAGTGTCGCCGGAGGATGACCTCCGGTCAGCCTCGACCAACTCTGGCGACGGTCATCCAAGCCGCGGCCACCGTCAACCCAAAAAAATCAGTTTCAAAAAGACATAAAGGACCGTGAGACCGAGAGAACGAGAGGGGCAGTTGAGCTCACCTTGGTGTCTTCGGTGGGTGGCCGAGGTGTCCAACGCCGTGAGGGTGATGGTGGTTGCCGGTCCAGGGAAGAGGAGCACTGTCACGGCATGGAGGTCGAGAAGAATGAGAGTGAGAGAGAGTGTACTGCCGAGAGAGAGGGGAACAAGAGGGAGGAGGAAAAGCTTACCTAATCGTGTTCCGGTGGTGGTGGAGGTCCCAAATGCTGTGGTGGGTGGCGGTGGTGATGTCCAGCCGAGAGGAGGATGGCTGTGGTGTGAGAGAACCGAGAGCCGAGAGTGTGAGCATGGAGAGGAAAAACCGAGAATGAGCGAGTGAGAAAATGAGAGAGAGAGAGAGCGAGATGTTGGAGAGAGAGACTCACCTCGTCGGGGTCTGCGTCGCCCGTGGGAGGCGGCGGTAGTGGCGAGAATGGTGGGGAGGTGAATAGTGACGGCTAGGGTTGGAGAAGATGATGAATAGTGGAATAGGGTTTTGTTACAACGTTTTATATATAATATACAACCAAAATGACTCTTTTGCCCTTGAGTTTAAAACTTGTACATCCCTTGGACAGCTACCCTTATGGTCATTTGGCTCATCATCTTAATTTGACACATATACACATCCCCATGCCCATCCAATGGTTCTCCTCACCATATTGTGTCACTTTAACAATCTTATCCTATATTAACCCATTAGATAAATTTTATTAAATTATAAATAAGGTCACACAAATTCCCGCCTACTTAGTACGCAGTGCCCCGCGTCTGACACGCTTCTCGAGGTGGTTCCACACTTAATTTCAAATAAGTTTCTTCATGTCTAAGTTATACTTTATTGATAAAATTGTATTTCCTCAACTAAGGTCATATATTTCATTTGTTTTTGTTTACTAATAATGTCCACTAAAACGGTTCCCGAAAACCCCGTTTAACTAGGCGACACCTCACTCAATTAAAATATAGCCCGAACGGCTCGAGACCCGTAAAATACTAAAATACTAATACACACAATCAAGAAATCATAAAATTACCTCGGTGTCGACTCCCGAAGTTCGAAATACAGTTCGGTATTCACGTAGCCGGGTCACAATCCTGACAAGCGTAACACAAGTCAGTAAAAAAAATTCGGGGTTGTTACATCAAACTTGATGTTCATCTTTCTCAGTTGGTTCACAACTCTCTTAAATGCATTCAAATGATCCAAAACTGGGGTTCCCTCTTGATATTTCAAGGCCATGAATCTCTTCATCAAAATCATCTTCATGTTCCCTGTTTTTCGAGCATACAACTCTTCAAGTTTAGTCCATATAACATGTGCATTGGTATCCTCTTCTATATGGCTAGAAACATTATCATCAACCCATTGCCGAATGAGCCCACACACTTTTCGATGAAAGATATTTCATCGCGCACATGCGTGCGCGGGCATGTGGATCTCCGCTAGTACCGATATTGTCCCCAACTTAACCATCTCAACATTAGGTGTGGGGTTTTACTCCAAAAGGCCTCGGTACTATGAGATGAAACATCCACTCTTATGAACTTCTTGAACAAGCCATAGATAACTAATGTGGGACTAAACTTTTCGGTCCACACATCCCAACAGACCATCGATAATTGTCTATCAACTTCTTTGCAGTTAGATGTTTGATTAATTACAATAGAGTTAAAAAAAGAGTAACAAAAGAAATGTATTTGTTCAACACGAGATTTTTTTTTTGGTAGGAACACGAGATTAATTAGTTAAACCATATAAGTACTACATAACTTATAGTATTAGTCATGTCAATAATTTAATTTAAACAACAATATGTGAGTAAAATGAATTTATATATTTTTCGTTATCAAAATTTATAAAATTTGAAACTTCGTGCATCACTTATCATTACATATTAAGATTCACTCAATCACCATCAATATAGCTATGGTAGCTAAAGTCTAATAATAATTAGCTCCACACCGAGATAACCAAAGTTTAAGTCTTGTGAAATACATGGATATTAAATTTCCAAATTCAACGTAATTCAAGTCCATTATCTATAAATCTATAAATAAATAAACATATTAACAAGTGTGATGGGGTTCTACACTGTTCCTAGAACAGTTATTTTCTGTGTTTTGGACATATTTACCCTTCTTAAAGTTTCGTCATGAAAAAATCTAATTCAGGAGTTGAATCTCAGGAAAAAAACATCTAATTCATGAGTTGAATCTCTGAAAAAATTCAAGGAAGTTAATCAATCTTTTTAATTCTTTCTTGTTGAGTCTCTTAATTTATTGTAAGTTTCTTGTCTTACAAAGTATTAATGTTGGTGTCAATTTATTCCATCTCTATATATTACTTTTTTTACCATTCCTTCGTCTCTTTGCTTATTAGATGACTACGACTTGCAACAAATAAGGAAAGTCACTACTAATATAATCAATTAATCTTCTCTCTCAATTTTCATATGAAATCTAGATAAACAGATAAAAACCCCAATTCGAACATTTCTTTTATAGAGTTATAATTGTAGCATTTGTTCTGTAAGAATCGATCAAGGTTTGGAGCTTTGATTTTTATGCTCGCGATGCAATCACAAAAGAGTGTGTAGATTCCTCTAAGATTTTTGTTTTGTTAATGGTTCTTTTTTTTTGGTAGGATGTTAATGGTTCTTTATTTTATTTTTTGTAATAAGAAAGAAATGACTTGCTCTATTATCGTCAAACCCATGACCTCTTACTGCTAAACTCCATACTAAATCATTGAGCCACCCAGTTGGTTTAGTGTTCTTTATTTTTTTAATGGTTTATATTTCATTTGCAACAAAATAATATTAATTTCGTTCATCCTTTTACCTAATTTTAATACTGAGCGTAATGTACAACATGTGAAGATTATTTAGTTTACAATCAAATTAATCAATGGTTACCGATTCAATCGGTTGATATACTTTAAGTATGAGAATATATATATGTTTAATACCACATATATAAAGGTTAAATTTGTTTATGTAATTGAGGCATATTTAACTTTGCATTTATGCGGTCTAATTATCTTTTTATAGATGACACCAACCAAGTGGTAGCTCAATGATTTGACACCTGGTGACTAATTATGCAAGAGAATCAAGAGTCTCATTAAGACAAATTGGTTTTTTTCTTATTAAGAAAATAATTCTAATTCTTAACCAATAAGAAGCGATAGAAATTAGAAAATACCATTAGTTATATATTATGCTTCTCATTAGAAACCAAAGAAAACTAGAAAACTTGACTCAATCGAAACTAAAGAAATTCGACGACGTAGAGGTAGACCAAAGTTAACTTGAGACGCATAAATTAGAGGGATTTGAATGGTTTGGAATGCCCACCATCAATTGCACTTAATTGAGCACAATGAAAGAGTTTGATTCATGTAGCCGACCCAAATTAATTTGGGATTGAGGCTATATATGTTGTTGTTGTTTGTTGTTGTTGTTGTTGTTGTTGTTGTTGTTCTCATTATTTTTTTTTTCAAGGACTGAGTTGAATATTTAAATTAGCCTTAATGATGCACCATGGACCATGCATGAAGTAAGGATAGATAATTTTGGTTGCACACAATAGTATCAACTTAAATGCATAAGAATTTTTTTAAATCTTAAATGTTTTAATACATACATGTTAGTATATTTATTTAATTGTTATTATTTTTATTAATATGGACAAAATTATTTGAGTGATATATAGAGTTAATCATAAACTTTTTTTATTATATATATATATATATAGAGAGAGAGAGAGAGAGAGAGAGAGATTTTAATAGTTATTTATAAGTGGTATGAGTTTATAATAATCAATTAAGGCCTTGTTTGGTTGGAGGTAGAGTTATCTCCTGGGAGATAACTTATAGGGAAGGGTAAGAGATATCTCTCTCGCCCCGTATAAAGAGTTATCTCAAAAGAGTTGTGGACACAATTACCCCGCATTACTGACCCTTTTATTACTTATCTCTTTTTTATTTGAAAGCTATATATACCAATTCATATATTTTATTATTTAAAAATTTACAACTTTCCTGCAAGTTTAAAGTTGAACTAAACATACAAATATTAATTCAAAAGAAAATATTTCTGAACTAACACTGTAAGTGTTGTAAGTGAGCAGAAATGAACATAAGGAGGCCTAAGTATATTATTTAGATGATATTTAGTGCAAAAATCTAAAAATATAGCCTAAAAAGATGAGATCGAATTGATTTGAATTATTTTAGTAGCGTACGATCGCAGCTGATGATGCGTTGCCAATTTGCCATCGAAGACTTACAAGTAGAACGGCGCCCATCGACCGAGTAATTCTTAAATCGATAAACCGCGAAGAAGAGTCGAAACGTCGATCTTCCTAGCGATTGGTCCATTTGGTGAAACAATATATAAAAGTTTGCCGTCTGGACACACCAAGTCGAGGAGAATCTAACGCCACTGAAGCAGTTTACGTGTTCATCCGAGCTGTCTTCCCTTCCGTGCTGTGAATTTGGGGGTTATAAGAAGAGGAAGAGAGAGTGTGTTGGTTTATTAAAATGAAATCGCGCCTATAACAATAATAATAATAATATTGGATAGACTGAACAAGCATATTAAGGGACTAGTTAGTTGGTCCAAGAATTTACGTTCGAGAGAGAGGCTTGTCCAATCCAATCCAAAGTAGTCTCTTTCTCGATTTCTAGGGTTTCGTCTGTTCAACACGAATTCACAGATAGCTAGTCTTTCTTTTTCCGCATTATTGATCTTTCCAGACTCAAGTGATGATCAGGCGATGCTTCCATGGATTTCATCGTCTCTCGACTTTCAAAGACTTAATCTCTTGGTTGTAGGCGTTGATTAGAGAAGGTACTCTTCTTTGCGCAGAATTGAAGCGATTATATAGTCTTATCTGATATAATTTCATTCGAATTGGTTAGTAGTATTCTAGCTGTGAATTGAGTGAAGGTTTGGTTCAACTTCTGTCATAGCTAATCAAGCTTGGCTTGGACGAAGACCGTTCTGATTTGTTTTGTGTAGCTTCACATCTAAGCGAGCTTTGAATTTGGCTTAGCTCTGCCTCTACGACTGCGTTGCTTTAAGCTTTGTTTTTGTCTCCACGAATCGTGTTCTGTTCTGTTATTTTTATGCCTAAATAAAAAAAAGGCGCTCGCTTTATCTTTATTTATGTATGCAATTGCAATCTAATTTGTATCCTGTGAGGATTCTCCACTTTATGTTCCATTCACTTCTCCATCTATAACTGCTCTTCTCTGTTTGTGTGTTTGTTTGGCATTCACTTTACTTTTACTATTTTGGTCAATTTTCTCTCTCTCTCTCTCTCTCTCTCTCTCTCTCTCTCTCTCTCTCTCTCTCTCTCTCTCTCTCTCTCTTGGCTCTGCTAATGGTTCTGCTATGCCTGCCAGAAAGTAAAGTAATCCATCACAATTCACAAAGTATCTCCTCACGCCTTTCGTGTGTCATTCACCTGCTTTTCATTTCCTTCTTATTAAAAAAGAGACTGTCAAGTGTGATTGTGAATGTTTTCTGGGAATCTGTTTGTGCAGGAGATCGAGGGGCTGCGCTCGTTTAATCTTCTCATACATCGACGAGGCAAGGGCATCTATACATCTGTCTTTCTTTCTTTCTTTCTTTCTTTCTTTCTTTCATTATTTATTCATTTTTTGTTAGGAAAGTTCAAAACAAACCAGTTAGACTTTTTGGGTTCTTTCTTCTTTTCGAGAGACTTCTAGTAACATTACTTACTCGTGAATTGAGCACTGCCCATTTGGTGATTTGGTGGTTGGTTATCAGTTCTACTGCTGCACTTGTGACGCGTGACCTTCGTTAACTACTCCCTAAATTTCTCTGTGGACTTTAATGGTTTCTTTTTAATGGGTCTATTTAATTGGAAATGTATGTGACTTTCTCTTCTTCTTCTTCTTTTTCTTTTTTTTTTTTTTTTTTTTTTTTTTTTTTTTTTTTTTTTTTTTTTTTTTTAGGGTGGGGGAGCAGAAACAAGTCCCAGGACATGGGATGCCTGGTTTCAACACCAAAGGATACTGGTTACAATAGAAGAAGGCCCGGAAATGTGGGGGAGATTGCCGTGTTTGTACCCGGATTGCGGGTTCCCAAACCTGTGGATTTCTCGCAGCCACTTACTGATTTCCTGTCTAAGAATTTAATTGAGCGACTAGCGGCCCTTAGAACTAGAATTGTTGTCATGGCTGCTCAGGAAGCTCCAACAGTGACAAGGCCAAGGAGAAGAGCTGCTACTCAACATGGTTTGTGGAATTGTATAGTTTGCAGGGGTACTTCATTTCAAATTTTTCATAAAAAACTCAAGTGTGTTGCACATTCTTTTCTTCAGGTGGTTCAACCTTGGCTGATCTTCAGCAGGCTTTAGAAGATTACTTGCCTGTTCTGTTGGGATTAGTTAAAGATGGTTGGTTCAATCAATTCATTATAGCATTTCCCTTTTCTTTTGGGTTTCATAGTTTCTCTTATTAAATTATGCTATGCGTCATATGATTTCCATACATGTAAAAGTTTCCCGCTATAAGACTTGGATGCATTGATTTTCTAAGCCTGTATATGGTGTTTTAGTTTTAATAAATGGGTGCGATTTGATGATGTTGGCAGGAAGCATGCTGCAACACAAAGTGCAATTTGTTTGGGTTAACCAGGAGGATGATGTGGAGGTGAGAATTACAATTGTCCTAAGCCTTTTCTTATTCTCTGAATCATGCAAACAGTAGTCTCATACTAACTATTTTCTTCCCAGGAAACAGCCATATCAAATGCTTGGTATGAGGTTTTGTCAGTTTTACACTTGATGGCCATACTATCCTTCTCCCAGGCCAATCTATTGCTTCTTCCCAAAGCGGCTGCAGACGGCTATCAGCCAAAAGTATCAGAAGGTGGGTTTTATTACAAGGAAGAAGCTTTGACACGTCATTTCTTTTAGAAACTAGTGCGTCTTGATGACTTTCAAGAATATTATCTCTGCTTTTGATTCTAATGCTTTATAGTGCGCAAAAACTTCAATAGCCATCATTAAGATGGCGTTCCTATCACTCTAAAACTAAACTATAAAAATCAGTGTCGAGACCCCACTGTTCAGATCACTTTACTTTAGCTTCTACTATCTTCATTTGGCTTTTCTTTTTGAAATCAGTGTCCACTCTCTGAACACATCATATTTGTTGTTCTCCTAGTTCCCATTTGTGTTCGTTTTTCCTCATGTGTTAGTGTGTCTTCGGAGGTACATACTGCATGAGTTAGAAGAATTTGCCGGATTTTGCCCTTGTTATGAATTTCAAGTACCTCAATTGTCGCTAAATTGATAATTACAAGTATGCAGGAGTTTCAAACGGTTTTAATGTTATGTATATTTTGATGAATGGGTGATTGTGCAAGTGCTAAGGAGTTCGGCATTTTTTAATTTTGTATTCTATTTTCTTTTTGTCCCTTTTAAGTTAGAGTAGCTTTTAGGTTTCTCTTCTACATTGTTTTCTGAACAGTTTATTTATGCTGTTGACGATTCTAAGTTTCTTCTTCACAATTTACTCTTTTATTGTTCAGATGCTAAGAGTGGTGCAAAGCTGCTAGCTCTCAATGTCGTTTCTCTAGTGTCCTCTGTCTTTTATACATGCTTTACGTGTGCATTGCTTCCACAAGTTTCTGACTTCAGAATTTTATTTTTCTCTTTTGATTTATTTTAGCAGAGAGCAGAAGAAATGCTATTGACGTTTTCCTGAAGGGTGCGGGATATTTGGATTGTGCCATTCAACATGTTTTTCCGCAATTGCCACCTGAATTCAGGTTTGTTGATTAATACATACGATAGTAATGCCACTATGTTAGAAAAATGTAAATGCTATCCATATCGTCATGCCAGGTTGCAATGAACGAATACATCTTTTAGTATTTGAGTGCTGTAACTGACCTTAGTGCCTGTCGATTCCTGATGGTCCTATTATCAGATATATGAAATTGGGAATTTGTGGTTGCTGAAAGTATTTATGTTTATTTATGATTGCCAAATTCATTTATTCATGCTTTGATCGGTTATATTGACATTGCTTTTTTGTGTAACAGACAAGATCTTCCAGTAGACCTAGCAGAAGGTGTTCTACGGGCACTTTCTCACCAAGCCCTGGGTCAGGTACATAAATGCAGCTTTTGCTTTCACATAGTAAGACATATAACAACATGTTCTGTTTCAGGTTTTCATCAATATTTCTCTGCTATATTTGGTATAGGCTGTTGATATTCAACTTGGAATGGCAATTGATAGTACTAAGGCCACATTGGCTGTGAAACGGAGACTTGCATGTGAAATGGTGAAGTACTGGAAGCAGGTAATGATGTTTTCTTTATTTGTTGTGTTATATTTCATATGACAAAATCTTGGTCGTATTTGTACATACTTATCTATTAATATATTTTGCACTGGAGTTTCGCCTCATTTTCTTCAAAAAAAAAAAAAAAAATCTTGGTCGTTATACTTATCCAGAATTTCTTTTTTTCTATTGGGCTTTCAAAATTTGATCTTGAGTTGCATAATGAATCTTTGATGAATTAATTTGAAAATTGAAACATTGAAATCCTTTTCTTTTAAATGCAAAGTAACCTAGATAAACCAAAATATTCCTCGTTAAGTTCTTCAACCTAACTAATTTAGGATATTCCTGGTTGAAAACGTAAATAGTTCTTAAATCTGTTAGTTATGCTAATACGGCTTCTATAGATATTGCAAAATTACTGTCATTTATTCTCTCTCTGCACTCTGCATGTTCACTACAATGCCTCCTTAACTTGTAAACACTGAAAAATTGTGTAGTCATAAGAGCTTCTCTTCATTTTATATTTTCCTCTCTGGTTTTGGTTTATTCTCTGTTCTTTTGTCCCTCTGGTCTTGGTTTATTTCCTGTTTTTCTGCCTTATTACCAATTCTTTGTTGTTGGATCTTCATGTATGCCGTTCCGCCATTAATGAATCTGTGAACTACACTGCATGAGAAGTCCTGTAGGTGTCTTATTGATGTGCAAGGATACGTTTCCTATTTATTCTGTCAGATAGATATTCTATAGCCATTCCATCAACAGTACCAATTACTAAGTGTGAATTAGTTTATCTCCTACCATCTTGTCCTTATATGAGCACTATCAAACTTCAGCTTTTCCAAACATGATATAGCTTTTCTTTGTTGGTAACTTGGTATCCTTTATTTATTTTTTTTTTTTTTCTGCCTTTTCCAAATTCATTTTTTCCTAACATGGACTTTTTGCTAATTATGCATACCACTTGATTAGTTTTTATGCATGTATGATAATTGTCACTCCATATCTTTGTTTCAGTTGTATATAAATGTGAGGAGGCTTCTTAATTAGGTTGTTTACCTTAGAATTTCCATTTGTGCAGGCTGAAGATAGCATCACAAACCTCCCCTTGTCAAATGGATGGGGGGAAAAACATCAGTTTTTTGTCAAGTGGAAACATGTTGAAGCAAAGGTATCATTTTTGAGCAGTTAGTTCATTAGTTTTATGTGGTGTGTCATATTTGTCTAAGCAAGATTTGCTGAGTCAAAAAAAAAGAGATGAAGCATCGACAAAATTGTAAAGGTCTCAGCAGTGATAGGAACAATAATCAATTGCTTTAGAAAACATGTCATCCTCTAAAGACTTATGACCTCCAAGCCAAAGTCTTGATTGAGAAGACCAGATTCACCTGAATGGCATCCATGTTTGCATTCTATTTTATGTTTAGATGTTTTATGTTTGTCTTTAGGTTTAATTTATAAAATTGTGCTTATCTGTTAAATCTTTCACTTGTGCTTGCTGAAGATATTAGATGTTACTGCCAAAGCATCTCCAATGAGATGGACGAGGCATCACTTGCTAAAGGCAAGGTTTGGGGTTGGACTCATGTTGGAGTCGGGGATGCTGTAATTAAGTTGGGTTCTTATAAAAAAGATATAAGCTTGATAACCAATTTATAGAAGAAGCATTGTCTGCTGATTCTATTCTGCCTACTGCTTTTCATTAAATATTTATTTTCAAGAAACACGGGCAAGTTTGTAAGGCATCTGCACTGCCTAGAGTTTGATGTAGGCTTCAAAATGGAGTTGACAAATCTAGGTAGGCTTCTCTTTGTTTTTTCAGGCTGCAGCTTATTATTATCATGGTTTAATCCTTGATGAGGGCAATACTGAGAAATCTCATGGGATGGCAGTGGCTGCTCTGCAAGCAGCAGAGGAGTGTTTTAAGGAAAGCAGGAAAGCATCTGAAGCCTTCAATTCTGCTTCTCCTACATCAAGGTAATTTATTGAATCCCTTTACCATTTATTGATGCAAGAATAGACCTTCTTTTCTTTATATGATTATTGTTATTCCTTCGTACAACTGGGAGCAGCGCCATATATTTGTGATTCTATAATTCTTCTGTAATCAAAATGATTTAGGGTTTAAGGTTTATGATTCTATAGTGTGGACCAATTGACAGCTAAGGCCAAAAACTCAGGATGCCTCTTATCAAAATGGATTTGAAAGGAACCTTTGATACATCAAAGAAACAGCTCTTCCTACAATGTTTGACAACCATATCCCCCCTATATTGTATGATCCCTGTCTTAGTTTAGTTTGGGGCCTTTCAATTGCAGCCTTTGTCATCAACTCATCAACCACCTTGGTTTGCTGAAGTGCAATAGAGCTACTTGGCAACTATTGATCAGTTGCAACAGATTTGAAACCTACTCGAAAACAGTGTAGAAATCTTTCCTATCTCCTTTGAAATGGAGAAAGATACCCAAGTAATGAAAGGTCAGTCAATGAGTGAAAATTACAAGGACTGCACATCTTGTGTTTTGGACGCTAAAGACATTTGTGGTTGTTTGAACTGAGCTTATCTGATTAGTAAATTGCGATCAGGACTCAGGAGTCATGTCAAGCAGAATGACTAAAACGGCTGCTCTTGAGAGCTTCAAGATACCATCAGAAACCTATTCTGGTTTAGAATAGTTCATCTTTTCCTATAATTCCATGCTACAAACTAGAAAGACATTGCAAACATTGTGATGCTGAGACGCTTATGCTCTTCAGGCTTGTGCTAGTATGGAGCTGCTTCTTGCGTGAATCATTATATTTATCATACATTCTTCCACTATGCGAGCAAACCGCTCCATGGAGCATCATTGTATTCCTCACTGATTTTCCACCAAGCCGCCAGACCCAAATTTTGAATTCATCATCTGAATCTTACTGGAGGATCCTACATTCCCAGCTAACTTTTAGGTTTTGGTAAACATTAGCTGGTACGAGCTGTTAGGTATTGTTTGGTGGTATAAACTCTCTAAGCAGTTTATCCGTGTGTTCGTTTGGATATTGAATTGATGATGATTTGTCCAGACACGAAGTACTCGAAAATCGCTTTAAAATAGCTCTGTATAGTCACTCAGGTTTTCTTTTTTTTTTTTTTTAGAAAGCAATAAATATTGCACAAGCTTTGCTTCTTGTGGGGGCTTTAAACCAGTCGAGACTGCAATGCAAGTCTTTCTACACACAAAAGATATATTTTTTTTATAACCCTGGGGTATTCGAGCATCTGCCCAACTAATCCCCAAGGGCCTCGAAAACTGACCTGTTAGAAACTCTAGTGGCCCATCGACATTGACACAGTGGGGAATCAAAACCGAGGTCGTGCGCTTAACTCACAAAAGATATTGAAAAGGAAGATGATAATCTAACATTCTAGGAGACGTACATTTGCTACACAATAGTGTAGATTTGATTGGGATGTGTGCCGCACGGATTCTAAGGGAATCGACACCGTTGTGTAGCAAATGTATGTACCAAAAGAATGTTAAAAATTCATTTTCCTATTGAAGGGAAAAACCTTCTATCAGCTTTTTTTCAACAGTTGAAGTTACAAATTTAAGCTTCTCATAGTTTAATTTGATGATAAACTTCACCGTTGTGTAGCAAATGTATGTACCAAAAGATGCGTGCTTTTGATTACAGATAAACGTGCAGTTGCTTATTTTTAATTGTTTTCTCAAAAATTAAATTTCGGGACTTCTTTAGGGAAATTGACAAATAATGGAAGTTAAACCTGTACATCCCCTTTTTCTTACTCAAAATTCAAGGTCGTTGAAGGTACATGATTGGTTTGGCACAATGATGGTTTTTATACTCTTATGTGAAAAAGCATAATGGCTTTGTGATATGATTGCAGATTGGTCGATACTCAATAATGGTATTACAGTTTAACTGTTCACTGAGTGCGCTATTTGCTTAAGATGTCAACTTGATTCCATCCTTTGTATTTGGCTTATGACCCATTATAATGAACGCTTGACCTCTCACATGTTCTGGTCTTTTCAGTTGCAATCTCTGCTTAGTTTGCTTTAATTTGATGATCTTTTTTGTACAGGAACCCTCCACTTTGGGGAACAATGAAATATCTGTCCGAGAAGATCCCAAAGGATGCTGGCAGCAAGGTGCGGATCAACCGTGATCTCTACAGTCATGAAAAAAAGTAAGTGGCTAAGACATCCATGCTTCACTTGTAGTTGCAGTGTACTTGTTTCATATTTGTGCAGCGTTGCTGGTTGGTTTTACTAATGAAATAATGATGATATTTGGGGAGCAATGAAAAAATCAAATCACTTTCTGAAATCTGATTTTTGAGAGTGACATTCTTTAATTTATTTTTTTTTCTTATCTTTCCCTTTGATTTGATATCATGGTTGCTTTAGTTTCTTGTTTTGAAATGACAGATCCATATGCATGCTAAGTTACACATGTGCACCATTGAAGTGTTCTTTTTACATGATAATGTTCTGTGTTTTTCTCACCAGATGATTCGAATGAGAAAAAACTATTAGAGATGTTGCCGTAATGCATGTTACGGCATAGTGTTTTAGAGTTAATTACATAAATTCAAGTCAGCTGAATTTGTGATTTGAGTTGTCATGTTGCGTCACTTATATTGGGCCTTAGTAGTCTGCGAGGTTGAATGTAGTTAGTAGCATTTACATGTGTATCTGAAACAAATAGTTTTCGCAAGTTGGCTGACATGATGTGAATTACTAGAAAATTGTGAAGTTGCGGTTGTTCCAACACATCTGATACTGATAGTAAATGTTGTGGTTGCAGCATTATGGAGACTGCTCCACCTTTACCAGATTTTGCACTGGCGCTGAAACCAGATGAATATCAAATCCCCACAGTGCATCCGTCGTGGAATGGGCAGAACATCAAGGGCCAAATCACCACCCTCAATCAGCTAAAACCAGAGAAGACATAAAGCAAGTTGGCTTAAATTTATGAACACAGAAAGAAAGCAAGGGGCCCGACTGAAGACCGGGAAAAGGATCGTTGCATTGCAAGACGAGTGCATGGGTTGAGGATTGCATTCTCCTCGTTCAATGTTAGCATGTTGTTTTTCATTTCATCTGGTGGTTTTTTTTTTTTTTTTGTTCCTCATGTGAGATGATATACATAATATATACACTCATAGCTTGGATGGATGTGGGAGAGGTTTGTGTACAAGGTTGCATTGTTGTATCAATGTGAGTGAAAAATGTTATTGAGAAAAAAAAAAAAAAAAAAAAAGAGAGGAAAAGACCCCGCCCATTTATTTCTTCCCCCGATTGAGGAATAATTGTATGGAAAGTTGAATAAAATTGATGGCATTCTGTTGATAAAACTGAACAAAACTGTTGTAAATTGAATTGAAACTTGCTAGAACTAGAGAAGGAAAGTAGAAGAACTACTAAGTTCTACTACTACAAAGAACTACAACTATAAAGTAGAAGAGGAGAAATGAGAGAGTTGAAATGAGAAGTTGTATTCAACTTGGTGTGTTTTTACAATGAGGTTGACACCCTTTATATAGGCCCTTTGGTGATGATGATAAATGTACTTAGACAATGTTTACAAGTAATACATACATCACATGTCATACAACTCTTCACAAGCAACATTGACAATACATGGAATAATGAGTACATTTGATATGGATACAAGTAAGGGCCATGCTTGATACTACCACTCAATGTAAGAGCTATGCTAGACAATGATTAATACAAAGTCTTGATCAATTGTTTATCCATATCATAACACTCCCCCTTGGATGACAATTGTTGAGAGAATGTGCCTCGTTAAAACTTCTACTAGAAAAAACCCTGTGGGAAAAAAAATTTAGTAAAAAAAAAAGAGTACACATTTCTTATTAATCTTAAAATGAGTATAATATTGTTAGGATTGCCTCATTAAAAAAAACCTTGCTAGGAAAACCAATGGGATAAAACCATAGCTAAGGGAAAAAGAGTGCAATACACTAATCAATAACTCCCCTCATGTGATCATGGGTAAAACTTGTTCAGTTTCTTTACTTGCAATGTCTTTAAGTTTACGCAAGCCAATACCATATGTAAGCCTTTTAAATGTCGTAGTTGGTAAGGCTTTTGTGAATAAATCAGCAAGATTATCGCTCGATCGGATTTGCTTGACATCAATTTCACCATTCTTCTTAAAGCTCATGTGCATAAAAGAACTTTTGTGAAATATGTTTTGTTCTCATCCCCTTTTATGAATCCTTCACTTAATTGTGCAATACATGCTGCATTATCTTCATATAATATGGTTGGAGAATCTTTTATTGAAGGCAATCCACATGATTCTTGAATATGTTCAATCATGTTTCTCAACCAAATACATTCACGACTTGCTTCATGAATTGCAAGTACTTCAGAATGATTGGAAGAAGTGGCAACCATAGTTTGTTTTACTGACTTCCATGATACAACAGTATTACCACAGGTGAATACATATCCTATTTAAGAACGGGCCTTATGGGGATCTGATAAAAATCCAGCATCAGCATAACCTTGGAGATTCAATTTTACCCATTTCGAGTAAAATAAACCTATGTCACTTGTTCCTCGAAGATATCGAAAAATGTGTTTAACACCATTCCAATGTCTTCGAGTTGGTGAAGAGCTATATCTTGCAAGTAGGTTGATAGCAAAAGCAATATCGGGTCTTGTACAATTTGCAAGATACATAAGTGCACCAATTGCACTTAAATATGGTACTTGCGGACCAATTAGCTCTTCATCACTTTCTTGAGGTCGAAATGGATCCTTATCCACTTCAAGTGATCTGACAACCATTGGAGAGCTCAATGGATGTGCCTTGTCCATATAAAATCTTTTTAATAATTTTTCAATATAATTTGATTGATGGACAAGTACTCCACTTGAAAAATGTTCAATTTGCAAACCAAGACAAAGTATTATTTTTCCAAGTTCTTTCATCTCGAATTCCTTTTTTAAGTATTCGGATGTTCTAACGATGTCGTCGTGGTTTCCCACTATATTTAAATCATCAACATATACAGCAATAATCACAAATCCTGTTGATGATCTTTTAATGAAGACATATGGGCAAAGTGGATTATTTACATATCCTTCTTTCAATAAATAATCACTAAGACGTTTGTACCACATTCGTCCGGATTGTTTCAACCCGTACAAAGACCTTTGTAATTTTATAGAATGCATGTTATGAGGTTTTGATTTTATTTCATCGGATATTACAAATCCATCAGGGATTTTCATATATATCTCACTTGTCTAGAGATCCGTACAGATATGCTGTATAACGACATCCATTAAATGCATATCAAGCCCTTCAGAGACTGCAAGGCTTATCAAGAACCGAAATGTGATTGCATCTATAACAGGAGAATATGTTTCCTAATAATCAATGCCAGGTCTTTGTGAGAAACCTTGAGCTACAAGTCTTGCTTTGTACCTTGTAACTTCATTTTTTTCGTTTCTCTTTCGTACAAATACCCATTTATATCCAACAGGCTTTACACCATCTGGCGTTTGGATAATTGGTTCAAAAACCTCTCGTTTCCTTAACGAGTTTAGCTCTGTTTGGATAACATCTTGCCATTTTTGCCAATCAGGTCTCTTTTGACATTCGTCCACTGATCGTGGTTCTGGATCATCATCATTTTCACATATTTCAAAGGACATATTGAAAGCAAATATATCATCAGGAACAATTTTATTTCGATCCCAAATCTTACCAGAGTTTAAGTAATTTATTGAGATGTCATTACTTTCATCTTTTTCTAGAGGAAGTTGTTCCACATCAGAATCAACTTGTTCTGACAAACCCTTATCAAAGGATTCTTGTGCTTTCTCAGGAGTATTTTGATTTGTATTTATTTTTACTCCCGTTTTCCTTTTTCGAGGAATTGTATCCTTTGAACCAACCGGTCTTCGACGCTTTAAGCGTTTCGTTAGTTCTTGTGCATTTTGTTGCACAGAGACATCAATACTTGCAGGAGCATTTTGTGACGGCCCCAAATTCCCAATGCATTTGGGTACGCCCGGCCTAGACCCGTACAAGCCTCGAGTCAGTTCTCGACAACCCTGACGAGCCTAGTCAGCCTCAAAACATCAAAAATTCAAGATTTATGAAAGAGTTATTGCAATTATAACACAGCGGAAGCAAAAGTCAAATTCAAATCAAATATTGGGAAATAACTCTATCAAATGGAAGTAAAGGAATTCTATAAGTGTGGAAACCCCGGGCATTCATGTACAATTCGAAATGCAAAGGTACATGATACAAATCTCATCAAAATTTGCCAAGTTTAATAATCCCAAAGCATGTATATATAAAACGGTGTACATAAAAGCAAAACATAATAAAAACCTATAAAATAGTCTTCAACTCCAGTAGCTAATCCTCACAAATGATTTCCTAGGTAGGGTCCCTTGCCCTTTAGCTGCTCTCGCCCTATCTGCACCCACCGTCACAAACTAGACGGTGAGCAACCGAATAAAATCGAATGTAATGCCAAAGAAAAACAACAAGATAATTCATGATAATTCAAATAAAATAGTCTAAATATCATGCGGAAATAAAAAGACAGAAATTAAATAGACAAGATGCATGATAAACAGACTAATGGATATCAATCGAGAGTTAAGTGTGTTCCAAAGAATCAAAAGAGGCTCATAAGTGGTCTAGTCCATAGCATAACGGCGAAGACCTCGCAAGGTCTTCCGGGCATCGACTCAAACGAAAGCGCAGCCTATGTCCGGAAAGGGACTCAAACCCATCCACCCAAGTACTCGGTGTCACACGGTCACTAAGGGTGGTCACACACTCGTGGCGCGAGTGCCGCGTTTTATCCCTCTAGTGCGGGTCCTAGTACTTTCGAGACAAAACACTTACGCAGGAATCACACATACAAGGAGTATGGAATGGAAGTCCAACAAGTAAATAATAACAAACACAATGGCATGAAAATGAATCACATGGCATTTTCTCTAACCGGCTTACAAACGTACAAATGCTTGTTTAAGGCAAGTGTACTTACCTGAACTATCGTGACCCGTATGACAACTCCGAGATCCTAACGCGACTTCCCGATTTCCTATACCGCACTCCAATTATCCAGTCCAGCTTGAATAAATGCCACACAAATCAAAATTACCACCCGAATTATACCTAAGATTATTTGTCATTAAATTAGCTTCAATTTAATACATTATATCAATTTTCACGTTTTTCGAGGCTAAAACCCCGACTATATCCCGCCAACATTTCCGAGAAAATCCCAAAATTCAGTTGTGAACCATTTTTCTAATTTCTCATATTTTTCTGGATTTTTCTGAATTTTTCCATAATTTTCCTATTTTTTCTGGATTTTCTTTTCCATTTTTTTTTATATTTCTTTTTAAGGCGGTTCGGCCGAACCGGCCCGGTTCAAGGCCGAACCGGCCTTCATCTTCTTCAATTTCTCTTTTTTTTTTTCAACAGAGGCGTGCGCCTCTGTTTTTTTTTTCTTTGGATCGATCAAGAGGGGGAGGGGGAAGAAAACGTATGAACAGAGACCGAGAGGATGAGAGAGAGACCACTGACCTTCGGTGAGGGTTCCGGCGAGGTCGTGACTGGCCTGACGATGGAGAGGGGCGGCGGTGGTGGGAGAGAGACCACCGAGAGCGAGAGAGATGTGAGGCCGAGAGGGAAGGATGAGAGAACGTGAGAGAACAGCGAGAGTGAAATGGAGAGGGAGAGAGAGAGACCGTGAGTGGTGTGGTGAAGAGGTCGAGATGGAAGAGAAGGAGGGGGCGGCGGTTTTCATCAAAGGAGAAGATGAATAGTGTATGAATAGGTTTTTTTTTATGAAACGGTTTGTATATATAACATCAAATGACCTTTTTGCCCTTCTCCCTTCACTTCATACATTCAAACACATCTACCCTTATGGGTCTTTTACCACATCATCTCATCTTAGCACACACACACATCTCTAGGCCAATCTCATGGCTCCTCACCATTAGATTGTGTCACTATAACAATACTAATCCCATAGCCCTTATGTTACATATTTAACTAACTCCCACGTAGATCTTGCGTTCCTCGGTCCGTATTTCTCAGTCAATTGGCTCGTCGTGTCCATTTTCTCGCCACAACCCGTCAACTAATTTATTAAATTAATTAAAAATTCATTTATTTGTATGTTTTACTTGTTTTTCTCCCCCGTTATACTAGTCGACACCTCACTCAATTAAATATCGCCCGACCGGCGCGAGACTCGTAAAATACTAAAATACTAATACATACAATCAAAGAATCATAAAATCACTTCGGTGTCGACTCCCGAAGTTCGAAATACTGTCCAGTATTCACGTAGCCGGGTCACAATTTTGACAAGTGAAATCACAAGTCAATTAAAAATTTTGGGGTTGTTACAGTCTCCCCCACTTATTAGAATTTCGTCCCCGAAATTTATCTAATAAGTAAACGACTCTTCGAAATCTCCTAACGAGACCGTTAGAACTCAGAGTGAGTCATTTCTTGACTCCGAACCGTTCGTGACCCTTCAGTAGAGAGATCTTTAGGTATTCATAATCTCCCCGAATAATACTGAAGCTCATCGTGATACTCGACAAGTATTTCTTACGCCACTCCTGGGCAATCTTAAGTCTCAAATAAAATTTCCCACAACTACCCAGATGCTATCATGACCACGAGGAGATCGGGGCAACCACTAACGAAATCCATATCAATATGTACCCAATTCCATCGAGAAATGGGTAGGGCTGTAGTAGTCCTCCAGTCGTCGATACCCAGCCTCTAAGCGCTGGCATATCTCACGTTTGAATAACTCCGACAACTCGAAAATCATCCCTGGCCACCAAAAGAATGTCGCATATCGGCGCACATCTTAGGTCAACCCGGACACAGCAAGATCGAAACGATGAATTCTTCGACGTGCACAGGTCACACACATCGACCACCAATGGAAACCCCAGGTCGCCGCGATACCTCAAGCATGAGTCGTCGACCGACTCTTGTCCGGGCAATCGGAACTATCCACCATCTCACCGCACCGTCATGTTATGACGCATCATCTTCGCGTCCTCGCGCACAATGCCAAATGAGATAGTCTGCAATATCGTTTCACCACGTATCTAGGTCCTGGTAGTCGTCGGCACATCCTCTAAATTCATCAACTCGGTTACCTCACGTAAACCACACTCATTGGTTCTTTGACACACGACTACCTCCGCATTCAATCCTTTGAAGTGCAATGCATCAACAACAACGTTGATCTTCTCGTATCCACCAAACAACGCACGTAATATTTATACCTAATTCGCACCAACCAAGGCTTCGAACTCTAACAACTATAGTACTCGCATCTTTACCGGCAACTCGTAGCCTCCTAACACTATCGAAATGTCAAGACTATGCACATTCAAGTATCTCGCATCCCGACATCTCGTGACTAGGATTAAGGTCTCGCTACATCTATTGAGTTTTCAACCCTAACTCGGTCTACCAAGCGCACAACAATCAAGGGATTAACATAACTTGAATAGAATACGATATGCATGCAAGTACGCGAATGAAAAGTATACCCTCATTAATATGTCTGGATGCCTCCCCGTCAGCTCAACAGCGGCTGAACACGCTTCTCTGCATCTTGGTGATCTTTGTGACGATGCTCTTCTTGGGAGAGCACTCCTCTCGAAGGTGACCACCTGTCCGCATCTGTAACACGTACGGTTATCCTGCGACCTCTGAGTCTGACTCTGGCCTCGTCCCTGTGTAGAACCATGAGTTTGGGTCTGACTAGACCTCTGCGTGCTCCTCTGCCTAACTCCTGGGTCGCATCCCCGTTCTCGATGTCATCCGCCTCTGCGACTGTTGGTCATGTCGATTAGACTGCGGTGAATGACTGGCAAAGCTTGGCACGGGTGGAACGGCTTGTACCAAACGTGTGGTTTGTTGTGCAACAGATCCTACACTCTGCGCCCGATGCTCACGATTCTCCCATCTGCTCCTTTTTCTCTTCCTGTCCTGCTGATAGTGACTATCTGATCGGGTCTCCGCTCTGTTCGCCCTAACCTCATCCGGATGCGTGAGTAAGTAACTCTCCCTCGCTAAACTACGTTCGTACGAAATCTGCAAAGTCTCCGGCTGTGTAGTGACTACAGAACCTCCAATCGTAGGTAGCAAACCCTCAGTGAAATAATAGACTCGATCAGTCTCGGTATCTGCAGATCCTCCAGCATAAGGTAATAGTGCAATAAACCTACCCATGTAATCCATCACTGACTCATCGGTGCTCTGCCTCGCCCATAAACTCATTCCTCTTCGCACGAAGAACGGTCGGTGGAAAGTACTTGGTTGAATTGAGTCTTGAAATCGATCCAATCTCTCGGGGTGCCTCGGGTAGTAATGATAGTCGTCCACCAATCATCCGCTTCCCCCTGGAGCATAGATGAGGAAATCGTCGCTCTCATGTGATCCTCGGTCGCGATGATAGTATGAATCTTCTCGTGATTCTTCGGGAAAAGCTCTGCGGCCATTACGTCGTACCACCAAAGAACTTGACTGGATCGTGTCGCTTGAATTCTCTCCACCGCCTCGCCTCGGCGGTGGCCTTAGTGCTTTTCTCCCAGTAGTGGCCGACCGAGTAGTAACTGAGTAGTCTCTGCAAACAATCGGCATAGTCGGCGTCTCCGTCGTTTGTACTATGTCCGTCCGTAATGGAGGTGTCTCCGCCTCGATCTCGTGTACTGTCGCATCAACTATTCCTCGGGAATTGCCGCTAACGGAATCGGGCGGTGGAATTCGTAGCTACTTGGAGTCTCCATTCCCCGAGTAACCGAACGGGTGGAATAGGAGTGGTCGGGGTTGATGGTGTCGCGATAGTCGGTGCGGGTATCGTCAACGACCGCACTAGATCTTCAAATCTCTCGTGTCCAAGCGCGAAACTCCTCCAAAGTGACAAATCGAGAATCGTCGTCCGTTGTCGTCGCTCGACCGGCTTGATCCGCCATTACTGTTTGAACCAATAAAGCGATACTTCGGATCAATACATAGCTACCGCATACCATATAGTACACTCAACAATCATAATATGTACAAATTTAAATTCGACTCATCCCGAACTCCCCCATTTAAGTTTTTAAAAAGGCTTGTAGGGTTTCCACTCTAAGTTCAACCATTCCTAACTTCCGCTGGTCTTAATGGTTTGTGTTTTAACTTGAGAGTCGGGTCGTTATAACCTTAAGCTCGATACCAACTGTGATGTTGGTATCACAATTTTTAGATAACTATATACCATGTCCCTAAGATTCTAAAGCCTAAGCTCTGATACCAACTGTGACGGCCCCAAATTCCCAATGCATTTGGGTACGCCCGGCCTAGACCCGTACAAGCCTCGAGTCAGTTCTCGACAACCCTGACGAGCCTAGTCAGCCTCAAAACATCAAAAATTCAAGATTTATGAAAGAGTTATTGCAATTATAACACACAATGAAGCAAAAGTCAAATTCAAATCAAATATTGGGAAATAACTCTATCAAATGGAAGTAAAGGAATTCTATAAGTGTGGAAACCCCGGGCATTCATGTACAATTCGAAATGCAAAGGTACATGATACAAATCTCATCAAAATTTGCCAAGTTTAATAATCCCAAAGCATGTATATATAAAACGGTGTACATAAAAGCAAAACATAATAAAAACCTATAAAATAGTCTTCAACTCCAAATAGCTAATCCTCACAACAGATTTCCTAGGTAGGGTCCCTTGCTTTGCTGCTCTCTGCCTATCTGCACCCACCGTCACAAACTAGACGGTGAGCAACCGAATAAAATCGAATGTAATGCCGTAGAAAACAACAAGTAATTCATGATAATTCAAATAAAATAGTCTAAATATCATGCGGAAATAAAAAGACAGAAATTAAATAGACAAGATGCATGATAAACAGACTAATGGATATCAATCGAGAGTTAAGTGTGTTCCAAAGAATCAAAAGAGGCTCATAAGTGGTCTAGTCCATAGCATAACGGCGAAGACCTCGCAAGGTCTTCCCGGGCATCGACTCAAACGAAAGCGCAGCTATGTCCGGAAAGGGACTCAAACCCATCCACCCAAGACTCGGTGTCACACGGTCACTAAGGGTGGTCACACACTCGTGGCCGCGAGTGCCCGCGTTTTATCCCTCTAGTGCAGGTCCTAGTACTTTCGAGACAAAACACTTACGCCGGGAATCACACATACAAGGAGTATGGAATGGAAGTCCAACAAGTAAATAATAACAAACACAATGGCATGAAAATGAATCACATGGCATTTTCTAACCGCTTACAAACGTACAAATGCTTGTTTAAGGCAAGTGTACTTACCGAACTATCGTGACCCGTATGACAACTCCGAGATCCTAACGCGACTTCCCGATTTCCTATACCGCACTCCAATTATCCAAATCCAGCTTGAATAAATGCCACACAAATCAAAATTACCACCCGAATTATACCTAAGATTATTTGTCATTAAATTAGCTTCAATTTAATACATTATATCAATTTTCACGTTTTTCGAGGCTAAAACCCCGACTATATCCCGCCAACATTTCCGAGAAAATCCCAAAATTCAGTTGTGAACCATTTTTCTAATTTCTCATATTTTTCTGGATTTTTCTGAATTTTTCCATAATTTTCCTATTTTTTCTGGATTTTCTTTTCCATTTTTTTTTATATTTCTTTTTAAGGCGGTTCGGCCGAACCGGCCCGGTTCAAGGCCGAACCGGCCTTCATCTTCTTCAATTTCTCTTTTTTTTTTTCAACAGAGGCGTGCGCCTCTGTTTTTTTTTTCTTTGGATCGATCAAGAGGGGGAGGGGGAAGAAAACGTATGAACAGAGACCGAGAGGATGAGAGAGAGACCACTGACCTTCGGTGAGGGTTCCGGCGAGGTCGTGACTGGCCTGACGATGGAGAGGGGCGGCGGTGGTGGGAGAGAGACCACCGAGAGCGAGAGAGATGTGAGGCCGAGAGGGAAGGATGAGAGAACGTGAGAGAACAGCGAGAGTGAAATGGAGAGGGAGAGAGAGAGACCGTGAGTGGTGTGGTGAAGAGGTCGAGATGGAAGAGAAGGAGGGGGCGGCGGTTTTCATCAAAGGAGAAGATGAATAGTGTATGAATAGGTTTTTTTTTATGAAACGGTTTGTATATATAACATCAAATGACCTTTTTGCCCTTCTCCCTTCACTTCATACATTCAAACACATCTACCCTTATGGGTCTTTTACCACATCATCTCATCTTAGCACACACACACATCTCTAGGCCAATCTCATGGCTCCTCACCATTAGATTGTGTCACTATAACAATACTAATCCCATAGCCCTTATGTTACATATTTAACTAACTCCCACGTAGATCTTGCGTTCCTCGGTCCGTATTTCTCCGTCAATTGGCTCGTCGTGTCCATTTTCTCGCCACAACCCGTCAACTAATTTATTAAATTAATTAAAAATTCATTTATTTGTATGTTTTACTTGTTTTTCTCCCCCGTTATACTAGTCGACACCTCACTCAATTAAATATCGCCCGACCGGCGCGAGACTCGTAAAATACTAAAATACTAATACATACAATCAAAGAATCATAAAATCACTTCGGTGTCGACTCCCGAAGTTCGAAATACTGTCCAGTATTCACGTAGCCGGGTCACAATTTTGACAAGTGAAATCACAAGTCAATTAAAAATTTTGGGGTTGTTACACATTTACAGCTGGAATATGTGATTTTGTCACTTGTTTTGCATCATTAAATGCATCTGGTAATTGATTTGCAATTTGTTGCAAATGAATGATCTTTCGAACTTCAAGTTCACACTGATTTGTTCGTGGATCATAATGTGATAAAGTTGATGCATTCCAAGCAATTTCGCGCCATTCCTTTTGAATTGACTTCTTATCTCCCCCTAATGGTGGAAAAATTGCTTCATCAAAGTGACAATCAGCAAAACGTGCAGTAAATAAATCTCCTGTTAAGGGCTCAAGGTATCTTATAATGGACGATGAGTTAAATCCAACATAAATCCCAAGTTTTCGTTGTAGACCTATCTTAGTTCTATTGGGAGGTGGTATATGAACATACACTGCACAACCAAAAATTCTTAAGTGTGAAATATTTGGTTGTTGACCTAAAATGAGTTGCATGGGGGAATGTTAATGGTATGCAGTAGGTCTATAACGAATGATAGATGCTGCATGAAGGACTGCATGTCCCCAAACTGAAGTTGATAACTTAGTTTTCATGATTAAAGGTCTGACAATTAATTGAATGCGTTTAATTAGAGATTCTGCCAAACCATTTTGGGTATGTACATGTGGAACATAATGTTCAATGGTAATTCCTACAGACATGCAATAATTTTTAAATGCTTGAGATTGAAATTCCCCGACATTATCAAGACAGATGGTCTTGATTGGGTTGTCAGGGAATTGTGCTCTTAACTTAATGATTTGCGCTAAAAGTCTAGCAAATGCAACATTGCGGGTCGAAAGCAAACAAACATGTGACCACCTAGTTGATGCATCTATCAAAACCATGAAATATCTAAATGGTCCACAGTGAGGATGAATAGGTCCACATATGTCTCCCGAAATGCGTTCTAAGAAAACTGGGGATTCCACAACAATTTTACTTGGGGATGATTTAACTATCAATTTACCTTGAGAACAACTAGCACAATTATAATCACCAGCTTAAAATATTTTGTGACTCCTTAAAGGATGTCCATGCGAATTATTAATTATTCTTCGCATAATTGATGATCCTGGATGACCAAGCCGGTCATGCCATAAAATGAATGTCTTTGGATCATTAATTTTCTTATTTAAGACGACATTTGTTTCGACATGCCTTATATGAGTAAAATATAATCCAGAGGATAAAGCTGGGAATTTTTCTAACACTTCTTTTTTCCCATTTGAAACCAATGTGACATAGAGAGATTCTCTATTATTTTCGTTCATGGTTTCAATGTGATATCCATTTTGTCGAATATCTTTAAAGTTTGAGTAAATTTCTTCTGGATTTTTCGTGAGTATAAGGCATTGTCAACATGAATTATTGTTCCCCTAGGCAACATAATATTTGCTCTTCCAGAGCCATTAATCAAATTGGAGATGCCAGATATTGTTTGAACATTAGCGTCAGCTAAGTTCAAATTGGAGAAATATTCTCTGTTTTTAAGGATTGTGTGCGTTGTAGCACAATCAGCAAGACATATATCGCTCTTATTTGATTCATGATTTGAACACATGATTTGTTGATCCATCTAGACAAATAATGTTTGGCAAATTAGAAAAAGAGTCATATTTCATTCATAATAAGAAACTAGTAAGCATATCAAAAATCAGTACATAGAATTATTTAAAATCGTTACATATGATCATTAAAAATATCGAGATTAGTGTTTGGATCATCATGAAAATTTGGGGCATCCATATAATTGATGTCCGAAGAGCCATCTCCGACAGTGAAGTTCATCTCAACTGTTTTGCCCTTCTCCTTTAAGGAGGCTTGATAAAGATCAATAAAATGCTTAGGCGTGCGGCACACATGAGCCCAGTGGCCTTTTAGACCACATCTGTGACATGGTTGGTCACGATTACGAGCATGCCCATTTTCAGCAATATTTTTCCCCTTATTCTGAACGACATCATTCTTATTCCATTTATTTTGGAACTTATTGCCACGAAATTTAGAATAGGGCTTGCCACGATCTTTGCTGATTGATCCTTTCTCATTTCCACGTCTGTGGTTTTTCTTTCCATGACCCTTTTTATGGTCATTATAGCTAGGATGCTGCATTTGCTTCATTAATTGAAGCGGAACCAGTTGAACGGGAGTTGTGGTTCTTCAATAGAAGCTCGTTATTTTGTTCAGCCACCATGAGACAAGAAATTAATTATGAGTACTTTTTAAATTGGCGCGCTCGATATTGCTGTTGCAACAACAGATTCGAGGCATGAAAAGTACTGAATGTTTTTTCCATCATTGCCTCATCAGATATATTTTCTCCACAAAGCCTCAAACGAGAGGTAATATTAAACATGGTGGAGTTATATTCACTGACTGTTTTGAAATCTTGCGACTTTAAGATTCGACCGGTCGTTTTGAGCTTTTGGAAATATCACCGTCTTTTGGTGATCATATCGTTCTTTCAAGCTTAACCACAAGGTGAGAGGATCTTTTATAGTGATATACTCACTTTTCAAGCCTTCATGGAGATGATGGCGAAGGAATATCAGTGCTTTTGCACGGTCTTGCATTGATGTTTCATTTCCTTCTATAACAGTTTCTCCTAAATCTTTAGCTTGGAAATGTATCTCGGCATCCAGTTGCCATGGCAAATAATTATTTCCAGTGATATCAAGATCAACAAATTCAAGTTTTTGAAGGTTTGCCATAGTTTGAAAATATGTCAAAAATTGAGTAAATAATTTCTCTTTTAAAAATAAATAATATACGGTTAAATATATGTTCACAACTTGATTATTAATATGCAAAATGTACTACTTGTATGAGTTGGTGGGACAACCTCTAGGTTGGGTGGCGAGACGAAGTCTACTTAAAACCATGCCTCCTCGAACGGGATAACCCGTCTCCCTTTCAATGTTTAGCTTTACCGGAGACAAGGCTTACCCACTATCAACCCAAACTCATAACACTATTTGCAATATAAAAAATCAAGAGTGGAGCATAATTAATCGTTTGTAGTATAGCGAGAAAACTAGTTATGTCACATATTGACTTTTGATTTCTGATGTAGAAGATCGTACAAGACGCAACTACAGAGCATACTTTCGTAATCGGTGACGTTATAATGCATAGTATATGAATAAAGTATGCATATAAAAGTAAAGCAACCAAGATAATATAGAAATAAACCGAACTCATAAAAGTTATACCTTCCTAGCTTTGTCTCCTTAACAAGCCTTCTTGAACTTCAAGATCTCCTTAATGCTAGAGCAAGCTCGTGCTGATAACGTGTTGTAAATTGAATTGAAACTTGCTAGAACTAGAGAAGGAAAGTAGAAGAATTACTAACTTCTACTACTACAAAGAACTACAACTACAAAGTAGAAGAGGAGAAATGAGAGAGTTGAAATGAGAAGTTGTATTCAACTTGATGTGTTTTTACAATGAGGTTGGCACCCTTTATATAGGCCATTTGGTGATGATGATAAATGTACTTAAACAATGTTTACAAGTAATACATACATCACATGTTATACAACTCTTCACAAGCAACATTGACAATACATGGAATAATGAGTACATTTGATATGGATACAAGTAAGGGCCATGCTTGATACTACCACTCAATGTAAGAGTCATGCTTGACAATGATTAGTCATACAAAGTCTTGATTAATTGTTCATCCATATCATAACAAAAACAACATATGCTTTTTATTCATTTGCGTATTGCATGTTTGCAAGACAACGGCGTCCTCCTTGATGATATAAGAGCATCTCTTGAAGAAAAAAGAGGGATGGATATGATGTGAATTACTATGTGATTGTACTATTTATTACCCATCCATAAAATTGTTGAGTGGTAGATAAGTGTTGTGGTGGCAGGTTTTGGCATTTTGGGCAAATTTTGAAAAGAAGAGTAGAGGTTGGGTTGGTAGGTAGGTTGAAGATGATGAAGGTTTCGGAAGCAGAGAATAGATGCAGAGCGGCGTTAGAAGTGGTGGACTCCTCAGCTCTCTCCAACATCACAGACTCCTGCAAGCGAACCCTCCTCAGATTGATCAACTCCGAACTCAAATTCCTCCTATCCGCCGCCACTTCCTCATCCACTCGATACCTCAGTAGCAACATTGGATACCTTGAATCCCTACTCCACATCCTCCAACAACCACTCGTCACCTGCGTCTCCCGCCTCTCCACCTCCCTCCCTTCCTCCAATGGGCTCCACCACGTCCACGTCGACATCGTCTGCACCCTCAACAAGTCCCCCGTTTGGATTCTGGTATCAGCCCGAAATCCAAACTACATCTCCTGCTCTTCCTCCCACCAATACCCTAATAATAATAATAATAATAATAAGTGCTTCACAAGCCGACTGGATGGGGTCATGGAGGCTGCCCGCTCCGCTTCCACCCTCAAGCCCGCCTCTCTCATTCTCTTCTTCTCCAATGGACTCCACCACGCCGTCTCTTCAAACCTTCAACTTCTATTTGGGGCATCTCCTTTCGAATTCGGTGGTCCCAAGGCCTGCGCTTTTCAGATTAAGGTGGCCCACGGTGTCCTTCCCCTTCGCCTTCATCATCATCATCATCATCAATTGCCCTTATTTGCCACTGATTTCTGCTCTCTCATTTCTACAATGCCATTGGCTTCTCTGCATGTGGGCGGGGATCTCATTAATTTTGATACTACAGCTTTGATTGCTCTCGTCTCCGGGATCACTAATGGCTGCGCCCACAACCTCATTGCTGCGCCCGAGACTCAGCTCAGGCCGCGATTCAAGTGCAACTATGACTTTGTTATAGCTCAGGTTAAATGTTTGCCAAAGATTCTAACTTTTTCTTGCTTCTAGGCAGCATAATTAGGCATATTCTTAGATTGGAGAATGCTTGCATTGCTAGCTTCTTTGTTGTTGGAATCTCGGCATGACTTTGCCTGATTTTAAAATTGTGCACTGTTTCATAGGCAATGTCTGAGCTCCAGAATCCTATGTTTGAGGAGTTAAGCTCTGTGATATGTCATAAAATTGGTATAGTGTGCCAAAGCGTTGTTCATGAGTTCAAGGAGCTTGTGGCAATGTGCGCCGGGCCTAATGAGAGGTCGAGAGCTGACCAACTCTTAAAGAAACTAATGTAAGTTTTTATGTTTTCTGTTAATTTTCATTTTAGCCGTCATCATCA
This sequence comes from Stephania japonica, assembly GCA_039657345.1. Classification (NCBI taxonomy): domain Eukaryota; kingdom Viridiplantae; phylum Streptophyta; class Magnoliopsida; order Ranunculales; family Menispermaceae; genus Stephania; species Stephania japonica. The sequence continues at coordinate 495,712 of CM077561.1, read as the reverse complement.
TTTCTTTAAATAAGAGTCACCATTGAAATTTTTACTAGCATGAGCTCACCACAAAACATAAAAACATATGGTAGATTATAGTTTGAAGGTTCCATTCCAACTAGGGAGAATGAGTCGGTTTTAGGCCGTCCGTTTGGACTGCTCTTCTGTTCTACACTGATCAGTTCTATGCATCCCCCCGTTGCCTTATTTTTAACATGAATTGAACCTGCCAGGAACTACCATTTTTATTGGTTCTTACCTTTTGATCAAAGCCAATAGCCTTTTTTGGCTCAACAATTTGTATTAGAAGGAACAAACCATCTGTGATAAAAATGAAAAAAATAAAGAAAATAATGCGATGGAACCCATGTAGAACATACCGGTGGATCATTATTCATTCCTTTTCGTGTTAACAGGGTGGTTCCTGATAATCCCTCAGCCAGAATGTCAGGTCTTCCTACGACAAGAAAGATTGCGATGAAGAATAAGGTTGTTTTTGGGACAGGAGATTGCTGGTCTGCTCCTACACTGACTGCCAATGCTGGATTTGTTAGAGCTATTGCCCAGACTGGCATGTCTCTACTGACCATCCAACACAGACCGCGTGCGTTGACTGGTGACTAAAGTTCTACGGCATTCTATAGGAAGCTATAATCAACCTAATCAGATGAAAACCTCAGGTTTGAGTCCTACAATGTTTGCTTGGATCATGTCAGTTTTTATGTATAGAAAGTGTAAAACTCATGCTAATGCTACATAAACCTATACATAAGTCTATGCATGCTCTCAGACGTATTTGCTATAAGGTCTATAATTGTGAAAATTCAATCTGTCCTCTAGGCTTCCTATTCTTATTTGAGGTTGAGATTGCCTTAGAGAAAATTCTTCTTCTTTAAGTAGGGAAAACATTATCAAATGGTCTTTGCTGCAGATTTCTTTAGTGCAAATTCTGAAATTAATTGTTGCCCAAGACATTTAGTGATTTTTTTTTTTCAATGGTAGAGACTTGGACGCAAAATGCCCCTGACCTCAATCTTCATTTTGGACTTTCAGGCACGCCATTGAAAAGGCAGGCCTTGACTTAGAAGAAAAACAATCATTAACCTTTATTTTTCATTTCAACAATACGATTGTTTAACACTCAAGTGAACATACTTTTCTACGCATCACCATGTACATTTTATGTTTCTCAATAATTTTTAAACATTTATGCAAATTATTTGGTTTGTTTGTGACCACAATATGTAGAACACTAAAGCTCTTGCAATCAATAATTAAAGCTAGGATCTCTGCTTTTATTTGATCATATAAAAAACATAGATCAATTTATTTCATAGATGTAGAAATAACAAACAAAAAAGATCATATCTGTGGGGATGAGCAAAACAAGAAAGAAAACAACCTATAATGGAAAGTCCAGTGTATCCCTTCCAGCTAGGGATGGAGTAGTAAAGAACGAATCTCCTTATACCACTACTACCAATACAGAACCAGTATATATAAAAAAAAATAAACAAATAATTATAACTATAGAAATGAATGATTCAAAGCCTGAACCTAAATTTGCAACTACTGGTCCTAATTCTGATTGTATAATTTGCGGTTAGGTTATCCAACACCAAACCGCACCTGACCAAGAACTTCACCTTCCTCAGTGTCAACTTCCCCACCTTCACCCTCACCGGCACCCTAGCTCTCAGTGTAAGCGGGATTTTCCCTGTCTGCCTTAGCTGCTCCGTCACCGAAGCCTGCAACCCGCTTGCATTTGCATTCTGGCCTGTCAGCGCCACCTGCATCACTGTTGTGTTCCGATGACCCTGATAGAACACTGGCAAGGCCCCTTCACAGAGTTTAGTATCTGTGTAGAACACACTCAGTTGGCTGCCTTTCTTGTAGTATATGCCAATCTTCTTGTTGGGATTCCGGGCAGTGATGGTGACGTCGAAGCTGGCATAGAGACTGTTGTTGGTGCTGAGTTGAAAGTCTGATATGGTTAACTGATCGATGGAATACTTGGGAAGCTTTGGCCTGAAAACAAGGTAGAGTATACCAGCTGCAGCTGCTATGATAATCACCAAGAGCAGAATCAGACTCAAAGTCCAACACAAGCACCTGCAGCAGCAGCTCCTCCTCCTTGGGAGGCTTCGACTGATCCAATGGGATGGTCCGACGGATTGGAGGGTACTGCTCTCCACCTCGATGCACTGCCGGGTCTCCTTGATCAGATTTCGATGCATCTCTGCTCACTAATGGAGCTGTTGGTGTTGCTGCAGCTGCTTCGACATCTACTGGATGAATTCTCTGGTGATTATCTGCCATTGTTGTGTTGCTACAAGCCCAGATGTCAAAGTGTGCAGTTGAGCTAGGAGGGTAGTTTAATGTGGTGGGAGATTATATGAAATCAATTCAAATGTTATATAGTTTGTTGGGAGTTGAATGAATATATATGTGGAAAGGTCTGGCCTTTGATATTGTTTCTTTATATTGACTTTAGTGTGTTCTCTGATGCTTCTTTGGCAGTTTCTTAATGTGGGGAGGGTGGAGTTTTCACCTTCCTCACCTAATGTAAAATTAAGTATACAAAAGGTGCTTATAAATGAAGGGATTGTTTATCTAGATCAACTTAACAGGTCCCTACCCCATGCCCATGTGTTCAAATTGTAAAAAAAACAAAAAAAAAAAAAAAAACCTAATAAGATTTGATCTGGTAAACAATTAGAGTCCTTATAAATTATATATAGGTCACATCAATCCAAGTCAAGAAATGTGATTATATATATAATTGGAAGTTTCTTTGCTTGGGAACATAGCAAATAATAACAGGCGCGCCTTTGACTAGTAGAACTAGGAAATTAATAATATGGGAGATTGGTTGATTTGATTTAGTTAACAAAGGTAACGCGTTAACGCCATTAAGTAAGCTGCGGAGGGACATCTCAAACAGTACACTATTGACTATATTTTAGAGGGAGCGTATGGTGTCGGGCACATGAGTCTTTTTAATCCTTTAAATTTAACGCGGGATGTGAAATGTAGCTAATTTAGTAGTAATTAAGTGACCTCTAATTCTTTCTCAGAAAAAAAAAAAAAAAAAGACTTTAGGCCCGTTAGGGCAAAAAAAGGTAAATGTTCCAAGAAAAATGACAAATTTGGTGGCAAATGGTATTTTCTTGCATTTGATAGCCAAAATTTTTTCGCAGAACATTGTCTCACAATTATCAAATTTCCATATTAAGACTCATATTTTTTCACCTATTATGGTAAATTTTCATATTTAGTTCAAAACTTGTTGGTGAATTTTGAGGGGGAAAATTCTCATACATGCAATCAAACACATATAGGAAAATATTCTTATAAACATTTACTTAGGAAACTTCTTTAAGAAAATGTTCTTTTCTTATAGAACATTTTCTTTGTAATCAAACAGGGCCTCAATGCCATAGTATTATACAGTCCCATCCTATATATATATGTAAGCATGAAATGAAGGTTTGGTAAAAATAAGAAATTAACTTTTAACTCCAAGTTCCTAAGAAAAACCAACACATTCAAAGAATACATTCATATGTAAGCGTGAAAAAAATCTCAGGTAAAATACAGCTTCTATGTAAATTACAAGGCTACAAGTAATTCACAAGAATGAATTGAATGAAAAACAATTAAGTATTTTGATTTTTTGTTTATACTTTTCTTGATCAGGTTGAGCAAGTCATCGTGATGCAGGTCTTACCTCAAAAACTGCACTACATTCAAAGATTTGTTTTTAATTCTCAAATAAACACGACAACTTACATCTCACCAACTTCACAAAGAAAATTTTATTTGATGAGAAACTTCACGAAGAAAAATAAGAGCAGGCTTCACACATCTTTTTCCTTTTTCGCTAATGATGTAATGCATATTCCCTTCCATTCATGTGTATTCTATTGTCGTATTTTTTTCTTTACCATCGTACAAGAAAACTACACATGATGACTTGTTAGCCTGAAAAGTGAAAGCCATTACTTCAAGCACCCAAAAGAAAAACAGAGAGGCAACATCCCAGTAAAATTAATGGTGGAACATGTATCGAAGATATGAACGTCTAATTTTGTTTGCTTGGGCATATATTCTTTTGAAATATATGAACAAGCATTTGAGAATTAGTGTCAAATAGTTGCTTAAAAGCAGATGGTGAAAACCAGGATGCGTAAGCACCGTCAATTTTGCCTCAACATCAGAGTTGACAAGAACCTGCAGAAACTTTTGTAGTTACAATTTTGCCTCAACAGTTCCTCTAAAACTTAAAGATTCTCTGCTGAGGCCAAATAGATGAGTTGAACATCCTTTTAGAACTTACAAGGTTGAAAGCAATCACCAAAACCTGATTAATATTCAGCAGCAACAGTACTAATTTTCTTGCAAGGCTGATTCCATTTATTGTCCATAAATAAGCAGGCCTGCATTTGGTTCAGTCTTTCATCAGATAATGGTGCCAATTCGAATTATTATCAAGAATAAGGCACACTAATACTATTTCATAGTAAAGGAAATAAACATCATGATGGAAGAGACCACTGGTCAAGGCAATACCAAACTAGAATTCAATGTTAAGCTTTTCCATGCTCTTTTGTTTGTGTTCTTCTTCACATCACCTGACTAACTTGGAACTGAGGTTTTGTTGTTTTTAAGATCACCTACTGTTTTCATTGTCTCCTAGGAGGCATTCCAGACAGAAGTTTTGATGTCTACAACTATGATAGAGGTTGTTAAGAAAGGCATTAATATATATCTGGGCCGGTTAGAAGAAAAAATCGCACAAGAAAGAACTAATATATCCAATTCAACAAGAAATTTAGTTAAGGCTGTACTTGTTGAAAACCATGGAGCACTATTAAAACGAAGAAATAAAAGATATCCTATGAATCTTAAGAGCCATTTCTCCACTGAAGGAAGCAAATGGCACAAAATAAAGAAGGAAATGAGTATCAAAGTTGAAATGACTTTCAGCAAAGTAGTCAATTTTGAACAGTGACATTTCATGAAAATTTTGCAGCACATACCTCCAAGTTCACTACTTTGGCATGTGGATCACACATCGCAAACTTTTTCCTTCTCTCATCAGATCAAAAGCTCTGTTGATTTCAGTAAATGGCACATCATGTGTCACATACTCATCAATTTGAATTTCCTGCAATTTTTAGAATTGAAAATCTTATCATTATAAATGAGTAATCTCATCAAGTTCTAACAAATGAGAAACATGGATAATAATGCAGTCAATGTTTTAAAAAACGCACTACAGTGTACACCTTGAGGCTAGCCTCAGTAGTTTTTCTAGGAAATGCGCACCAAGGCTTAAGCGTCAGTGACTTTCAGTGTGGCGTACGCCTCAAATGACTGAGGTGCAGTGATGCTTAAGCCTCAATCAACCATGCCTCTTTATTTTTTTTAATGTATGCTTATGTTTTAAAATTTTAAGGTACAAGTTATTTACAAAAATGACTGTATTTTCTACACTCAAAAGATCGTGCCATAAGTCTCATTCAGACATGCTTTTTATGTTTTTTAATGTATTTTTATGTTGTTTTTTAAATTTAAAGTACAATTTATTTACATAAATGTCATTATGTGTTTTCTACACTAAAAGGATCGTGCCCTACCCTAAAATCCAAATTGTATTTGAGTGGCTACGTTTCCTCTCGACGAAACTGGTGTGGTGGTTGTACTCTTTCTTCTTCTCCTTTTTTTTTTGGGGAGTGTCGTTGATTTGCTGTTACAGGCTTACAACAACTCAGCAGAACATCTTTGATGTTATAGCATCAGTGTGTTGTTGTAAGCCTGTAACAACACTCATCATTGTTGTTATAGGCTTTCAACAACAGTAACTCATTGTACAATGAGTGTTATTGCAACACTACTTTGATGAATTATTAGATTTATGCCACTATTTGATGTTTAAACTTTGAAGCTTTAACTGTATTTTTATTGTTTAAAAGTTATGATTCAAGAATGTTTTGAATTTTTTTTTCTTTTTTTTTTCTTGAGTAATCGTGGGTATCCAGACTCTTTGTCTGCTAGTCCCACGGGTCCTGAAATTGCGCAATGAGACCACCAGTGGGCCGACGTTTGTTGGGTGTATTTACATTTTTATTTCAAAAATTTATATAGATATTTGTTGGTAAACATTGTTAGTAAGCATGGACAATTGCATTTGAGTAATAAGGTACGTCAAATTTACTTATTTTACTTTGTTTTTATCTTATTAATTACTATTATTTGTTGATAATAGTTGTATTTGCGAATGTATTTATGTTTATTGAGTTTTGACAATATTTACATGGGTTTTAAAAAATTTACTAAGAATTACGCCTCATTCCGCACTGAGGCTTATGCCTTGTTTCTCTCGAACAAAACGCCTCAGTTACACCTCACGCTTTTTTAAACATTGAATGCAGTAGCAAAAAGAACATCCTTTGTATATCAATTATAGGTAAAAAAGGGTTGTCTTTGATGATAAAATCCAACTGATTTTAAGTAAATCTGACCTTGTTTAAATACATGTCAACTAATTTTGGAAGATCCGATTTTGGTTTCCAACCACCAAACATTGATCCTGTTAAAGTTCTTCCTGACAGAAGTAATGCACAGTGGGCTACGATTTCAGGCTTTAATTTGGGAACGCCAAGAGTAACAGTCAGACCCCAACCCTGAGTAAAAAACCATGATTTAAGGTAAACTGTTATAAACTAATAGGTAATCGTAATAGGTATATACAAGTAAAAATTGAATATATCAACATCAAATGGTAAATGGAATTTTACTCAATTACATCGCAACATGATTGTAATGCAGTTGTGATCATTCCGGGATCGCCAATGCATTCAAATGTATAATCTGCTCCCCCATCTGTAATACGCTTAATTATCTGAAAATTTTAAACAAGATGAGACTAAGGTTCCAAAAATATGTTAGAAAAAAACACATAAAACTTGAGAGTAAATATGGGCGGGCACAGTAATGCCGTTATTTTTCACTAGTCTTACATAAAATTGAACATTTCTGCCCTATGCAAGGCCAAATTTGTCATAAATAACTTGCCATTTTCAAAATTCCCAGATCATCCAACAATCTGATGGCAATGCCTTGCCTAGGTCACACTGAAGTATTGGCCACAGACGAAGTGTAACTCTTTCCTTTGGGAATTCACTGAGGAAAGAAAATGATGCCACCAGGGGTCCAGAATTACAAGCAACCAAAACAGACACTTTAGAAGAAAAGTCTAAGACATAACAAATTTTATGTGAAGCTAAATTTTATTTTGGCAAAGATCTACCCATATAATAGACCAAATGAAGACCATTGAGAATTGAACTAAATGTAGCAAACTTATTAGTGAGAAACATAAACTTAGTGGTTGGCGGCAACTAAAAATCTCAGTTTTGTTGCATACCATAAAAACTATCCACCTCAGACCATCATTCCATTTTGGAGAAAACTCGGAGAAAAAGAAAAGAGACCAAGTAAGTCATGTTGAGTGGAAGTGAAAATACTTGTTGGACAGGTTCGTTGCAATCATCTGGATTGATGAACTCGGTTACTCCAAAAGCTTTTCCTGTGTCAAATTGAATTCATAAAGCACTCACTCTTCTACATATCTATAGAAGCAAAATTGTTGTGGCTGACAGTTAAATCTGCAATTACCTTTTTCAAACTTTTCAGGATTAACATCCACACCAATTATTCGAGATGCACCTCTAAGTTTGGCTCCTTGAGCTACCTATTCAAATTATATAAAAAATCATGGTTTCGAAGCATGTCAAGACTATTGCTGTACAACTTTAGGAAGATGTAACAAGTAAACATTGACACTTACAGAAAGGCCTACAGTTCCAAGACCGAAAATGACTACGGTACATCCTTTGGAGATATTGGCAACCCTCCAAGCCGCACCAAGACCTAATAACATGAACTCAAGCAGTGTTGTCAGGCGGCCAGCCATGAATGCAGTCCCATGCACAAGAAGATCAATAAACACTATAGACGATAAAAGAACACAAGGAAACCTTAATAATGAAGATGAAACTAACTTAAGTAGATCAAATCAGACCCAATGAAAATGCAAAAAAATGAAGAGAATAAATGCAGCGGCATGCCAATAAGTAAGGGCCGGCGCTATGTACCTGCAGCAACTCCACAACTCAGCAAACATATTTTCTCCAAGGGAGCAATAGGATTGATTTTCACAGCACAACCAGAGTGGAGTACTGTGTATTCACTGAAACTTGAAACCGCACAATAATGATAAATAGGTTTCCCTCTAACTGAGAAACGTGTAGTTTTGTCGCTGTGCATTACTCCTGTCCTTTCCAACCCTAATACCTGGCACATATTACTTTTCCCAGAGGTGCAGTGCTTGCATTTCATACACTCTCCAATGAATAACGTAAGCACATGGTCGCCCTGTTTGAACTCTTCCACCCCTTCTCCTACGCTTTCAACAATCCTGTGAACAAGTTTGGAATTATTATGTTTTAGTTTTAAGTAGTAAGCAACAAAAAAGCATTGAGATGTGGTCGTGTAGTAGTAGCATTGTTTAAGAGATGTTGACAAGGTACACCTAATATTGAATTGGTAGTTATAGTGTAAAGGCAAGAGAGGTAACGGAAAGACTTGGTTCGTGAATATCATGAAGCAATGATGAGTGAGTAATAGGCATTGAATTAGTGAGCTAATTCCCCCAATGGCGAAATGGATGAAATGGGGCAGTGGGCATGAATTGATGAATCATGTGAGTTGGTAGCATTAGGAAGGTTGGGTAAGATGCATCATATAGTTGATGGATGAGGTGAAGAAATTCCCAGGTGGGAGTGATATGGTATGATGGCAATTGGGGGGGTTAAAAGTGGAAAAAGAAGACATAAATACATACATACCCAGATGCTTCATGCCCAAATATACGAGGATAAAGATGAGCAAAGGCCTGTAAAAGGAAGAGGGAGGCATTGAGTAATAAATTGGAGGATAGAATGATTAGGATTTAGAAGAAGTAAGAATAGAGTAGGGAGGTAGGAAAGATACATAACCTTGGACTCCCACTGGGTAATATCACTGCGACAGAGGGCGGTGGAGACGACCTTGACCCGAATCTCCATGGGCTTGGGCGGATCCACCTCCACCTCTTCTTCAATCACCAGCGCTTCTCCGGGCCCCCATGCAACCGCAGCTATATTAGGAGGATCGAGGATCGAGGATCATATCATATCATATCCCTCCTCAAATTGAAATTGATGATGCAAATAATTAGACAAAGAAAGAATGTACCTTTGCAAGTGATGGTTGTAGAAGACATCGTGGATCAAGGGAGAACTGATCCTCCTCTCCTGAAGCTTTGATCTGTACTAGACTAGACTACTAGTGTTGTAGTGTAGTGTGGTGTAGTGTAATGGGTGGGTGGGATGAGAATCTCGAGGCACAATCTAAAGGCAGGCTCATATCATGATAACACGCAGCTCACCTAGTGAGTAGTGGGCTGGGTGGGCGTGGGCGTGGGCGTATATAGAAATAGAATAGAAAGGGCCGAGTGAGGTTACGTAGTAAGCGCCTCTTGCCTCTTGCCTCTTGCCTGTAACCCTAGATCCCTAGATCCCAAGATCCATCCATCCATCCATCCATCGATCGAGATGGTTTGCATAAGACAGGCGACGATGGACGACCTGCTGGCGATGCAGGCGTGCAACCTGGTGTGCCTGCCGGAGAACTACCAGATGAAGTACTACCTCTACCACATCCTGTCGTGGCCACAGCTGCTGTACGTGGCCGAGGACTACGGCGGACGCATCGTCGGCTACGTCCTCGCCAAGATGGAGGAGGACACCTCTGAGTGCCACGGCCACATCACCTCCCTCGCCGTCCTCCGTACCCACCGAAAGCTCGGACTCGCCACCAAGCTCATGACCGCCGCTCAGAACGCCATGGACCAAATCTTCTCCGCCGACTACGTCTCCCTCCACGTCCGACGCAGCAACCGAGCCGCCTTCAATCTCTACACTCAGACCCTAGGCTACAAGATCCACGACGTCGAGGCCAAGTACTATGCCGATGGGGAGGACGCCTACGACATGAGAAAGCAATTCAACCACCACACCACCACCACCACCACTCTAACAAGCACCACCACCACCACCACCACCACCCCGGCGGATGCTGCTCTGCCGCCGACCCCAAGGCCCTCAAACCATCTGCTTCTTCTACCACCACCACCACTGATGCTTGAGGTAATGTCATCATAATGTTGTTGCCTTTCCTTTCCCAATATCATCTCTTGCAAGGATGTTAACTCTATTATAATATAATCTACTCATCTCTCTTACTTTTTCTTTCCTCATTTTTGCTCCAACTACTTCATCTTCTTCAATTTTCATTCATCTTTACTATGTCTTGCTTAAGACTTTAAAAAACTATTTATTTAGCTTCTGAACTATAATAAGCTCATCTATTACCACCTGCAAGGTTTTCTGCAGGGATTTATGGTTCATCCATGAACAAATGTTTCAACACTTTCAAAGTCATGCTCACTGAATTGAAAAAGCATGTTTGAAACCAAGTAAGGCGTCAAAAATAATGATGATTTTCAATATCACTGGAGAACATTAAACACTATTATACACATACACACACATACGCACATATATATATATATATATATATATATATATATATATATATATATATAAATAACTTGGGTCATGTTGGCGGTGTGTCTTTTTCCCTCTTTTCTGCACGAATCTGGAAGCCATTCATTAGTCGGGCTGAAGGAAAGAATGTGATTTCATCCTCCTTCACCTGGGTCCACCTGATTAAGCAGCTCAAATAGTGAGAAATCGAAATCCTCCGTATGAGAGATTAATCTCTTAGATACTGTTTTACTAATGATTATAAAACCTTAACCAAAGCCTGAGACTATGCATTTGTGTATGAGAGAGGAAAGAGATGAAAGTACCTGTATCTGGTGACAAAGAGATGTAGAAAAATAGCTATCTGCAGTCGTGCCAATTCAGCCCCGGGACAAAACCGTGCTCCTCCTCCAAAGGGAGCATAGAATGGGCTGCTTCTCCACTTTCTCTTTTCCTTCATTAACAAACTTCCTTGTCAGCCAATAAATTAAAGGGGGAAATTAAGACTAGAACTAGGGAATCCGTGCTGCCATGCATTTGCAGCCCCTCCCGACTTAATTCATGTTCATTGCATGCTTAAGCGAGTTGTTGCCATCATGCATTTCAAATGATAGATCCAAAACTAGTGGCAAAAATCTGCCATTATAAATAGCACCGCAGAGCATTCTGTCTCTGACCGCAAATCTTCCATAAAAATGTTCAATTTGGTCAAGGGTTGTTAGTTTAACCTGGTTTTCAGGGTCCATCCATCTCCAAGGGTTGAAGTTTAGTGCTCCTTTGTAGAAGCTTTCATCTAAGTGCACTGCAGAAAGAAATGGTACCACAAAATACCCTCTTGGAACAATGTATCCTGGTCAGAGAAGAATGTGTTACGACAAAGACTATTCTTGGAACTCTTGATGGACAAAATAAGCGTACCTTGATATTCAATATCTTCCTTGGCTTCCCTCATTAACCATATTGCAATGCCCCCAAGTCGAAGAGTTTCATCGATAACCTGCTTTGATGATCCTTAACATCAGTATCACAACAGATAGTCTTTGTTTCATAGGTGAGCTGTGAGTTATCAAACTTACACACTGTGTAAATGGCATAGCTTTGTAGTCTTCCCATGTAAGCATGCAGTCCTTGCAATTACTTTTTAGAGCAGCTTGCTCTTCCTAGCCATATGAAAATTGAGTAGGCAGAAAATAAAATACAATTTAAGTTTAGTGTTTGCAATTTGAAGAAGTTGGAGGCAAGAAAACCGAAAATGATCACTTCAAATCATCCATGGTCGTACCAATAGTTGCTTCAGAGCCCTTGGACATTGAGTGAGGTAATAAACTGCAAAAAGCATTGTTTTTGCTGTTGTTTCATTACCCGCAAAAAGTAAGTTAATGATGAAGTCTGCCATCTCATTATCTGGCAAGTTTTCTTCATCTAATAGTCTTCCTAGCACACCATGTCTCTCTGATGCTGGTTGTTGCCTCTTGATCTCTATGGTTCTGCTGATCTTGTTAATGATAATTTCCCTTGCCTGATATGGATGGTATTTGCATTGGATGTCATAAAACCATGTGAACAAACTTTGGTCTTTTTTACCTTTTGTTGCTAAGAACATTTAATTCAATACTAAGAATGCTTCAGTGACAGAAAACGCCATTCTGAGAGGGGAAATATATTATACCTTCATAGCAGTGTGATATGAGAAGCCTGGGAAATTGATGGGAACTGAAAGGCACCCATCAACAAAGTCAGAGAACAAGTGAGCTATTTGGTTTACTTCAGATTCTGTCGATACTCCCAATAGTTGATTGACCATCAAATTGATTGCCACCTTCAAGGAAAATCACCATAGTCTAAATAGAAAATTTGATTTGGATGTATATCTCTAGGCAAATTAATTTCCTATAGTCTGCCACAGTGAGTTGGAATTATTCTTACCTTTCTGCAAATATCTTGCAGACAAATGACCTTGTCATCCTTTAAATTGCTCAATGTCTGAAGCATAACCGTCTGTATGTCCTTGAGAAAATGGAACTTGAGCTTCTCTAGCCTCATCATATTCGAGGCTATCCCATGGAGTTTCCTTTGCTGATCTCCGTGAACCGTGATCACTCCATTTTTTCCTACCAAATCTCTAAAAGATTTTGGATAACTTGATTGGAATAGTCTTCCTTCATTTTGCATTATATATCTGTTGAAGGTTGGATCAGCTGAAACAACTGTCCATTTCCCAAATAATCTGCAGGAGAATATCCTTCCATACCTGCAGGGATTGTTAGATTTCCAGTGTTACTCCTCATGTCAATATGATATACACCAGGGTTTGAAAAGCAAAATTTTCTTAATTACTTGAAAATCTAAATGATTGACTAGAAGCAATGTGAAGTGGAAGTAATTCTTCGTAGTAAGAAGAAAGCAACTGTGACAAACTGAAACACCCAAGCTAGTTCAATAATAATGCAGAGGCCCAATTGCAAGGCCATTTTGAAATGTTAAGACTGATAGCCTTTTGAAATGTGAAGCCCTCATCATCAGAGTTCTACAACTCTCTTAGAGATGTTAGTTTGCTGAATTATCAAGGTCTTGTCAGATTGTTGAGGAAACTGAATGCAATTGTTATCAAGAATAGTTCTTTTGGTGTCAACACTTTGATTAGTTCTTTCCATACCTTTTGATTTGAGCTTCAACAAAACTAGACGGATGAGAACTTGCAACAGCACTGTACCAGATAAGGCCATCGCCAATGAGTGGCCAGCCTCTTCTACCTGGTGGCAATCTTAAGGTGCCCTTCCAGATCTTCTTATTCTGGCACTGAAGGACTTCTATGAGGAGAACAACAAAGCATATTGCGGCAATTGTTGAAGTGCAGCAGATGGCCAAATAGTTCTCTTCCATTTTATGAGACAAAAATTGAAAGAGATTGCCGGCAAGTTCTAGACCTTCTAAATACTTCTATGAAAGATGGAGGTGGTGACCTGTACAAAACGTAATGATTGCCTTTAATGAAATTTGATTATTTCTGCTATTCCAAATGCAGAAAATGGAAGAGTGGAGGTCAATGGCCTAGTTGATGAACTTCTTGAATATTGAATTCGTCATTGAATATGAATTGTCTTGGCCAAAGTTGATGCAAGACAACATTGACGACTAGGCAGAAAGGAAAAAAAAAAAAAAAATAGGAGAGAAAATTTTGCTGTTGTTCAAGTATAAAAATACCGTTGGCAGGTCGTTTCATTCACATTGTACAGAAACTGGGATTTATGGCCACATCAAATTAGAAATAAACTATTTCATAGCCAGATCATCAATTCTATAAAGGATGTGGGCATAGGAAGTTCTTCTCACATCTCATTGTTTCATAGTTTGTTTTGTTTTCTGACAATGATGACTCTTCTACATGACCGCAAAGGAAAGAAAACTTTGTACAAATAGCTGCATGCATGAAAGTTTCTATTACCAGTAGTCACTATAAATCTAGTCATGCTTCTTTGGATAGACTAGCCTCCTTCCATTGATAGAGCTACAATTAAGATTGGTGTGCATTGTAATTGCCATTACCTTTTCAGATGAAGGAACCGCCAAATGAAGTCTTTCCTGTCAGTTCTGGTGGTTGATGATCTGATACAGAGGGTGAAAGTGTAAGTAGTATTTGATGAACTGAGATAATCTCTTGATGTGTGAAATGAAATCCCTGCAACTGCTAAAGCGTGCCTTGGCAAGGTTCAAAAGCTTGCCTGCTCTTTATTAGTAGAGAGAGGTGAGAATTCTCTCTTTTGTAATGGTGTTGGTGAGTTTTCAAGTTGAGTAAACAGAAGAATATGAGATGGTGTGATCTTGTAGATGATTTAGAACCTTAAAAGATAGGAAAAAAGAAAGGAAAACACGTTTGACCTGTTTTTAATATGATGCACTGTCACTTCTCCTAGATTTGTAATATCTCAACTGTTCTTGTTACTTTAGTATCTGATGACGAGTTCTCAAATTTGGCACGTACCCCAGACACAATATCTTTGATTCTTTGACTTAGTAGACCCGTCTTTGTGGGAAGAAACAGAATTAAACTGTGTTTCTTTTTACCTCAGTAGGTAAGCTCCGCATTTTCTGATTATGTTATATAAGAATTCATGGAGTCTCTTTGAGTTATGTTTAAGAATCTCAATTAGTCACACATGGAACACTCTCTTTTGCCTTTGTACGTGTGCTTTCATTTGGATTAAACATTAGCTTATTCAGTTTCTTCAGACACCCTGGCCTTTGTTTGGTCACATTATTCAAAGTGTCTAAACATGGTTCAAAAACTTCAATGGCAAGGTTGGGATTTGGTTTGTTAAGTCAAATTATACCCTGAAATCATGCACTAATTCTCAATTCGAGAGGGCATGAACATCTACTACAAGTATAATGGAGCTCAAGATAGAGGTGATGCCAATTGAGTGATGTGACGAACCATGTTTTCTGGCTTCATAACCTCCCTTGGATTCGCGATGAACCGATCACCGACATTATTTTAGTTGAAGCTATGGAATTGGAAGTTGTGGTCTAGGTAGAGTTTGGGGCTCGGTGTTTTGAATCTTCCACAAAATAGAACTGTTTATGTGGCTTCCAAGCATTAAAAAAAGGAACTTGTAAGCAAGTACATAATATATTGTTTCGGAGCTAAAGGAAACGACGATTATAGCGTGTTTCATCTATTATGTAGAGTTTGACCTTGTTGGAGAGTTCACATTATAAAGAATGCCTTAAAGAAGATCACTAGATCAGAGTTAGATTTGTGGTGCTTAAAATAAGCCATGTCTACCTTCTCCCAGTTATCATTCCCCATTTTCTTGCCTTTGTTACACACCGTCACAGCTAAGGCAACCTCATCTCTAATTGCTTGCGCAGTTCCTAACAGCTCCACGTGCAGTCCATTGGATGGTGACCCACCATCGCACTTTCCCCCATTTGTTTAATCACCTCATGCTTCTCATTTTTTTTTTTTTTGATAAACTTAGGGGTGGGGGGTGTTTTTTGTTTTGATAAACTTGGGGGTGGGGGGTGAGTGTCTGAGCTTCGCCCGACTAATCACCTCAAGGAGCGATGTTGTCTCCATCCATATTAATTTGACCAGTGGCCTATCGAAACTTGACACACCAAAGAATTGACATGAGGTATGTGCGCTTAACTCACACTTATTCAACTTCACCCTTACTGTTGTTGCAATCCGATTGAGTTACCTCATGCTTCTCATTTTTACAATGAATCGAGCGCGATGAAAGAGTTTGATCCATGTAGTGGATCTCATCTAATCAATTTATGTAGTACTTCTCATTCCTCAAGCCCAGTTCCATGACCGGCTCTTGCAAGTTGCAATCAAAGCCCCTTGTTGATTACATTTGATATCCACCAGCTAATGGAAAAATGAATGCTCACCTCATTCAGCAAAGCAACAATCATCCTTTCTACCGAATAAACAAAAAAAAGAAGCAACAATCATCTTTGTCACAACATGAATAGCTACATCTATTAGACTAACACGTATGCTTATGCTTGGGATTTCTCATGAAACATGTCTCCAGAATTGAATTCTAATAACCAGCATGCAATTGCATCTAAATTACATTGACTGGAATGTACTAGGAAAACTACATGAAATGCTGAGGAGTGATACCTACATTGACTAAACCAAAAAATTTTTATTAGTGAACTTTTCAAAAACTTGAGTATATTAGTAAATTTCGACTTTTTCTCACAATCTCATCAAAAACTATCCTTGCCGGGGATCCCATATAATCCTTCCCTCTTGAGGGTTTTAAAATGCCTAGTATCATGAAGTGACTGATGACTCGTCATCAGCTTGTTCTGAGTCTGAACTGCCAAGCATCTTATCCAGCGAATCAACATCCCCGCTCTCTGAGAGAGTATGTGCCCGAAGAGTAGCCGCATCTTCACTGAGGAAAGAAAGAAATGGAACAGTGAATGCTAACTTCGCAGCACAGGTTCAATGTTTAAGTACTTCGACTGGAAAAAGGAAACTTACTCTGTAACTCCAAAAATGTCCTTAATGATTAAAGAGCTGTCCTTCGAGCAAAACTCAGGCAACTGTCCAGGCCCAAAAAAAATGGAATAATCAATTGAAGCAATGAATTCAAAGCTTGCCTATCAACTTACGGTTATCTTACAAGGCTTTGCAAAAAGTGATGTTCAAGATACCATAAAAATGTACAGGACCGAAGGAGCTCGTCTTCAGCCAAGCACGTTGGAAAAAAAATGTTGCAAATATTTGACATAACTTCAATGGAAAAGGTGAGTAAAAGATCTCCACTGTTATCGACTCTCAATATGAATCTAGTGTTATCCACTGAATTGAAAGAGGATACCGCCGATTTCAGCTTAGGTTCAAGTAACTAACTTAATTTTGAGAAGCCACTTAAGTAGGAAAAATTTGAAGTAACTAGTAGCTTTGTTGTATGTTAGTTCATTTACCTCAGATAAATAAAATATCTTCCCAAAGAGGGCCTGCACTGCAAGCTTTCTCTTGAAACCCTTCTCCGAGTAGGCAGACATATCCATGACAACAGGACCTGAGAAAAAAAAAAAAAAAAAAACACAGATAAATGCTAAGAATCCGCAGATACCTCAACCATTTTTGTTCCACCACAATGAAAAATTTATGATGCTGACGAGAAGTGGAAAAGAAATAAAGATCAATAACTGCCCCTTTATAACCCACTAACACAAAAACAACATACAAGAATAACTTAAGTTTTGTATAGGAGAATTGACATAATAATAATAAAAAAAAAAAAAAGAAGCCATACCGGAAAAGAATTACTTAAAGTTGCAAGTCTTGTGACATAATTTTCTATAGCATCCATAAAGCCACTATTACTTCTTTGAAGCTTTAGACGTGTGTAACATGTTAAACATCATTTGAAAGTCAGAAATTGAGATGATGACTTACATGAATTCATGTGCTTCTATTATCACATTGATCATCAACCTTAATGGCTAGTTCTTGGTATTTTGGGAGAGAGCTCTTTTCATTCTTTTACTAAATCAGAGGAATTACAAATTTACAATTAACAAGATAGTCAATGAAAGCTATCTCAAACTGGCAGATTGCCCAACTCTCAAGTCCTATAAATGGTGTACATACTACAAGTTGATGGAAATGATAGAGAATTCATCATGTTTGGGAAGATATTCACCCATAGCAGTACAAAAAGGCAACAGACAACAACAGGGAGGAGCAAATTACCTTTGTCTCGAACAATTCGCCTTGAAATATCATTAAGAATTTCAGCAACCTGGGCATCTTCCAACATAGAAGACTTCCTAAATTGGATCAGATCTGCAACCATGTCTGGATTAAAGGGCTTTTCATTCATTGCATAGCGTATGTACTTCCGAAATATTTCCTCCATGTCAAAACCTGTCTGAATAAAAAGTAGCATATAGTATATATCCAGATACAATTTTTAATTTTGTTGAAAAAATAGAACAAGTGTTTCATAAAAATATTGAATGACAAGTTTAGAAGTTGGAATTGTGTGGATGACTTAGCAGCAACATGGCGATCAGGATGTCACACGTTAAAGATAGGCAAAGAAATCACAATAGGGAAAATGATTTTAAGTAGTGGATATGTTTATAAAAATTAGATCGCATATTTATGAATGTAGAAAGTAAATTGAATAAGTCCGCATGTTATAGAGAAAACAAGAAGGAAGTGAAGTGACGAAGATGAAATTATATGTTGGTGTTGGTGTTGGTGTTGAAGGACATTAAGAAGGATGCATAGAGTTGAAGAGTGTGAGCAGACCCTTTGAAGGGCGGACTGTCTGTGGGCAAAGCTGAAATAGTGATTGTGTGGGTGGGAAGTGGTCTGGAGGTCTTTTGAGGGGTTAATAGCTGAGCTTTGTAGATGTAAATTGGAAATGATGTTGGCAGAGTTTATGTAATAATAGGAGTAAATGAGAGAAATTAATCAATGTATGTAGTTAGCTGTGTGAATGAAATTTGGATGGTAAGAGAGAGAGAGAGAGAGAGAGAGAGAGAGAGAGAGAGAGAGAGAGAGAGAGAGAGAGAGAAAGATACCTGGTGCATGAGGTCCTTCAAGGTTGAATGTTGAACCTCATTCCTTCCCTTTTGAAAAAGGTCATCTATGGATTTGCAGAGCATAGCATTTTTATTCACCTGAAAATTCAGACAGGGTAGGTTAGTTAGAAAATTAATAAGAAAAGAACAGAGAGAGAGAGAGAGAGAGAGAGAGAGAGAGAGAGAGAGAGAGAGAGAGGGTAGGTTAGTTAGAGACCAATTTGCGCCTTTTGTGTGTGGGGGAGTTGAATTTCCTGAGGGTGTTGAGGAAGGCGATGAGAAAGGTGATTCCAGCGTAGGCGAGGGGAAGGGCGAGAAGGCAGGGGAGGGAGGAGTGGCCGAGTCTGAGTCTGGGACCCGGCAAGGCCTGGGTGATGGAACCACTGAACTCCACCAGCTTCATGGTCTTCTCTTCGATCCATGGAACCTCTTCTTCCTCCTCTATTATTCCTTCTTCTTCTTCTTCTTCTTCTTGTTTTTTACTTCTAGTACTGCTTTCGGCTTCTTCTTGGTTTCTCTTCTTGGCCTTGGACAGTAGGAGACAGCCAGCTCTGCCTCTGCCACGCTCTTCATCAAGAAGCAAAGGAAAAGGGAGAGACGATGGTCTTGGCCTGCGGGTGTTACTGTGAGTACTGGGCAGCAGCAGCAGCGGTAGCGGTAACTGCTGCGATGATGCACTAGCCATTCTCTCTCTCTCACCAACCCACCAACAACAAGATGGTGATGAATGATGATGCACTCCTTTCCTTCCCCAACCCAAACCCTCTCTACTTGGGCTGGGTCTGAGACTGAGTGTTTCCTTTGGCCTTATCGATCCGTCAGTTGACAACGCAATACTACGTCTGTCTGCCGTTCGACCACTAAAAACATAGGCCCATTACATTCCACTATGCATTTACTCGACCGCTCACCCTCTAAATACACCACATCACATTATGTCCCATTCCCTTCACCACAACATTTATTTCAAAGCCTCTTACGTGATATGATAAATATATCAAGATTTAAAGTGGACCTTTAATATAAAAATAAAAAATAAAAAAATTTGGATGAGGACGTGTTTGCAATTTTTTGCATACAAGTGCTTCAAAATCCATTTGCGCATTTCTATTTTCTACCAATATCATATCATTCAATTGCTAAAATACAGCTCATATAAATGAATTCTTCTTGTCGATGCAAATGTAGATTTTCTCAAACCTACTTGGGTTCCCTGGACCATGATGGAGGAATGATTTTTATCTCTCCACTTACTTCTTCTTCCACCGTTTCCCTCCCTTCACTGTCATCTAAAACATCCTTTGAGAACGCATTCGGATTTGCTTTGATGCACTTCTGCAAAGCCACAAATGGGTGCACACAGTCTGACCCCTACAACAACAACAACACAACACCAAATCACATGACAAAACAACACTCTGCCATCCAAGATTTTAATATCTGTACAAGAAAAGGAAATGCAACATTTCATCAATCAAACCTAAAGCATACATACACAGTATGACCACAATTTTGTAGGCTTGCCAAGAAGCAGCTACTATTTACCAAGAATGACCATCATAGCAGCTCAATATTTTCTTAAAAAATACATCACCTCTGACCTCAGTTACAGGAAGGACACTCTATCTGAACAATAACATAACCAACGCAAATTGATGTACATGTATATAAATTATATGCAACTAGGTATGCTTGCCAAGTCCATTCTTCATACCAATACCATCCCCTATACTAATAATAAAGTAGAATCACATTTACTATGGAAGATTGAGCCATGGCAAGTTATATCTTCTTGAAACACCCTTTAGTAAATGTCACAGAGACAAAACACTCTATTTTTTGGATGCAAACCCTATGAATGTCCGAAATGTCAAAACTAATATGATGTAGAGCGATGATCACTTTCATTTTTCACAGGAATGCATTATGTGAAGAAGAGTTTTGACATACACATTATCTAAACAGGAAACATCAAACAAAATGAGAAGCTAATCATTTTTGACATAATATGTCATGGGGCGGACAGATGAAGAATAATATGCAAGTGATGATGAATATCCAAACTACTCTGCAACATGACTTGACACTTAACATCCCAAAAGTTGGGCTTTTCTTCAAGCAAATGAAGATGGAAGATGAAGATCTGGCTCTTGTTTGCATCAAAGAATGGATGTGGAGTGCAAGACCCAAAAGGGTAACCAAATTCCCTCATCCAGTAAAAGATGAAGATAAGTATATCAATTGATTTTCCTAGCCAGGATTGTCTCCACTCTGAACCTAGAAAAACCTACCTAGGCCTTTTTAGAAGTTATTGTTGGCACTGTCGATCACATGATATGTGGCAGGTGACAATATATAGTTGCGAAAACTCTTGAAAGAAAGAATTTTTGTTTCTTTTTGGGAGAAAAACTAGGCTGCTAATTCCCAGCTTAGATGTGGTACGATTGCACAAATCAAACTCACCAAACAAGGGGAGTGTGAATTGTACAACAGCTAGCTATATAGTTATAGTTCACCAGGCATGAAAAACATACATACACACATACAGAGTGAAGAAAAAGAAGCTCCTCCCTTTCATTAATTGTTGAAGGAGTTGTTTCTTCTTATACTAGGTAGCTAGGTAGGTAGCTAGAAGCATTGGCACAAACAAATAAGAAGATGATTACTAATTAATTACCTTCTCCTCTGCAGTACTTTTGATGAAACAAAGAAATGCCTCTGAGAAGTGTGATCCGCAAGGCCCACTCCGCAATTCAGCAAGACAAGGGCATTGCAGTGCTCTCTCAGCCATTGCATCAGGAGACTGAAAATGGATGGAAGTTGTGGAGGAGTAATTAAAATGTTGCATTAGGAGGGAGTCCATGGAGAAATTAATCAAATTGAAGTGCAAATTAACAATGTATGTATAAGATGAGTAATTAATTAATTAACCTCATTATTCTGATGGACACCATCAGTAGCTGTAGCTTCTGCAAGGAATTAATTAATTAATTAAAGAACATCGATCATCTGAATGAATATCTGATGATACTACTTGAAGAAGCTCAAAAATACAGCATATTATAGGATTTCATTTGAGTTTAATGAAACATCATCCATTCAATTGCACGACAAGTGGAAGGAATGGGGTGGGGAAAAACATGACATTTAAAGAGGAATCCGGACATGTAAAAAGGGGAAATTAATTAAGCAATATATGCGGATCCAGCTTCAGTCAATTAAATTCCAATGATCGAAGAAGAAGAAGAAGAAGCAACCAACCAACCTGCAACCAAGGCCTCCATTGATTTGAAACCTAGCAGCAGCAGCAGCAGCAGCAGCAGTTGTAGCGTCGAACAACATAATATAGGTAAGCGGATTTCAAATTCATCATCTGCCCCGCTAGGAAGTCCAATCCCAAGGCCCTCACCTGCTCCGTATTTTTCCAGGCCTTTTTTTTTTTTTTACTTGCCCAAGCCCAGACTCTAGTCTACGTAGTACTGACAAATTAAATTCCTGAGTTTATCCGGGAACTAACCCCTTGTTTGGCTCATTTTTTTTCAAACTTGCGCACAAGTTTTCATTCAATTGATTTTTAAATTACTAAACCAATAACCAACGTGTGCTACAACAGGGTAACGTAGTTTGTTGTAATAGGAAATTAAGCAGTATTGAAATGTAAATAAGATCAGTAAAGCAAACCACAATACCATGAGATTGTTTACGCAGTTTAGTCCATGACCTACGCAGGTCCACGTCCAGATTTAAAATCTACTATGAACACGTACGATCTGTAAGACTCATTTAGTAACTCCCTCACTGAGCTCCTACTAGCATCTCCTTACGCTTTTCTCTGGATCTTACACATAAGTCTCCCACTTGCAGTAATGAGACTCCCTCTCACACTAGCACCCAAGTCCCCTTGGAGCCGTACTACTCGATAAGCAAATGAGTAAACACGCGCGTTCACTGCACAAAACAAAGTTAAAAGAGATGAATTACATACTCTCTACTTTGACATATATATAAATGATTTACAAGACTCTCAAATCCTAACAACTACTAGAATTCGAACGTCTTGGTCCTCATAAACTTCTACATTCTTCTCATGAATCATGTGGGCAATATCGCTCTCAAAATCTGCACCGAACTTCAACAACTTCTCGTTCAGTTGTGGATAATAATAAATCATAACAAACCTCAACTACCAGATTCTGGGCTTTGTTATAACCGATATGATCTATGTGTTATAACAACACATCTTAACAGATTGTGGTTCTCCAAATCAGCAAGTGAATTGTAACGACCCTAAAATCTAATTTTTGTCACGTGTCAATTTAGGTTGTACATGAACCCTTTCCGTGATACAGTTGTCCAATTCTCAGTCGTCGATGCCGAGGTACGTTATTTTTGTTCGGTGTTTTGTATTATATTTTATTACCCGAATGTAAATTCCAATGTTCCACACATGTGAGGACGTTTGAGTGTGAGTGTTGGTGTTGGAAACGGGTTCGGCTCGAGAAGAACGTGAATAACGAGTTTCGGGCAAACAATTGTCAAATAATTAGTAGTCTAAGGAAAGCAGAACAGGGGAGTAATCTCCCCTGCTTGAATCAAAGCCCGATAATTTAACTTGTAAGTTTAAATTTGCATTTATCGATTCACGTTGTGCTCTTGAAGAACTTACAAAATATTTAGGTGTAATGAGTAAGTTAACTTTTAAAAAAGTTATCAAGGAAAAGATTGAATTGGGTCTGTCTAGAATCCAATATTTCATGCTTAAGCGGGCCACATGAAATAGATTTTTTTGGTCAAATTAAAAAATATATTAGTAAAAATTCATAATTAAATAATAAGCTAATAATCATAATGATTTGCAATATAAATTAATAAGATAAAAACAAAATTTCAAGAAAAAGTTAATTTTGTAAGTATAGTAGATCAATTATTTTTCCTCCTCCAAAGCTTTCACTTAATTATTCTATGATTTGAAACGATAAAAAATAGGGTTCAAGAGCTTTTTAAACTTTATCTTTATGGAGACAATCATCTTTAATTAAGTGTACTTTGACTATAATCTTCTAACCGCAACTCGAAATTGAGTTCTATAAATTTTTGGTGAAATTAGGCTTCAATATCATTACAACTTATGATTTTTTACAAGTTCTATTAACAATGTTCCTAAATGCATTAAAAAGTTGGGTTTAAAAAAGAAATACATAAAAGAAAACTTTATTTTTTGGGTCCCACTACACATATACTCCATATTAATTATTATTAACATGATCAACTATTCTAAATCAAGATCTTGAACCACCGTCGATATTCTCTTTTGATCAGTGGTGGTTCCAATCTTCATCTCTCTGTGTTTTATTTGTTCAATAAAGTGTAGATCCTTTCAGATATGTGAAGATTGGATCTCCTTGTTGTGTCATCTTCCTCAACACTCGTTTTTGGATCTGTGTGGCGGTTGGGTTGGTCCTTATTTTTAGTTTTATTATTAGGTAGTTTGTCTTCCATTTGTTGAAAGTTTTGCTTTTGTCTTCTCCTTGTCAGAAAGTTTTGTTATTGTTATGTGGTTCTAACATGTGTCTGTGTATTGTAATGTGTTTCAACGTTGGAGACGGCAATCCCTGATTGTCAAACTGTTTCAATTTCACAATCGCATTCACAACCAGAGTAATGACGGTTCTTTTGAACAAATAGGATTAGTGAATCAATGTACTTTTTGATTCTATGTCTGGTCATGTACTGAGCTATTAATAATTGATAAAACTTCTATTTTTCTTCAAAAAAAACATGATCAATTATTTTGTCAAAAGACTATCGATAGTAAGGATGTGGGAATAAGCCGGAGTCGAAATCGTGTGAGGGGCGAAAAAGGGGTTTAAGGAGCAACCACGTCATGTAAGGGGGAACGGGAAAAGTAAGTGAAGGCGGGGACGAGACCGGGGTGGAGTGCCGAAAGGGGAGACCTGGGTGGAGTGATGAAAGGGTATCTCAGGGACCGGGAGGCGCCTTTGGCTGCTATATTGAAATTATTGTCCCTACTAGGTGTAAGGCAAGGATTTATTCTTGAAAATTGCCCCATTAATTTTGTAAAAATGTCTTCTTTTATTTTCCCTCCCAGGTGGTTTGTGAGATTATTATGTTGATTGAGTTATGAATTATCATACTTTATTGAATATATGAGATTTTTAAAATTAGTGTGACAGATATAATTAAAGGTGTACATGACAGAGTAGAACCGATCCATTTAAGGTCAACTCACTACTCAATCCAATTATCACAGATTGAAAAATTTCAATTCGATCCAACTCATTTAATTAACTTTTCATTCCGATTCGATCCAATTAATAAAATGCAGATTGGATTGAATTATGTTTGCGGATTACTATCATATTGTAACAACCCTCAAATTTTACCCGACCTGTGTTGCATTTGTCAGAACCGTGACCGGGCTACGTGATACTGGATAGTATTTCAAATTTTGGGAGTCGACACCGAGGTAATTTTATGATTCTGTGTTGGTTGTATTTATATTGTAGTCTAATATGGGTCTCGAGCCGTTCGGGCGATTGTTA
This sequence comes from Stephania japonica, assembly GCA_039657345.1. Lineage (NCBI taxonomy): Eukaryota > Viridiplantae > Streptophyta > Magnoliopsida > Ranunculales > Menispermaceae > Stephania > Stephania japonica. Next base: position 470,445 of record CM077561.1, on the reverse strand, counting down.
GTCTGAGTGAGGCTTCGCCTAGGTAAACGGGGGAGTAAAGCATAGTAAAAACACAAATAAATGATTTTTTGAATAATTTGAATAATTATTTGGTGAGACTACGCACGCTACGGGAGTCGGGGCAAGGCAAGACGGACCGAGGAACGTTGTTTGAACGCGAGAGTTGGTTAATTATGCAACATATAGGCTATGAGATAAGATTGTTAAAATGACACAAACCAAATGTGGAGAGCCAAGTGATCAATCTCGAGATGAGTGTGGGTGTTAAGATGGAAAGAAAAAGCCTATAAATAGGACCCTACCCCTACAACCTTACTATTCATTGTCTTCCCATTTCAGTTTCTCTCCTCACCGATTCTCTAACATCTTCTCCTCATTTTCCCCCACCTCGGCTGAGCGTCGCTGTAACAACCCCAAATTTTTAACTGACTTATGTTGCACTTGTCAAGATTGTGACCCGGCTACGTGAATACTAGGCAGTATTTCGAACTTCGGGAGTCGACATCGAAGTGATTTTATAATTCTTTAGTTGTGTTTATTAGTATTTTAGTATTTCACGGGTCCCGAGCCGTTCAGGCGATTTTTAGTTGAATGAAGTTTCGCCTAGTTAAATGGGGGATAAAAACAAGTAAAAAAATACAAATAAATGAATTTTTAATTAATTTAATTAATTAGTTGGCGAGACAAGGCGAGACTACGCGTATTATGGGAGTCGGAACAAGGAAAAATGGACCAAGGAACGTTGTAACGACCCAAATTCTCCACGATCCAACCTATGGGTATTTTGGTAATTTCATGATAAAAAATATGTTGGGTGTTTGATGTGAAAATATAATTCTAAACTTGTAAAATTAAATATGAGTTAGGGAGTAAGTAAAGTTTTATTTTAAATAATAAAGCCCAACTGAGATTATGACCCAAAAGGGTATTTTAGACAAATTATAAATAATTACAACCCTAATCCCTAACCGTAATGCTATTTAAGTAAATCAAAGAAAACCCTAGCCCCAATTTTATAAAACACCCACATGGAGAGGAGGAGAACAAGAGGAGAGTTCAAGCTCAAGAGATGTACAACCTCACTTCCCTCCTTGATTTCTTTATTATTTATTGCAGATTTGGAGATCAAAGGGTCGATGGTGTTGACGTCGGTAAGAACGCGAGGAAAATAGAAAAGAAAATAAGAAAGGAAAGATTTGATCTATGTTAGAACGAGATTTTGGAAAGGAGTTTGAGTCAAAGACTCCATTGAAGGCATGGTGAGATTCTAATACTCTCTAGATTTATTGTCTTGGTGTTGGTATTGGTAATGAGAGTTGATGATTTGCAAAGTTTGTTCAATATTTCTTAGATCTAGTCTTGAAATGGGTTATACAAGTTTTTTTAAGCTTTATGATAACAAGTATTATGGATGAATCAATCTTGTTTTCCATAGTTTGATGGTACATGAAAGTTTTCCCATGATTTTAGCAAATTGAACGCAGTTGAAGTTTATTGATATGGATTTGACATTTAAGGTTGAGTTGAGATTTAAAAAGGGACTTTGAATCTTTTCTTTGAGAAATAAACTTATTCGATAACTTTGTGGACTTTGATTGAATATTGTCATTTGGGAGTTTAAAGTCTAAATTGAGTCTTGTATGGTGATTTGGATATTTTTAATTATAATTAATCGAACGTCTTCGATTTATGTTGGAAAAATTAAGTCTTAGCAGATTTTCCTTGTTTTACATCACCACATTCTTATTTTACTCAAATCATCGATTCTAATTTTAAGTGTCGATTTTAGAGTCGTAAATGACCTTTAGTGAAGTCAGCTATAAAATAAGGTGAATCTCTAAGGTCTAGATAATTAATGTTAAACTTGTATGGTTGTAGATACATAAAGTTCTTTCAAATTGTCTAGATTCGCGAAACGGTTCACATCGAGCCCAAATGCGAGAGGATCGAGATTAGGATTCGCGGCGAGTGCAGGTAAGTGGGGAGCTTGCTCAATGATCAAATATGGCATGATTATTAGTTATGTTTAGGATTCATAATTTGAATTAAAGACTTGGGATTTATGGGTTGCGTCGTGGTATTGGCTCGAATCTACGTATCTATGGAATGTGAATGCACTGTTTTTCATGGCCCCAAAATGTGTGGAGTTCCACCGAGGGTCTTATTAGCAAGTAAATCTATAAGAATACCTCAGAATGTTGTGGTACCACCGAGGGTCGTTAACACCCCAGGATGTGTGGAGTTTACCACCGAGGGCTTTACTTGACTAATTGAATTCATAAGTATGTCACGTAGGGACATGAGTTGGAGTTACCTTCTCTTGTACTCTTGAGACATAGGGATGTGCATCGGTGATGGCTTGGACGATCCTACTGTTGATTTGATGGGACAAACGAGAGGGCACATAAGGCCCGTGCTAGCCGGTTGTTTCCATCACTTTGAGAGTAGGAGAATCGGTCACCGGATTCTTGCCAATATCTAGTATGCATTGAATGGAACATCGACTTATCGTATTATTATATTTTATAGTACATAATCTCGCGAAACCCCTTCATTTGTATGAAAGTTTGAAATTATGAAATGATTTGTCAATCTCTTTAATGTTATTCATGATTATTGATGTTACAATTTGTGACTTATGAATCTTATGTCTATGAAAGTACTTGATGGTTCATTATAAGTCTATTTTTTTATGAAATCCTGCTACCATGCTACTATTTAATGAATCCTAGTTTGCTTTCAAATACATGCTAGACTTTGCATGCTAATTAGGTATTACTTGCATATTTGATGGTTGAGCGGGTTTTCCGCATTATTGAGCTCCGTTGGTTCTTTAGCTCACCCCACTCTACCCCACAGGTCCCTCTACCAACGCGATAGACAAGAAAGGCAAGGGAAAGGATCTGTCTTGAAGTTCCTTCATATGTGAGCCTCGTATGATATTAGCATATTATTAATATTAATCGTTTTGTAAACCTCGTACGTGAGTTATAACTTAAGACTTAGTTAATGGGTAGTTTTAAACCTTTATAATATTATTATGAAGATGTATAAGACTTTTAAATATTAAAAATGATAGATCTTATTATTATATACATGATTATATGATTTTATTATGATTATCTTTTACACTCTTATTATCATATATCTTGTTAGAATGAATATTCTGCAGATTTGTTTAGGCGTGCCAGACTGTTATTTGGGCCTGGTTCAGGTATTGGGTCCAAGTGGCAGTCTGGGCCGGGCGACCCGACCCTAGGTCGGGGGCGGGTCGTCACAGTTGGTATCAGAGCCTAGGGATTAGAACCTAAGGAAATGTTAGGTTAGGGAAACCTAAGATGTAGGGCATTTAAGTTTAAAGGTCAAGTTAAGTAGAACAAATCAGTGGTATGAGACATTGGTTCAAAGTCGACTTAACACGCAATAATGATAAATCCTAGGATGGGATGGGACAAGAAATTTGATAAAGATTTAATGTGATGACTATTTGCTACTTTGTGTATATAAATATATCGTTAGATATATAGGTAAATGTCTTTCCTTAATACGTGAAACCTTGGTTCCACGAGTTGGGAATGACAATTAACGACACAAAAAAATTGAATGGAAGTCCGCCGAAGGTTCCACATGCGTTGTAAGGAAGTCTACAACACTTTGCTGCAAGAATGGTTCTGATAGAACGACTAAACTTAGAGTGGAAATTGTATGGCGAGAACGCCTATACTTAATGATAGAGTGGCAAATAAAGATTTAAGTAAGAATTGATAGTCTTGAAAGGACAATGAGACGCCACTCTAAATATGGAAGATGGAATTGTGACATGGTCACATCTCAGAGAAGTAACTCTGACGCCGAAAACTCTGTTAGGATAATTAAAATTAACGATATCTTGTTGAAAATAGAAGTTAACGATCCTTGTAAGGATGCAAATGAATCTTTGGTTTCAAACAATGATAAGCAAGTTAGCTTGGCCAGGTGGCTGAACTTAATTTAAGATATAGTGGACACATATACACTTAAAACTTCTAACTCTCGATTAAAAATGTGAATCATTGGTCTACAAATTCGATTAAAAAGTTAATACTATGAATCGAATTTTGTTATTTCATGTAATATATTTTCTCGAAGACTAACTCTTTCGACTGTGTTTGACATGATTTTTGTATTTCGTTGAGTAGATGTTTATCACTTTTTGATGAGATTTCAAGGAAGTATTCTACTTGTCCGTACAAAGTTTTGGAAAGTGTGAACAATTATAAAAGGAAATAGTTTATTTTCCTTGGTGTTCAAAAGATAAAGCGAATAAACTCATACATATTTCGAGAATTTGACGTTGTAATTTTAAATCTTTACATAAAGAGTTTTACTGAATTTCAAAGTTTTGCCTTGATGAAAATGCAAAGCATCGTTTGGATTTATGTTACCATTTTGTAGTGTTGGAATACAAATTTTCTCGTGTTCGTGATTTATTATTTTTGAAAGTATATTGACCAAATCGATTCGAAAGAGGTATTACAATTCATTTGAAATGCAAGAAAGCTTTTAGATGGTTCCATAAAAATAAGCTAGATTTGGCTTAAAAAAAATCGAAACTTAACATTTTGAAATGGGCTTTGATTTGGATTTAAATTCTCGATTGATTGAATTATGACATTCAAGTTTTGATCGAACTTGTGTAAAAGAAAAAAATAAAGCTAAGCTAGTTATCGATAGGTTGAATACTAAATATGAGGACCCAAATTGAGAGTTAGCTCGAAGCGTAAGTACATAATGTACGAGATAGCGAATGAGAAATTAAAGAATACATTGAAAACTATTCAATGAGAAAATCTAGTGAATACAAAATATCAAATTATTACACTCAAAGATGGATGAGTTACTAAAATTGAAGATCCAAAGTCAAAGACTATTTCGGTGAAATAGCCATGTGTGAAGATCGTGTTGCCAAGTAGAAAATTTGTAGATGTGGTAAAGACTCAAGATCTGAGGTTAAAATGATATAAATCAAAGGTAACCACTTAACAAAGAAATTATTCTAACATAATTAGAAGAGAGTTGATTCATAAAATTGGGGATACCAGGAATTGATAAATTATGTTCGAAATGAATGGAGAGTACGCAATAGCAGTACCATGACTGAATAATTAAAGGAAGCCCCAAACTAAATGGTATGTATGAGTCATATTAGTAGGCTGTAAGGAGCGTATGACGTAGTTAATGATATTATAATGAACTCGATGATAAGTGAATCATTAAAATCGGGGGTATACTGTAACGGCCCAAAATTTTGTGTTGTTTTGTGTGATGACGTCTACTATCGAGTTATACTCGTGTCTGTGTGACAAGGTGGTGACGTCGATAAATGAGTAGTGATCGCCTCGAAAAAAAAACGTGTCGAATGGGTTTTGATGGGCGAATTACGGGTACACGGGTTGGGGAAATGAACATGGTCGACGGTCGAAAATAATAAATTAATTGGAATTAATTAAGTGTCGTTGGTAGTTCCATTCGCGCACGAAAGGGCAAGTCGTGGTGCATGCTGGGCGTTTCTACACCCGAGGAAAATCAATTAGTAGGCAAATAAGGATAAGAACAAGGAAAGAGAGTCACCCATTGGTGTTATCAAAGTGGTTGGGTGTGAACAAATGGAAAAGTGACACATCACTCATGAAAAAAAAAAAAAAAATTATTAGTACAACACTCCACCACACATCTAGTGACACCTCATTACCTACCTACCACTCTCCATCCCTTAATTTCTCTCTCTTCCCTACCCTCTCAACGTCTCTCTCTTATGTCTTTTTCTCTCTCCTCTCCCAAACAAAAAATCTCTCTTTCTCTCTCTACCCGAGACTCTCATCTTCCTCACCTCACTCACATCTTCTCATCTCCATCTCACTCGGTCTCTCCCTCATCGCCACTCCCAACACACTCGGCTTCACACTCACGACTCTTTCTCGGTTTCTCCCCTCAACGGCATGGCCTCCTCGGACCCAAGGTGAGTGGTCATTTTTTTTTTGTGTGTGTTGAAGGAGATAGTGTGTGCATAAAGTATAGGGGTGTTTTGAGGTTGAAATACTTAAGTTTGGAATTGTTGAGGTAGGAAAAGTTGGGTATAGTTATTTTGTTCAAATCTTGGTATTTAGTGATGATCTTTGGGGATTTTGAAGTTAATATATCATATTTTTATCTAAGATTTTCGGTTTTAGCTTTTCATATAGATTGATGGGATTTTTGAAGGCACAAATAGAGGTCCTGACCTTAGTTTTGAACTGCCAAAATAGACAAAATTTTGGCTAAGTATAAAAACTGTTTGCAAGCAAGCAAGTTGGGTTGATAAGTTAAGGTATCAAACGTCATCTAAATTATATGGGGTTAAGCTTATTTTAAACCTTGTATATCATATTTTACATAATGGAAAGGTACAAGGTTATAATCATTTATTTGGGTGGTGAAAAAATGAGGCAAAGGTAGCATGTGAGCCACAAAAACAGTTTTGACAGTTGCAAGTAGCCATGTTTGGCAAATGATTTAATGGCCTTATGGACATCTAAAATACTTGCAAATAGGTTAATTTGATTCTTGGTATACCCTATTTCAATGGTAAAAAATGTTTGTATTAAAATTCATTGATTTAGAGGTCGAAATTTAACATTGAACATAGGGTCTTGCTATTGAAAAATCCACATTTGCCCATAATTTGACTAAGTGTTGAAGGCTTGTTTAAGGGTGGTTTTGACTAACAGTTTGATAAGGATTATTTTTACACTTTGACTAAGGACTAAAAGGGGTTTTGAACTTGAATATGTAGGATGTCTAAAGGAGCAAATAGCTTTGGAATGGAAAAAGCTAGGTGATCATAATTGAAGCCCAAAGTCGAGCAGTTGGAGACTAAATTATGAAAATGAGACTTTAAAGGAAAATTTGAGATTTTAACAGGCTCTTACGGGGTTTTGAAAGAATTTTAAGCACCACCGTAACTAGGGGAATTACGAGAAATTGCTTAAAAGTAGTATAATCAAGTTAATGACCTCAAATGTGGTTAAAATGACTTGTAGGTCATATGGAACGACGTGAAAGCCAAGAAACACACGAGCGAGGATCCGTATAACCAACTTAGAGTTGGTTTGTTTGTGAGTAAAACCAACCAGAGTATTTACATTATTTCAATTGTGCATTTATTTGAGCTATTATGTTTGTTGAGTAGTATTCTCTTGTGGATCATATGAATTGTTGAATTCCCTTTGTTATATCCATCCTTGTTAATTTATTGGTTTGATTTTGATTGGATTCCTCAATGAGAGGTCTATTTGTGTCTAAGTGGACATCATGGTGCTCACGGTCTATGCCGTGAGTACACGGACTCTGGACGTAGTTAAACCTGCAGTTTGGAATTGCGGTGACCGTATGTTGAACTATGTGTGACGCTGCGGGGCCCGTATGTGAACTAAGTGTGACCTGGGGCTAAATGCCTTATTCTATACTGTCTTGGGTTTGTGTAGGTCCAGAGTCTGCCTTGGAAGTCAGGTTGTAAACTAAGTGTTGCAATCTGGTGAACTTGGGACACTTAGATTCCTTTTCTTTTGACTTTGTGTTCTTGACACTCATTTATCGTCGTTATCTCCGTGATTTCACTTATCATGCTGTCTTTTATACTCTTCGTGATATCCATGCATGATACTAGTTTAGCTATTTACTTGACATTTGAAATACTGTTTAGACTCTATTGGTATTTTACTCTCTACATCACTGTACTCACCGTCTAGTTTGTGACGGTGGGCAGACCAACGAACAGACTAAGGCAAGGGATTAGCGCTAGGCGATTGAAGGCGAGGACCACGAGGCGTTCTCCTCGCGCATATTGAGTATGTTTTGTATTAAGTATCTATATTGTTTTGTTGAACGTGGGATTATGGGTTATGAGAGATCTTGGGCATGTAGGACATTATTGATACTCACTTTCGATTCATATGGTGGATATGATACGGGGTTTCCACACCCTAGGATTGTCCTAACTGGTGTGTCTTGAAGTTATTGATTAGTTTGGAGTTTAAGTGTTTCCGCTGTATCTGATAATAACTCACTAATTAATTAACTTTACTTATAAATATGTAATAAATGATAAATGGTAATGAAGGCTAACTAGGCTTGCGTGACTCAGCGAGACTGGCTCGGGGGTTTGCGTAGATCTAGGCCGGGCGGTGCCCAATTCAAGGATTGTGGAATTTGGGGCCGTCACATATACCAATAAAAAGAATATTTCTGATATGATTAAACGTACGGATTCATAACTTTTGAGTCAAAATAAAACCTAACCAGATTGGTAGGGAATGGTTGAATGAAAAATGAAGTTGAAGAGTAATCGAGGCAAATGATTGTTATATAACCTTTGTCAATAATGACTTGGTTCTTAAAATTGGTGATCCTAGAATAGGATCGACCCATGAAAAAATGAATGAGCAATTTGGTGATGAGAAGAATTGCGATCAAGAGAGACAATATGTATTGCAATAGTGCCATATTCAAGAACAAAATTTTTAATCAAAATGGTGACGTCACGAAGAATCATGTTGATCACTTGTGGAAAGTAACTTGTGATTTTTTTTTAAAAAGTCAAAGATTACATTTGTAACGACCCAAAAATTTGGTTATTTGTGGATGATAATGCATGTATTAGTATATTAGTATTCTACGGGTCTCAAGCCATTTCGGCTATATTTTAATTGAGTAAGATGGCGCCTAGTTAAACGGGGTTTTCGGAAATCATTTTAGGGATATTATTAATAAACAAGTCAAATGAAAAACATGACCTAAGTTGAGGAAATAAAATTCTAACAATAAAGTATAACAAAAGCATGAGGGAATTTATTTGAATCCCAAGAGTTGAACTGCCTCGAGAAGCGTGTTGAACGCGGGACACGGTGTATCGAGTAGGTGAGAATTTGTGTAACCTTATTGGTAATTTAATAAAATTAATGGGTTAATATAGGATAAGATTGTTAAAGTGACACAAGTGAGTGAGGAGAACCATTGGATAGTCATAGAGATATGGATATGTGTTAGATTAAGAGGATGAGCCAAATGACCCATAAGGGTAGCTGTCCAAGGGATGAACAAGTGTTAGTCTAAGGGCAAAAGGGTCATTTCACACCATTAAACTTATATAAAACCATTTGTTCTCCCTAAAACCCTAATCACTATTCATCATCTTCCTACCCCCTCCAAGCCGTCACTGTTCATCGTCCTCTCCCTCTCGCCACTGCCGCCGCCTCCCACCGGCATCATGGACCCCGACGAGGTGAGTCTCCCTCTCTTTCTCTCTCTCTCTCTCTCTCTCTCTCTCTCTTCTCTCTCTCATTTCGTCACTCACTCTTGACTGATTTCCTCCATGCTCTCGGCTCCCTCACGTCACAGTCCTCCCACCCTACCGGATGACCACCACCACCGCCACCATCAACGAACCTGACGTCCCAACACCCACCGACGACGTCGAGGTTAGCTTCTCTCTCCCTTCTTCCCTTCTTCTCTCTTTTCGGTTGGTACACTTCTCACTCTCAACCGCCTCCTTCCCTTGTTCTCCAGTCACCACCGCCACCCACTACGGTGCTGGAATCACGGACGATCACCGGAGATGCCAAGGTGAGCCATCTCGACCGTTCTCTCTCTCTCTTCCCACTGTTTTGAGCTTCCACTTTACTCACTGGTTTTCGTTTATGGAATGATTTTGGGACTGCTATGGTGACGGTTTTGATGTGCATGTTGGACGGGGTGTGTGGCTGAGTATGTGCACACCCCAGTTGGGGTGTGGGGTGCCCTTTGGGACTGCTTTCATAGGTAGTTGTGTTGGAGTGTGTAGATGTAGTTGTGTGAAGTGTATGTGGATTGTTTTGGTGCATGTGGGTGACGATTTTGCTTAATATGAGTGTGGGGTGTACACAACAGTGGGTGTGTACACCACAGTAGGGTGTACACAACAGTTGTATATGGGGTGCATGTTAGAAAATGTGTATATAACATAGTTTCAAGTAATAAAGTGATATACTAATGCATGTGAACATGGAAAATCACAGTGGGGTGCACACAACAACGGGGTATGTGTGCACAAAATAGCGGTGTGTGTGAAGTGTTAGTGTGCACACCAGTGGGGTGTACACATCAATTGTGTGTGTGACCATAATGTATATTATTGTAGGTTTGAGAATAAGTAAACAAGATTATAAGTATAGACATTTGTTTTAAATGAATATGGACTTGTAATAAGGCCCAACAAGGGCCCAATCCACTCATTTCAATATAAGTCCATGACAAGTCTCAATTGGTGTGTATATGGGTTGTGTAAAACCCAATAAGAGAGTAATATGATAGGCACAACTTAAGGCCCAAAACAAATACATAAAATGTAATAACGAGCCCATATGTCCAGGCCTAATAATTATCCACATATCGAGCCTACTTAGGTGGATATAGGCTTAATACATGAACCCACCAAGAGCCTAACCAGTGTATAAAGGACATCAACAATAATATGGGTTGCATTAATTGAATGAATTGAAACAAAGTTTATGAGAATTATCCTAAAACTAAATACTAATCCTAAACCTATATTCGGGACTTAAATCGTTGTCAGGTAGTTGAGAAACACGGGAAGCGCGTTAAAGTCTCGGAGTGAGTACCGGGTCACTAGATCAGGTAAGTACATGCATGCCTCATATGTATGTACGTTAGTAGACCAACAAGAAAATAACATGTGATTTATACATTCTCTATTTATTGCTATTGTTGCATTAATCCTTTGCTTGATATTCCATTCCGTTTTCCTTGGTTGTATGTTCTTGGCATGAGCGTGTGTGTCTCGAAGGTATCATGTGGTCCCGCAATAGCTGGGACAACGAGGGTGCCCTCTGCAGGGGTAACTGACCACCCCTAGTGATGTGTGTACTGGGTACTGGATTCGAGAGGTGTTGCGATGCCTCTCGATTTCACGCTGCGCTAGTGTTGCGACATTGCCCGGGGAGATCTTGCGAGATCTTTGCCGTATTGCTGTGAAATAGACCACTCATGTATCTCTTTTGAATCTTAGAACATGCAAAATATCGATTGTTTATCTTTCAATCTCTTTATCATGCATTTGATTTATTTACTTTCTAGTTATTTCCTTTCCGCATGATACTTAGACTGCTTTTCTTGTTATAATCATAAATTACTGTTACATTCTTCTAGTACTACTAGTAATTTTATTCAGTTACTCACCGTCTAGTTTGTGACGGTGGGTGCAGATAGAGTGGAGAGCAGCAAGGGTAAGGGGCTCTGCTTAGGTGATATACTTTGAGGATTCGCAGCGACATCTGAGAGACCTTATAGTAGGTGATTATATTTTGTTTGCTGATGTGTATATCGTTTTATACTTATTTTGTTGGGATCATTGAACTTAGTATTTTGGTGAGACTGGTATCATGTATATATGCTTATCGAATTGTACATGAGTACCACACTTATAGAATTCCTAATTTCCCTTTGATTGAGTTATTTCCTTTGTTATAATTGTTTTAGTCTTCTGCTGTGTATAAATGCAATAACTCTTTCATAAATTACTAAATTGATTAAATTGAAGGCTGACTAGGCTCGTCAGGTTGACAAGTGATGATTTGGGGCCTGCACGGGTCTAGGCCGGGCGTACCCAATTGCACGGGAAAATTGGGGCCGTCACAGTTGGTATCAGAGCATAGGTTTTATAACTTTAGGGACAGAGTTTAGAGTTGTCTAAAAATTATGATACCAACGTCACAGTTGGTATCAGAGCGCAAGGTTGTGTAGACCTGACTCTTGGTTTAAATTCATAAAACACAATCCATTAAACCAGCGGAAGTTAGGAACGGTTGAACTTAGAGTGGAAACCTTATGATCCTGATTTAGAATCCTAGTTGGGGAGTGAGGATGAGTCGGGGAATGGAAACTGAAAATTTATTGGGATAAGTCAGATGTGATGTTTATACATATTACGATTGTTGTGTGTATTATATGGTATCGGTAGCTATCCACTGATCCGAAAATAAGCTTCCATTATGAGATAGCGATGGCGGATCAGAGGGGTCCTAGTGACGACAGCGGGGCGTCGAGTACTCGAGCTGTTAGTATCGATGCGATTCAGACTTTGATGCAGAGAGTCCAGCTCGTGAGCGATAGTTGGAAGAGATTCTGGTGATATTGAGGGCGTCAGTTGCTGTTGCTAGAGTAACCATTACTCAAGAGGCAAACACACCGGAGGTTACGACCATGACTTTGCTTCCTTCCACCACTTCAACGACACCAGTGATGGCAGTTGTACCTAGTGCACCGACAGTGTATGACATTACGACGACTATTGAGGCCAGGCAATGGCGAGAGTTCAAGAGACATGACCCTGTCGTTTACTATGGAGGCACTGACGTGACCGCAACAGAGTTGTTCCTGAAGAGTCACGAGAAGATACACCACATCATAGCTACGAAAGATCACATGAGAGCAATGATTTCCTCACCCATGCTTCAGGGAGAAGCTGACGATTGGTGGACTACGATTGTGAGTACCAGAGGCGTACCGAGGGACTAGATAGTGTTCAAGACCTAGTTCAAAATGAAGTACTTTCCTCCCACCGTGATGAGAGCCAAGAGAAACGAGTTCACTTCCCTGAGACAGTTAGCGGATGAGTCCGTCATGGAGTACATGGGTCGATTTTTGCAGTTATTACCATATGCTGGAGGATCAGCTAGCATGGAGGCAGACCGAGTGTACTACTTTATTGAGGGTCTACTACCCAAAATTGGAGGTGCGATCATTACGACCGAGCCAGGGACGTTGCAGAGGACTTATGAGCGGAGCTTGGCTAGGGAGAGTTACTTGAGTACTCACCACGAGGAGATTGAGCCTGATCGACTCGAGTTGCAGTTAGAGCACCGATCAGAGGGACATGACGGGAAACGAATGAGGAATCCGAACGATGATAGTGGTTCTCGAAAGCGGAAGGTGTATTACCAGTGCGGACAGCCTGAACATTTTCAGAACCGATGTCCCAATTTGTACGAGAACCAGCAGGATGATGATCAACTTCAGGCCATTGAGGACGTGCACATGGCGACTGAGCCTGCTGATAGTGGTTCGTGATCCTACCGGAGGTAAAGAATTTTCCTGATTATTCTACAACATGGATTGAACAAATTATTTGAAACTTTAGGTGTTTAAAATGCGATGTCGGACGTCATGTGACAGAGTTAGGGTCGATACTGGCTAGAGTGGTACCATTTAACCATAGCAGTGTTGTCTAGGATGAGACAGACCTAACTTAGATTAGAGTCCGAAAGAGATGGTAAGTTTGGGCACAATGGGTTGCCAAAACTAGCCACAAGTGCACCTAAAGAGAGGCAGGACCAGACTAGTTGTGATTCATCTTACGATGTATGGACACGTAGTGTACATGGTGGCCACAGTTACAACTTTGTCGAATCTATTTTACTACCTAGGTATAGATAAACTTGCGTCGAGACGTGAGAGGGTTAAGAGGTTTTCACGAGTATGACATACGAGTTGCGATCATAGCGTCTTATGTCGTGATCACCAAGCACGAGTCGTGGTAGTGGGCGATGTTTGCGACGAGGTCGTGGCATTCCTACCTTTTTGGGAAACGGGAACGGTCTAGAGAGACCGTAGTTGAATTAGGCTATTTGAAGTGGTTGGGAACGCAGTCTGAAGATTGAGATAAAATTAAGTTGTTCGAAGTGGCAGAGGCCAACAGTTTGATAGATGTGGAGAAAAGGGAGTGGATTTAAGATGTTGTGCTGTTCAAAGAGACTTTGTACAAGTCTGCAGTTCAATACTTGATGTCGAGCTGTTGGAAGTGACTCTTGCGAGAGTCCACAGTTGGTCATAGCTTATTGAGCTGTCTGAAGTGACTTTGCATTGGTCCGTAGTTCAACGATGAGGAAAGAGATGTCTGAAGTGACTCTGAGGTAGTCCGCAGTTCGAGATAGAGGATCCAAGTGTCTGAAGCGGCTGTAAGCCTGCAGTTTCGGCGAGTTGCGAACGGGTGTAGTTCTCTTTATTCACTCGATTTAGAACTAATTTCGAGGACAAAATTCTTATTAGTTGGGGAGACTTTAATGACCCAAAAATTTGGTTATTTGTGGATGATAATGCATGTATTAGTATATTAGTATTCTACGGGTCTCGAGTCATTTGGGCTATATTTTAATTGAGTGAGATGGCGCCTAGTTAAACGGGGTTTTCGGAAACCGTTTTAGGGATATTATTAATATACAAAGTCAAATGAAAAACATGACCTAAGTTGAGGAAATAAAATTCTAACAATAAAGTATAACAAAAGCATGAGGGAATTTATTCGAATCCCAAGAGTGGGACCGCCTCGAGAAGCGTGTCGAACGCGGGACACGGTGTACCGAGTAGGCGAGAATTTGTGTAACCTTATTGGTAATTTAATAAAATTAATGGGTTAATATAGGATAAGATTGTTAAAGTGACACAAGTGAGTGAGGAGAACCATTGGATAGTCATAGAGATATGGATATGTGTTAGATTAAGAGGATGAGCCAAATGACCCATAAGGGTAGCTGTCCAAGGGATGAACAAGTGTTAGTCTAAGGGCAAAAGGGTCATTTCACACCATTAAACTTATATAAAACCATTTGTTCTCCCTAAAACCCTAATCACTATTCATCATCTTCCTACCCCCTCCAAGCCGTCACTGTTCATCGTCCTCTCCCTCTCGCCACTGTCGTCGCCTCCCACCGGCGTCACGGACCCCGACAAGGTGAGTCTCCCTCTCTTTCTCTCTGATCTCTCTCTCTCTCGTTCTCTCTCTCGTTCTCTCTCTCATTTCATCATTCACTCTTGACTGATCTCCTCCATGCTCTCGGCTCCCTCACGTCACAGTCCTCCCACCCTCGGCTGGACGACCACCACCGCCACCATCGACGAACCTGACGTCCCAACACCCACCGACGACGTCGAGGTTAGCTTCTCTCTCCCTTCTTCCCTTCTTCTCTCTTTTCGGTTGGTACACTCTCTCACTCTCAACCGCCTCCTTCCCTTGTTCTCCAGTCACCACCGCCACCCACTACGGTGCTGGAATCACGGATGATCACCGGAGATGCCAAGGTGAGCCATCTCGACCGTTCTCTCTCTCTCTCTTCCCACTGTTTTGAGCTTCCACTTTACTCACTGGTTTTTGTTTGTGGAATGATTTTGGGACTGCTATGGTGACGGTTTTGATGTGCATGTTGGACGGGGTGTGTGGCTGTGTATGTGCACACCCCAGTTGGGGTGTGGGGTACCCTTTGGGACTGCTTTCATGGGTGGTTGTGTTGGAGTGTGTAGATGTAGTTGTGTGAAGTGTATGTGGATTGTTTTGGTGCATGTGGGTGACGATTTTGCTTAATATGAGTGTGGGGTGTACATTATGTGTACACCATAATGGGGTGTACACAACAGTGGGTGTGTACACCATAGTGGGGTGTACACAACAGTTGTATATGGGGTGCATGTTAGAAAATGTATATATAACATAGTTTCAAGTAATAAAGTGATGTACTAATGCATATGAACATGGAAAATCACAGTGGGGTGCACACAACAACGGGGTATGTGTGCACAAAACAGCGGTGTGTGTGTGAAGTTTTAGTGTGCACACCAGTGGGGTGTACACATCAATTGTGTGTGTGTGACCATAATGTATATTATTGTAGGTTTGAGAATAAGTAAACAAGATTATAAGTATAGACATTTGTTTTAAATGAATATGGACTTGTAATAAGGCCCAACAAGGGCCCAATCCACTCATTTCAATATAAGTCCATGACAAGTCTCAATTGGTGTGTATATGAGTTGTGTAAAACCCAATAAGAGAGTAATATGATAGGCACAACTTAAGGCCCAAAACAAATACATAAAATGTAATAACGAGCCCATATGTCCAGGCCTAATAATTATCCACATATCGAGCCTACTTAGGTGGATATAGGCTTAATACATGGACCCACCAAGAGCCTAACCAGTATATAAAGGACATCAACGATAATATGAGTTGCATTAATTGAATGAATTGAAACAAAGTTTATGAGAATTATCCTAAAACTAAATACTAATCCTAAACCTATATTCGGGACTTAAATCGTTGTCAGGTAGTTGAGAAACACGAGAAACGCGTTAAAGTCTCGGAGTGAGTACCGGGTCACGCTAGATCAGGTAAGTACATGCATGCCCATATGTGTGTACGTTAGTAGACCAACAATAAAATAACATGTGATTTATACATCCTCTATTTATTGCTATTGTTGCATTAATCCTTTGCTTGATATTCTATTCCGTTTTCCTTGGTTGTATGTTCTTGGCATGAGTGTGTGTCTCGAAGGTATCATGTGGTCTCGCAATAGTTGGGACAACGAGGGTGCCCTCTGTAGGGGTAACTGACCACCCCTAGTGATGTGTGTACTGGGTACTGGATTCGAGAGGTGTTGCGATGCCTCTCGATTTCACGCTGCGCTAGTGTTGCGACATTGCCCGGGGAGATCTTGCGAGATCTTTGTCGTATTGATGAAATAAACCACTCATGTACCTCTTTTGAATCTTAGAACATGCATAATATCGATTGTTTATCTTTCAGTCTCTTTATCATGCATTTGATTTATTTACTTTCTCGTTATTTCCTTTCCGCATGATACTTAGACTGCTTTTCTTGTTATAATCATAAATTACTGTTACATTCTTCTGGTATTACTAGCAATTTTATTCAGTTATTCACCGTTTAGTTTGTGACGGTGGGTGCAGATAGAGTGGAGAGCAGCAAGGGCAAGGGGCTCTACTTAGGTGATATACTTTGAGGATTCGCAGCGACATCTGAGAGACCTTATAGTAGGTGATTATATTTTGTTTGCTGATGTGTATATCGTTTTATACTTATTTTGTTGGGATCATTGAACTTAGTATTTTGGTGAGACTGGTATCATGTATATATGCTTATCGAATTGTACATGAGTACCCGGGGTTTTCCACACTTATAGAATTCCTAATTTCCCTTTGTTATAATTGTTTTAGTCTTCTGCTGTGTATAAATGCAATAACTCTTTCATAAATTACTAAATTGATTAAATTGAAGGCTGACTAGGCTTGTCAGGTTGCTAAGTGATGATTTGGGGCCTGCACGGGTTCTAGGCCGGGCGTACCCAATTGCACGGGAAAATTGGGGCCATCACAACATTAAACATATAAACTACCAAACTAAATGGTTGAAAGGAAAGATGAAAGATCTGATCAGTGATAGGTCGACTATTAAAAGTGAGGATCCTAGGTTAGGATCGAACCCCAATAAGATTTACGTTGTACAATACGTGCGAAACAATTAAGGATGGTGAGGAAATACCCTAAATTATCAATAAAACATGAATATATGAGTAAAGATCAAATTTCTTAAATTTCACACTATTAATAATTGTTGAACAAAATGTGTAGTTTATATTTGAAAACCTGAGGGCTTAGTATAAGTTTAAAAGTGAAAGCCCTAATTTGATGGCATAGGAGAATTTGAGGTTGTAACCCAGACGGGTAAGCAATATATTTGCAAATGGTTAAATGTGAATGATATCAATACGTGGAGATAATGCATGAATAATCAAGGTCGACACCGTAACAAGTGACAAGCATAAGTAAATTATGTGGCATAAGGGTTTGCCTAAGTATGAGGTCATTTTAAATCAATCCCATGAGAAATCGGTTGATATTCTTATTTTCAAGAATCATTGAATTTGGAGAAAATGAAGAACACTATGAATGGTTTTGTGCTAAGTATAAGCAATGAATCATAACCTAAACAGTGCAAGATAATTCTCGAAAATGGTGTAAATATGAGTTTGAGTATACTTGAATTAAAGTTTTAGTATCAAGTCGTACAAGATAAACTTATATGAGTTTTATGGACAAGGATATATACTTTATGGTTGGAGTATCCAACAAAACGTATATGCAGTGCGACAATAGTAATGCACAAGTGTAATAAATTGAAATACAAGTTTGAATTATGAACTTGAAATAACTAGATTGTATTGAGATATGAGTCCTTAATGACAATGACAGGAGTATGAGTTTTATGCTTTTAAAGAAACGACGTGAATGTCAGGTTCAAAACATGAAAGCTAAATCACTTTCGTTTCTCAGAGAATGAAGTACTAAACACATTATAAGAGCTAAGAGTTAGCTTAGAAAGATGAGAATGGACCATTGTATACCAAAAAGGGGTCATGACTAAATCAACAATGTTTAAAATAGTCACCTAGGATCGTGAGAATTGATCAGTGCGAGGACGCAATACGATAGATCTCCTGAAAATCGAGAAATATTGATAAGAGATCTTGGTATGAAAAAAAAATGGTGATGCAATGGAGCGCATTCAGATGAATGCTGAAACCTACTTAGAAATAATGACGATGTTAATAATATTCCACAAGATTTTAAAGGTGGAAGCTTGTTTACGTCAATTAACAGTTAAGTGTGACGAAGGAGTTACAAAGTGGGTCATTAGTCAAAAGTTGACTTGAATTATGAACTTACAAGAATGAATGTCAATAAACATGTGATGCCAATAATATTAAGGTATTATTCTAGAAAGGAATATTATGTCTGCCTATTTGTAGCATTCACAGATAAGCCGCAAAGACATGATGAGTCGTTCAATGATGTACGTAACCGAGATGTTGATAGAGATGGTGTGCTAGTGCTCATGTTATGGCAGACAATTATCCTTGTTTCCTTACTACCAGTCGGTGGTATGGTTTCAATGCCAGATAAGCAGAGATATTCTTTGACACAGATAGGCACCAGATCACATCTCAGTATGGTTCTACATCTCTGTAAGTTGAGCGACTTGAGCGTATATTGCGATTTTGGTGAAGATTATAAAGGAATACCTTAAGAACACGTGACGACAGAAGAACTTGGCAATTGGTTATGTGTAATGATTTTATTGATGACCTACATGAGGTGGGCTTTATGAATTTTAGTTTGCAAGATGAAAAAAATGAGATATATTAAAGTCAGGGGTAAAACTTACATGAGGTGTAATGATTTTGTTGATGACCTACATGCTAGACTTTGCATGCTAATTAGGTATTACTTGCATATTTGATGGTTGAGCGGGTTTTCGTATTACTGAGCTCGTTGGTTCTTTAGCTCACCCCACTCTACCCCACAGGTCCCTCTACCAACGCGATAGACAAGAAAGGCAAGGGAAAGGATCTGTCTTGAAGTTCCTTCATATGTGAGCCTCGTATGATGTTAGCATATTATTAATATTAATCGTTTTGTAAACCTCGTACGTGGGTTATAACTTAAGACTTAGTTAATAGGTAGTTTTAAACCTTTATAATATTATTATGAAGATGTATAAGACTTTTAAATATTAAAAATGATAGATCTTATTATTATATACAGGATTATATGATTTTATTATGATTATCTTTTACACTCTTATTATCATATATCTTGTTAGAATGAATATTTCGCAGATTTGTTTAGGCGTGCCAGACTGTTATTTGGGCCTGGTTCAGGTATTGGGTCCAAGTGGCGGTCTGGGCCGGGCGATCCGACCCTAGGTCGGGGGCGGGTCGTCACAAACGTCGTTTGAACGTGGGAGTTGGTTAACTACGCAACATACGGACTACATGATAGGATTGTTAAAATGACACAGCTCAATAATGAGGAGCCATGAGATTGATCTCGGGATGCGTGTATGTTTTGAGATGCAAACAAGTGGTAAATGACTCATAAGGGTAGTTGTTCTAAAATGTGTATGAAATAAGTGGAAGGGCAAAATGGTCATTTGACCTTTGTCTTATATATATAAACAAACAAAAACCCTAAATACACTATTCATCTTCTTCCTTTTCTCACTGCAGCCCCTCCCACTCTCCCCACTCGGCCCCTCACCGAACTGGACCATGCCGGAGTTGCTAGACGTCGGAGGTGACTCTCTCTCTCTCTTTCTCTCTCTATCTCTCTCTCTCTCTCTCTCTCTCTCTCTCTCTCTCTCTCTCTCTTCTCTCTCTCCGTTTCTCTCGATTCTCTATCTCTCGGTTCTTTCTCTCACTCTCACCTCTCGATAGCATCGCCTCTGCCAGACGAACCACCACCACCTCCCCTCCTCGACGACGTTGGAACAACGGACACTCGACGGAGACGGCTCGGCCACCGGAGTAAGGGTGCATCTCTCCCTTTCTCTCTTTCTCTTTCCCTCATGCTCACGACTGTGTGTTTGTGCGACTGTGACACAGTCTATCCGCGATGGGCATGACTGCTGGCAACACAACGGCGGTCACCAACATCCCAGCAACTTCGAACCCTCCCCCAACCGTAGAACACACATGGAAACACCTATCTTCCTTCTTCACGAACTGTGGTGTTGTTTTTTTTTGCCCTGTTTCATGCGACTTCGCCACTGTCGGACCACCTGGCTGGGCGACGCCACTGCCATTGATTGTTGTGATATGGGGAAATGTTGGGGACTCTTCTACAAGCATGTGGGTACCTCCCAATCATCGGAGCAAGTAAAACAATGGCAGGGGTGGTGTGTGAACCCATCATTTCATGTAAGTTATGTGTTTTTCGTTCTCGCCGGAAACCACCAGTTTTGGTGGCGCTGCCATGGGACCGCCATGACCAGGGGTTGATGGAGACCACGCTACACTCATGCTAGTGTCTCGCAATCTCGAAGCGGTTCATACTAGTGGTGGCAAGCCATTTTCGTTGTTATTGAATGGGTTGTTTTTTATGGATTCTTTGTCGAAATCTTTGAACTAAGGTGGGTACATACGACTATCTCATGTCGTGGTGGCTCCCTCTCGACATCGGATAACACAGCGAGACACCATGGAGGCTTTGGATGTATTGGTTAATTAGTTTTAGTTGAAGTTTTGACCATGGTGATTTTTATTTGTTTATACAAACTACTTTGAGTTTCCAACTTTGTTTTGAGGTTTTGGCTAGGATATATGGACTTGGTTTTACTTTGTCTAGGGTGTTCATTTGTGTTGATGAACATATTGTGTGTGCGAGAAACTAGATATATGTTTTATGCTTTCAATATTAAGTGTGTGTGTTGGGAACGTGTGGTTATGTTCTGGTATTTTAATGTCATTTCCATATATGCTAGTATTGCATTCTTTTTAAAAAAAATAGTGTTTAAAGTTGACGAATGGTCATGACGTCGTGAACACGCCACGGGCTCTCGAAGCTATGGCATGACCCACATACGACTGAGCCGAGCCTATAACTTATGAGTAGGCTTACATGCGTTATGATTCTCGATGTTGTGATATCACTGTCGTGATTATCGTTGTGGTTTTTCAAACCCGAGAGAGTACTCTTCTTTCTATCAAATTGTTGAGTTGTTTAAGTCCTTAAAACACTTGGAAATACACTAGGGTTTCACCTAGGGTTTAGCTAATGATTCGACCCATTAATTAGAGTTTCCAACCTTGTCAGGTAGCGGGAAACTCGAGGATACGTACTAGGAATGTGAGAGTGTTACATGGGTCACGATAGTTCAGGTAAGTACACTTACCTTAAAAAGCATTTGTACGTTTATAAGTCAGTAAGAAAATGCCATGTGATTCATTATCATTTATTCAGTCTTGTTATGCTCTATTATTTGTATTCCATTCCAATTCTTGTTGTATGTCTCCTGGCGTAAGTGTTTCGTCTCGAAAGTACTAGGACCTGCACTAGAGGGATAAAATGTGGGCACTCGTACACACGAGTGTGTGACCACCCTTAGTGACCGTGTGACACCGAGTACTGGGTGGATGGGTTCGAGTCCCTCCCGTCATAGCTGTGCCTTCGCTTGTGTCGATGCCCGAGAAGACCTCGCGAGGTCTTCACCGTTATGCTATGATTTAGACCACTTATGGGCCTCTTTTGATTCCTTGGAACACACTTCACTTTCGATTGATATCTATTAGTCTGTTTATCATGCACCTTGTTTATTTAAATTGCTGTCTTTTTATTACCGCATGATATTTAGACTGCTTTACTTGTTATATCATGAATTACTGTTATCTTCTTCTGGCATTACATTTGATTTTCTTCAGTTGCTCACCGTCTAGTTTGTGACGGTGGGTGCAGATAGAGCAGAGTGCGGTAGAGGCAAGGAGCCCTGCTTATGCGACTTTTTGTGAGGATTAGCGGCTGGACTTGGAGACTATTTTATAGGTTTCCTTATGTTTTGCTTTTATGTATATCGTTTCATATATATGCTTTGGGATTATTGAAATTGGCAATTTTTGATGAGACTGGTATCATGTACCTTTACATTTCGAATTGTACATGAATACTCGGGGTTTTTCTCATTTATAGAATTCCTAATTTCCCTTTGATTGAGTTATTTCCCCTTTGTTATAATTGTTTAGTCTTTCGCTGCGTATTATTGTAATAACTCTTTCATAAATTACTAAATTAAGTAAATAGGAGGCTGACTAGGCTCGTCAGGTTGCCGAGTGATGACTCGGGGCTTGTACGGGTATAGGCCGGGCGTACCCAATTGCACGGGGAAATTGGGGCCGTCACAGTTGCCAACCCTCGAGGGGTCCTGTGGTGGTCGGAAAGTCTCCAGTCACCGGAGTAGGTCCCGCCTCTCTCTCTCTCTCTCTTTCTCCTCGGATTTCACTGTACTCACATTCTGTCGGCTGTGAGGGGCGTTACTATGACCAGGGACTGATCGGAGATGACCATAGTAGTCGTTGGGGTCCCAGAGCACCTCTCCCTCGTGGGGGATGTGGACAATTTGTGACTACTATTCTTGTGATGCAATGTCTCTGTTGGGTGTTGTTTGTAGGTGTTGTACGGCTTGGCTGGTGTTGCAGTGACTAGGGGCAGGTCGAGGACGAAATCTTGGTGGTTCACCAGAGTCCCCGACGACTCCAAAGCACACCACCGCGCCACACTTGTGAGGTTATGGTCGGTTTTGCAGTCGACGGTTATATGTACTCTGTTTTTGTGCTTCGTCGGAAACCATTCACTAGGGCGGCGCTGCCGTTGACGTCATGACCTGGGGGACTAGCGAAGACCTCGCCATGTCCATGAGGGTGTCTCACAGTCCTCCGAGCGTCCAAAATAGCGGCGGCAAACTTGGATTTGTTATTTCATGTGTTATAGTTGGTTTTGTGCCTCGCCAAAAACCGCTGATGTTGGCTGTGCTACTGGCCAAACCACCACGTGTGGGGGTTGTCGGGGATCTTACCTAACCTTTGTTGATATCTTGCAACCCCTGGTGTGTCCGAAACAGTAGTGTGATAGCGTGATTGTTTATGATTTCATGTGAATCTTGAATTTGGGTTTTCTTTTTTGTGTGTGTAAACTCTGACTAAGGCGAAGTGTTTTCCAGCCATGCCATGCTGAGGAAACCCTTTCCCGCATCGAATAGTATCAACATGTAGTCGTGATGGTCTAAATTGTTGTTCGATTATGATTCAAAACGAGTTGTGGTTACGGTTTAGTGTTTGGAGTTTGTGGATTGGTTATGACGCCGTGGTCACGCCGCCGGTCCTCGAGGCTATGGCGTGACCCACATACGATCGAGCCGAGCCTATGATTCATGAGTAGGCTTACATGCGTTATGATTATCGATGTTGTGAAATCATAGTCGTGGTTATTGTTGTGATTTTCAAACCCGAGAGAGTATTTGTTTTCCTATCAAATTGTCGAGTTGTTTTGAGTCCTTAAAACATTTGGGAAAACACTAGGGTTTAACCTAGGGTTTAGTTGATGACTTGACCTATTGACACGAGTTTTACGACCTTGTTAGGTAGCGAAAAACTTGGAGATATGCGTTAGGGGCGCGAGAGTGTCTACGGGTTGCGTTTAGTCAAATAAGTACTGTGATGACCCCTCCCCCGACCTAGGGATACCACTTGGACCTAATACCTGAACCAGGCCCAAATAACGGTCTGGCACACCTCTCAAATAAACTTGCGGAATACACATTGGCTAAGCAAAGGATAATAATTGCGGAATAAATATACAGAAATATCCTTAAACCAATAAATTTAAGTTCATAAGAACATTAATGAAACTATACATGGATTCGTACTCATTTAAACTAAACAAGGTTTATTAAAGCTCCCAAGTAGATCAATTAAAGATAATTAGGATTCAAGCTACCTAAAGATTTATTTTAATTGTTAACCCAAGTTGAATAATTTCAAAATCAAATATACATAATATATATCAACAAAAGCTCACATCAAGAGGAGACTTCAAGCTCGTTCTCTCTCTTGTCTCGACCTAATGCTGTCGTGGATACATGATATGTAAGTGAGGTGAACTAAAAGAACCAACGAAGCTCAGTAATGCGGAAAACCCGCTCAACCATCAAATATGCAAGTACTACCTAATAAACATGTAAAGTCTAGCATGTATTTGAAAGCAAACAAGGATTCATTGAATAGTAGAAGGGTAGCAAGATTTTATAAGAGAAGCATATAATGAACTATCCAACACTAATAGGGACATAAGGTTTGTAAGTCACAAGTAAATAGGAATCCATCATTTCATAATATATATAAGACATATTCTTAAGTCATCAAGTTATAACAACAACCATGTATAGCATTGAAAGCTTATTCCAAAATTCAACAATATATAGCATAATTCTCCATCAATAGCATGCAAGACATATATTATAATTTATTATCCATGGTAAGAAAGAGATGGACAAATCATTACATTGATTCAAGCTTTCATGCAAAGGAGGGGGTTTCGTAAGAGTAAATACTGTAAAATATAGTAATACATATAAGTTGTTGTTCCATTCAATGCATACTAGATATTAGCAAGAATCTTGTGACCGATTCTCCTACTCTCAAAGTGATGGAAATGACTAGCTAGCACATAGGCCTTATGTGCCCTCTCATTCGTCCCATCAAATTAACAGTAGATTCGTCCAAGCCATCACCGATGCACTTCCCTATGTCTCAAAAGTACAAGAGAAGGTATTCCAACTCATGTCCCTACATGACACACTTATGAATTCAATTAGTTAAATAAAACCCTCGGTGGTGAACTCCACAAACATCCTGGGGCGTTAACGGCCCTCGGTGGTACCACGAACATCCTAGGGCATTTACATAGACTTACTTGCTAATAAGGCCCTCGGTGGAACTCCACAAACATCTTGGGGCCATGAATAACAATAGATGGGAAAAGTAGTGCATTCACATTCCATAGATATGTAGATTCAAGCCAATACCACGACGCAACCCATAAATCTCAAGTCTTTAATTCAAATCATGAATCCTAGATATAACTAGTAATTATGTCATATTTAATAATTGAGCAAGCTCTCCACTTACCTGAACTCGCCGCGAATCCTAATATCGATCCTCTTGCACTAAAGCTCGATGTGAACCTTCAAGCGAAACTTCTTTGATATCTTTGACTTCTCAAAACTCATTCTTACCATTTCAAGCTATCCTCCTTTAATCTCCAATCTTTTTCCAAATAGTGTAGAACAATAAATGGTGGCTAGGTTTACTCAACCTCTCCTTTTATAGGCTAGGGCTAGGTTTGGTTGCATACATTCTTTTGTGTTAAAGACTAAAGTGCCCTCCCACTTGGGCCTTAAGTCTAACTCCCTATTTAATATGTTTTAGACCATTTTCATTATTTTAACTTAATTAGCCTTTTGACTAAGAAAGTTTCCACAAATCTTTCCCTAATTAATGGGATCTCATAAATTTGTAAATCTTGCCCCTTTTAGCTAGGAAAGTTCCTATAAATCTTTCCTTAATTAATAGGATATCTTAAATTTGGAGATCTCGCCATTTTTTATAACTTTATTCGTGTTTAAGAAATGTTTTTCAAATCTTTATTCTCTTGTGAGTTTCCTTAATGAGAACGGACGTATATTCTGAAATCTCTTCAAACCGCATAAAATGTGCATCTCGAGGTGTAAGATATTCTACTATATCACTAATAATTCTGTGGCGGCCCCAATTTCCACATTGGCCACGGAAAGTTCACCACCGGTTGTGTCCCAAATTTATCCATTATCGATCAATTCATCATTAAGTTTGATTCGCTTAATATCATATAACCTCAAATTAACAAATGGAAGCTTAAATGAACAATATGAAAATTCATCTCGTGTTTTAAGCAAAATGCCTAAGTGGAAACCATATCAAATATACATGTCCTTTGAGATCTCGCTACAATTAAACAATTAGCGCGCTAATGAGATAAATTAGCGCGCTAATTAATCTCAATCAACTGTTCATCATCTTCATTACTCAACGTGATTAGCGCGCTAATTTCTCCCATTAGCGCGCTAATTGCTCGTTGTCCGAAAAATTTCCAAATTAAGAATTTGAACTCCAAACCCATAAATTTAATTTCCATGTTTCCATAAAACATTAATGACCTTAATTACACCATTTAAACACTAATTACCATAATCAAACCCCAAAATCCACAAATCATGGAAATTACATTTCAAAACCCATTTTGGAAAATCCTCCAACTTCTCCCAAATTTACTCAAAACTCACAACCACCTCATGCCATTTTCATACACACTCACTCCAACAAAACCAAGTGTTTCATTCCCAACAAATTCGAATTTCCTGAAGCTCCAACCCACACCAAAAATTCCACAAAAATCCAAGTTTAATGTGTCCATACCTTAGGTTCTTGTTGTAGGAAGCCACAAATCACCTTCTTCACACCTTGTTGGTTGTTTTTCCTCTCCTCTTCTTCCTCCAACGATTTCTCTCTTCCTCCAAGCTCTCTCTTCAATCTCACACTCTCACTCTCCTTTGACCGATCGATCAAGCATGTGTATATATATTTGGCATTTGATCAAGTGTGTGCACGAATCTCGAGAAGCATCCAAGGGTTCATGGTCACCCCGTGTCACTCCAACCTTATACACCTAATCATGACACTCATGAACTGTTGTGCATCTCGAGAAGCATCCAACTCGTTATTGTTTTATTCTCCTTAACTATAGGATCAATTGATTTCCAATTAATTTATCACATAATAATTATCTACCCTATTCAATAAATTACCAAAATTCATGGTAAACTCACCGTAGTTTCCTCCTTGACTCCGTGCACCTCGTGCCTCGTGTCCCGTGTCCGCACGCACCCCGAGGTCATTCCTCACTCGTCAATCAACTACATTAGCATACATATTGCAATGGAATTAGTTAATTTATACCTTTCCATCACAATTTACCACAACAAGCATACAAAACGGACTGTATACCTAGTTCGAGTGCATTCCAGCCTCATCTGTGGGTCCTCACTGCCTCTTATTGGCATCCACATCTGCAATGACGTCATAATTAACGGCAAATATTATTTGGGCCGTTACAATTCTTCCCAACTAAATTGAAATTTCGTCCCGAAATTTGAGTTATATTAACACTCACCAAGAAACAAGTGTGGGTATCTGTCTCATAGTCGACTCGAGCTCCCAAGTGAGTCCCTCGGTTCGTGATGCTGCCATCGAACCAACACTTTCGTAATCTCCCTGTTCTCGATTAATCGAACTCTACGATCCATGATCTCCACAGGTTGCTCTTCATATGAAGCGTCGGGACGAACCTCAATCTGCCTAATATCCACCATCGGCCTCGGTCCCCGTCTTAGCTAACCTCAACATAGACACGTGAAACACTTTGGATGAACGCCTTGCTAGCTCTGCTTTGCAACTCCAATCAGTATGCTCTTGTCCCAACACGTGCCACAACTCGAACGGTCCAATATATCTCGGTGCTAGTTTCCCTTGATCCCAAATCTCGATGACCTTTCTGGGCGAAACTTTCAGATATACCAAATCATCCACATCATAGCTCAAACCCTCAAGATACCTATCAGCATACTTCTTTTGCCTATCTTGAGCTGCTTGCAATCTCAATCTAATTTGCCGAATCTTCTCAGTGTGGTCAACAACAACTTCAGGTCCAATCACTGCCACATCTTCAGGTGCTGCCCAACAAGCTGGTGATCTGCAAGGTCTTCCATACAAAGCCTCAAATGGTGGCATATCAATACTCGCCTGATAGCTGTTGTTGTACGCGAACTCGCACAACGGCAAATACTCTTCCCAAGCACCTCCAAACTGCAAAATGCATGCTCTGAGCATGTCCTCCAATATCTGTATTAATCTCTCTCATGGCGACCGACCGTCCGTCGAGGATGATAAGCCGTACTAAATCTGCCTCTCATCCCAAATCGCCGCTCTGCATGCTCTCCCATAACTTCGGTCAACTCGGGATCTCTGTCGGACACATAGATATCGGCACTCATGTAGTCTAACAATCTCTCGCTCAAAAATGATACTCAACTGAGCAAACGAGTACTTCATCGATATAGGGATGAAGTGTGCAGACTTCGTCAATCTATCAATCACAACCCACACAAAGATCATGACGTCTCGCGACGTGCAATCCACTAACAAAGTCCATCGTAACATGCTCCCATTTCCACTCGCTGCGGAATGGGTAGTAGGCTGTAACAATCCAAATTGGTCTCCCGTGCTCGCTCTAACCTTAACTCGCCGACAAACATGACAAGCTCTCACATATGCACCCACATCGGCCTTCATCCCAGGCCACCAAAACAAACGTCGCAAGTCATGATACATTTTAGTCCTGCCAGGATGAGGACGTATACATGAACGGTGTGCATCCTCAAGAATGCTATCGCGTAGTTCCCGCACCTCGGTATCCACAACCTACCCCGTGTCTCAAGCACCGTCCGAACCACTAGACCAATCTCGTGCAACCCGGATCTGAGCCGACAAATGAAGCGAGCAAAATGTCCGTCGACCTTTGCCACTCGGCGACCCTCTCTAACGACACCACAGAACACGCATCGGCACGATATGAACATCGACAAAAACATCGACGGACAGACACAACACCGTCGCACCTCCCAAAGAATCCATACTCATGTGTCATCTCGCCGCAAGACACACGATCGACTCTCTACGCCACTCCGCTGGGTATCCGGATCGTAAATCAATCTTCGAGAAAAACTTAGCACCCGCTAACTGATCGAATAGATCATCAATCCTAGGAAGTGGATAACGATTTCGAATCGTCACCTGATTCAGCTTCCTGTAATCTATGCACAACCTCAAAGAACCATCCTTCTTCTTAACAAATAGTACTGGTGCGCCCCAAGGAGACATACTGGGATGAATAAAACCTTTCTGCAATAACTCCTCTAATTGGGACCTCAACTCTCCCTGCTCCGACGCTGACATCCGGTACGGTCGGCTGTATATCGGCTGCGTCCCCGAAATCAACTCAATCATAAACTCAACTGCCCTAGAAGGTGGTAAACCCGGCAAATCGTCTGGAAACACTTCAGAAACTCACACACTTGGGGACATCCTCTAATCTAATCTCTCGGTCTCAAGTCCGGCTCAACCACCGTCCTAAACGCTCCATCTCCCGAGTCGTAGCTAATCGACCTCTCGGTATCTCATAAATTTGTAAATCTTGCCCTTTTAGCTAGGAAAGTTCCTATAAATCTTTCCTTAATTAATAGGATATCTTAAATTTGGAGATCTCGCCATTTTTTACTAAATTTATTCGTGTTTAAGAAATGTTTTTCAAATCTTTATTCTCTTGGGATCTGAGTTTCCTTAATGAAACGGACGTATATTCAAAATCTCTTCAAACCGCATAAAATGTGCATCTCGAGGTGTAAGATATTCTACTATATCACTAATAATTCAATCTAAAGAAATCTAATACACATTTAGTATTTAAATTACTAAATTTCCCCTAAATCGGATCGGGGAAGATTCGGGTCGTTACAAGTATACTTGCCTTAAAGCTTGTGTACGTTAGTAAGCCAGTTAAGAAAATACCATGTGATTCATTTCATTCTATCATATTTGCTATGATCTACTTGTTGACATTTCATTTCGTTATTTTCCTTGGTATGTGTGTTCTTGGCGTGAGTGTGTCGAAGGTGTTTCATAGGCCGACTGTAACAACCCTCAATTTTAATCCGACTAGTGTTGCAATGGTTAAGAACGTGACCCAGCTACGTGATACTAGACAGTATTTTGAACTTCGAGAGTCGACACCAAAGTGATTTTATGATTCTTTGATTGTATGTATTAGTATTTTAGTATTTTACGAGTCTCGAGCCGTTCGGGCAATGTTTAGTTGAGTGAGGCTATGCCTAGGTAAACGGGGGAGTAAAACATACAAATAAATGAATTTTCTAATAATTTGATTAATTAGTTAATAGGATGTGGCGAGAAAGCGGGCGCGGTGAACCAAGTTTTGGAGAAATAGGGACTAAGGAAACGCAATATCAACGTGGGAGTTGGATAGTTTCACAACATACGGGCTATGGGATGGAAATTGTTAAAGTAACACAGCTTAATGAGGAGAGCCACGAGATTGGCATCGAGATTTGTATGTATGTTGAGATGTGATAAAGGGGTAAAAGACCCATAAGGGCAACTGTTTTGAAGTGTGGGAGAAGGAAGTTGAAGGGCAAAAAGGTCATTTGACCCAATAAAATGTATATAAAAGAAATGAAACCCTTATTTCACTATTCATCTTCTCCTTTAACATACAACCACCACCCCTCCTGCTCACCCCACTCGGGCTCACGAACCGACACACCGGAGGTCCGTGACCTCTCTCTCTCTTTCTCTCTCTCTTTCTTTCTTTCTCTCTCTCTCTCTCTCTCCCCCTCCCTCCCCTCATCTCGTTCTCGATCACGATCTCGGACAGCCGTGCATATGGGCCTGGCGCCACCACTGTACGTCGCTGGCTGACTGGTCGACATCGAAGACGACCCTATGGCCTCACCGAACCTCTGGTGATCTCCAAATGTGGGATGATGTGAGCCGTGGTGGTGGTGCTGGCCATCCTTGGCTGTTGTGCATCTCGGATTGTAAGTGTCCTCCCCCCTTCTCGTCACGTCCGGTCGGTGGTGAGGGCGGTGCTGTGACCAGGGATCCAGGCAGGGACGAATCGACGGTATCTCACCAGAGTCCTCGACGATCTCAGAGCACCCCCTGTGACGACCCCAAATTTCCAATGCATTTGGGTACGCCCAGCCTAGACCCGTGCAGGTCCCGAGTTAGTTTTCAGCGAACCTGACGAGCCTAGTCAGCCTCAAATCATCAAAATTTCAAGATTTATGAAAGAGTTATTGCAATTATAACACAGCGAAAGCAAATTACATTTTACTCAAGTATTGAAAAATAACTCGATCAAAGGGAAATTAAAAATCTATATAAATGTGGAAAAACCCTGATATATTTCAATAAAATGGACTAATGGAATCCACCTCAAAATCCTATCCCCAGTTCCAAAATAATTATACATATATATAACGTCATACAAACAAAAACAAATATGAGCCTACATCTCGGTACCTCAAGTCCAGTCGCTCACAACAAGTCTCCTAGGCAAGGCTTCTTGCCCCTACTGCACTCTGCACCTACCGTCACAAACTAGACGGTGAGCAATTGAGAGAAATCAAAAGTAAAGCTAGAAGAATATAACAGTAATTCATGAAATAACAAACAAGGCAGTCTAAATATCATGCAGGTACTGAAAGACAGGAATTTAAATAAACAAGTTGCATGATAGATAGACTGGAAAAACAAACGCAATCGAAACATGTGTGCCCTACGAGTTGAAAGAGGCCATAAGTGGTCTATATTCCATAACAATACCACAACAATCCACAACAATCCAGTACATGGTATCATACAATCACTAGGGGTGGTCAAACACTCGTGCGCACGAGTGCCCGCGTTTTATCCCTTCTAGTGCAGGCCGCATGTACCTTCGAGACACACACTTATGCCAAGAACACACATACAAGGAATAGGGAATGGAATGCCAATAATTTGATAATAAAAAAACACAAAGAATGAAAATGAATCACCTAGTGGGGTGAGCAGGAGGGGTGGCAGCAGTGCTTGAAGAAGAAGATGAATAGTGGTAGGGTTTTTTTTGTTAAAACGTTATATATATATGACTAAATGAATCAAATGACCCTTTTGCCCTTCAACATTCTTCTCTCACTCTTCAAAACAGTTACCCTTATGGGTCTTTTACCCCTTTATCACATCTCAACATACACACACATCTCAATGTAAATCTCATGGCTCTCCTCATATGGGTTGTGTCACTTTAACAAGTTCTATTCCATAGTCCATGAAATGCATAATTAACTAACTCCCTCGTTCAAAAAATATTCCGCGGTCCGTCTTATCTTGCCCCGACTCCCGTAGCGCGCATAGTCTCGTTTTGTCTCACCAACTAATTAATTAAATTATTAGAAAATCCATTTAATTGTATTTTAACAGTGTTTTAAATCTCCCGTGTACCTGTAACTCAATTTTTCTACTCGTTCACCAACTTTATTGTTCGGTCACTCATATACGAATACACATCATCATTCACAAATAGCCAAATTTTTAGGTCGTTACACCCCCACCCCCAAACATGTGTTATATAGTTATATTGAGTCATTTTTTGTTCAAGTTGTCAACTGTTGACGTTGCTGTCCTGGCGGCGCCTCTGTCGACGACCGCCGTGTCCTGGGGACTACTGGGGGTTGTCATGATTGTGTTGACGTCGCCCTAGAGTCGAAACTAGTGGCCATAAGGGTGGTGTCCACTATTTCATTGGTGTGATATTTCTCACTGTTTTAAAATTTTAGGCCAGGAACCACCACAATTGGTGGTGCCACCGCCGACCACCATGACTGGGACACTGTTGGGGACCCCACCATTCTCCTATGTGGGTCCCACAGCCTTCGGAGCTATCAAAACAGTTCCATTGAGTGTTAAAGTGTCGTCATTTCATGTGATAGGGGGTGGTGGAGCCTCGCCGGAAACTGCCATTCTTGGCGATGCTACCGGCGGGACCACCACCAGTGGAGGTTATTGCGGATCTCGCCTAACCTTTGTTGAGGTCTCGCAACCTTTAGTTGAGTCCAAAATCTTGAAAAAAGTTAGATATGATGGTTATGTTTCTATAAAGTGTTGAGTTTGAATTTGTTTAGGAAATGTGTATAAACTCCAACTAGGTGAAGTGTTTTCTGGTAACTCAATGCCGTGGTGACCTCTCCTCAATGTCGGAGAACATCAACATGATACTACAATAGTTCATGGTTTTGATGGGTGTTCGGTTTTTGTTATGTTTCGAGGATATGTGATGTTAAATTTCTTTCATTGAAGAACTCATGGCATGAATACATGATTAAGTGATTTGAGTTCATTCCTACGTGAGAACATATATGCGTCAAGTACGATATTGGTCGGGGTTCATGACGAGTGTGGTTATGGTTTAGTGTATATGTTGTGATAACATGTAGTGAAATGGTCATGACGTCGTGGTCATGCCGCCGGCTCTCGAAGCCATGGCATGACCCACATACGACTGAGCCGAGCCTAAGACTTGTAATTAGGATTACATAGGTGTTGTTATAACACCCAAGAGAGTCATTGTGTTTCGTTGTATTTTTTGTTTGATTTACCGATTGAATTAGCGAGTTGTTCGAGTCATTAAAACATTGGAAAAACACTAGGGTTTCAACCTATGGTTAGTAATGACTCGACCCATTAAATAGAGTTTCCAACCTTGTCAGGTAGCGAAAAACTCGGAAGTACGTGTTAGGACTGCGGGAGTGTTGTTATTCAAGGGTTGCGATTAGTCAGGTAAGTACATTTGCCACAAACTTATGTATGATTTGTAAGCCAGTAAGAAAATGTCATGTGATTCGTTATCATTTATTCAGATTCGTTATGCTCTATTATTGGTATTCCATTCCATTTCTTGTTGTGTGTTTTCGGCGTAAGTGTTTCATCTTAAAAGTACTAGGACCTGCACTAGAGGGATAAAACGCGGGCACTCATGTACAGGAGTGTGTGACCACCCTTAGTGACCGTGTGACTCATACCTGCTGTGCCTTCGCTTGTGTCGATGCCCAGGAAGACCTCGCGATGTGTTCACCATTATGCTATGATTTAGACCACTTATGGGCCTCTTTTGATTCTTTGGAACACACTTGACTTTCGATTGATATCTATTAGTTTGTTTATCATGCACTTGATCTATTTAAATTCCTGTCTTTCTATTACCGCATGATATTTAGACTGCTTTACTTGTTATATCATGAATTACTGTTATCTTTTTTTGGCATTACATTCGATTTTTTCAGTTGCTCACCGTCTAGTTTGTGACAGTGGGTGCAGATAGAGCTGAGTGCAGTAGAGGCAAGGAGCCCTGCTTAAGTGACTTTTTGTGAGGATTAGCAGCTGGACTTGGAAACTATTTAGTAGGTTTTATGTTTTGCTTATTTGTATATCGTTTCATACTTATGTTTTTGGGATTATTGAACTTGACATTTTTGGTGAGACTGGTATCATGTATATATGCTTATCGAATTGTACATGAATACTCGGAGTTTTCCACATTTATAGAATTCCTATATTTCCCTTGATTGAGTTATTTCCCCTTATGTTTAGTTTATTTACTTTCCGCTGTGTAAAATTTGCAATAACTCTTTCATAAATTGTATAATTGAATGATTGGAGGTTGACTCGGCTCGTTAGGTTGCCGAGCGATGACTGCACGGGTCTAGGCCGAGCGTACCCAATTGCACGGAAAAATTGAGGCCGTCACACCGACACTAGTTGGGAAAACGCGAGGCTTTCCTGTAGGACTGTCTGACCACCCCTGGTGTTGTGTGTTACCAGGACACTGGGTATTAGGAGTAGTTGCGTCTGCTTTTATAATCATGTTGCGCTAGTGTTGTGATATTACCCAAGGAGATCTTGCGAGATCTTTCCGTATTGCATGATGAACCTCTCATGGACCTCTTTTGATTCTTAAGCCACACATGTTTTGATTGATATCTGTTAGTCTGTTTATCATGCAGCTTGATCTTGTAATATTTCCTGTCTTTCAATTACTGCATGATACTTAGACTGTTTTATTTGATATTAATGAATTACTGTTATATTCTTCTGGCATTACTTTCGATTTCTCTCAGTTGCTCACCGTCGAGTTTGTGATGGTGGGTGCAGATAGACTGGAGTGCTCTAAGGGAAAGGGACTCTGCTTAGGAGATTACAGTTGAGGACTAGCAACTGGACCGACATATACCTTAGACGTAGGTTATGTTCTCTTGCTTGTATAATGCTTTATATATATGTTGTTGTTGTTGAACTTGGGTTAACATTGATATCGTGTATTGTTCCTATCGGATTTTTACATGAATATTCGGGGTTTCCACATAATAGATTCCTGATTTCCCTTTGACTGAGTTATTTTTCATATTGTTTAGTTTGCTTATTTTTTCGCTGCATATAACTTGCAATAACTCTTTCATAAACTATTAAATTGATTAATTGGAGGCTGACTAGGCTCGCCGAGTACTGACTCAGGACCTGCACTGGTCTAGGCCGAGCATACCCAAATGCATTGGAAATTTGGGACCATCACACATATAATAGTTATCTCATAATTAAAAAATATGCACATTGGTTAAGAAAAATTCCATAATTATTAAACAATATAAAATAAAGTTCATGATTATAACACAAATTAGACTTACTTCAACTTACTATAAAAATTATATAACCAAATTAAAAGTTGGACTAAAAAACTAACAGGGGTGTATTCAATTGAGATTTTTAGAGACTTTTAATTACTTTTATAAGTGGATGACTTTTAGAAACTTTTAGAGACTTGTAGATTTTTGTAAACTTTTAAAAACTTTAGTAGACTTTGATAGACTTTATTTTTAATGACTTTTAGTAACTTTAATGGACTTTTGTAAGAACTTTAATAGACTTTGATAAACTTTTATTTGGATGACTTTTGATAAACATCCATGTAAATCTCGAAATCGAACAGGGGTATGTGCCCCACTTTTCACCATCTTCAACATTTGCTTCGCTCTTCCTTCGTCTCTCCTCACTGTCTTGTTGAATATCTCTCTCTCAATCCCTTCTCTCGTTCTCTCTCAATTTCGCCCCTATGATGAATAAAGAAGAAAAGAAGAAGACGAGACTGTTAATTTTGATTTTAGGGACTGTGTATGTGTGGGTGTTTGTGTGATTGAGGGAGAGGGAGAAAAGAAAGAAGTAATCAATAAAGAAAAAAAATAGAAGAGACCAAGACAGTCGAACCAGAGAGAGAGGAAGAAGATGACTTGACTAGGGGAGGTTGGCTATGGTTGTATTCGGCTATGGGGGAGGGAAGAGTTTAAGCTCAACCCCAGCCAAAAAATAAAAAAAGGTTCGATTGACTTTGATAGACTTCTTGCACATTTTTTAAAGCTTCGGTTAATTTTTCATTGAAAAAATAAACTACTAAGGCTATTAAAAATATTTATTGTAAAAATAACAAATAAAGTACGAAAGAACATAGATCTAATGCATATTATTAGTTACTACATTAACATCACTCTACATTTCAGTAGCTATAAACTTCCTCCATTGGTTGGCATTCTCCCTTTGTTGTTCTTGAGTTTCAGAAAGTATTTCAAAATCATCACATTCTTCACTATCTGAGGATAATGCATCTTCGGTATCTAATTCAATTGGAAATTCATCGAAACGACACTCCTTGCAAAGATAGTTATGTAATCCCGCACAAGCATGCACCAGCTCTGCTTGAATTTTAAATGGAAATGGAGGAGCTGTTTTAAAAATTGTGAGCCGTGGTTTGAATATGCCAAACAACCTTTCAACCACATTCCTCAAAGATGCATGTCGAAGATTGAATAATTCATTAGCATTTTCAAGATGTCGCCCTTGCCCGGTAAAATCGGAAAGATGATAACGAACACCTCAAAAAGGAGCTAAAAACTGACGCCGATTCGGAAAACCACAATCCACCAAAAAATATTTACCTAAAAACATAGTAAAAATAAATAAATTAAATACAAGAATATAAAAATAAGTACTTTGACATTAATTAGATCATACCTTGTGGTACTT
The DNA here is from genome assembly GCA_039657345.1 of Stephania japonica. Classification (NCBI taxonomy): domain Eukaryota; kingdom Viridiplantae; phylum Streptophyta; class Magnoliopsida; order Ranunculales; family Menispermaceae; genus Stephania; species Stephania japonica. Next base: position 433,408 of record CM077561.1, on the reverse strand, counting down.
AAATAGCAGAATATAAAAACAAGTAATTTTGACATTAATTAGATCATACCTTGTGGTACTTTAAGTTCATTTCTCCTAGATAAAGCATCAGTCAATATTCTTGAGTCATGTGCCGATCCTTCCCATCCGCTAATAACATATATGAACTCCAAATCAAAGTTACATGCAGCCAAGACGTTTTGAGAAGTGAAGCCATGACGATTGCGATAGTTGCTGCTATCATTTCCAACAATCATTGCTGGAATATGGGTACATCGATAGCTCCAATACAATCCTAAAAATAAAGAGTAAGAACAATTAATGACCACATCATCATCATCATCATCATCATCAACAACAACAACAAGAAAAAAAATCAATTCTATTATAACAACTCTAGCAATAATTAGAACTTACTTTGAAGTAAGGATAAAATCTTGTACTATCTCTTATGATTTGTGGGGTAGATGATTTAGACTTCGCCATCATATTTACTGCAATTACGTTCAGAGCCCTTAAAATTTTATTGAAACTTTGGCTGGAGCTAAAATGCGATCTATTGAAGGTTTTTCGAATCAAACAATATCGAGAATTTTGACCCACATTGAGTAAAAATGTAGCCAACATTTCTTCAATAGTTACAAATCGTGTATCATGTACCAGAGCTTTTTCTCTAATAATTTTGCGTAACTTTCGAAACACGTCAGGATACATCCTATAAATTTGTCGAAAGTGTTCTGCATCCTCGTTCAATATTGTTTCTATGTATTCAGACCCATTTCTAGTTACAAAGCGCCTGGTTAACGGTCGTGTAACAGGCTCACAATACATAGAAAGTATAACTTCATGCAATATTTGTAGAATTGCTTGCATAGAAACCAACAAACATTCAAGTATCTCTGTTAGTTCTTCCACCTCGTTCTCTTCCATTTCCACTTCCTCTGATTCATCATATCTTTGCATGTTTAAATGAGACATCATGTAAATAATATCACCTAAAATAAAAAAAATAAACATGCCGAAAAATATAACATTCAACATGTAGAATTTTAAATCATGGTCGACAAGGACAATATTGAATAATACTAAAAAAATATTATTAACTTCAAACAAAGTATTATTCATCAATCCAACATTCTGGCGGAGTCTGAAAAAAAAATCTCTAACTAATAAAATATGAATGTAGTCATTAATAAAATAATACAATAAATTTTAAGTGCAAGCAAAATTTTTTTTTAAAATAAATAACTACTTATTCTGTCAACTGAAACGCTATCCACTTAGAACGTTCTTCAGAAGACATTTCCATAAAATCAATCTTTTTAGCTCTTGTGTTCAACAACTCGAGGACCTTGAAACGAGTACTATCAGTCAAATCTGGGATTTTCTTAATAAGCTTTCAACATCCTTGGTTTCTAGCCATAAATCTATCAACCTTATCAGCAAAACTAGAAATTGTGTCAGTCAGTTTATTCAAAGAATCCATTTGAAAATTATTATTTCTGCTTGAGTCTAAATTTCCTTCTTTCTCAACTCTGTTCCTCTTTCTGGTTACTGAATGAACCTCCAAATTCATTGGCTCAATTGTTGGAGGCGCATTAAAGCTTCCATTTCCACTTCCTTTGATTCATCATATCTATGCATGTTTAAATGAGACATCATGTAAATAATATCACCTAAAATCAAAAAAAAAAATAAACATGCCGAAAAATATAACATTCAACATGTAGAATTTTAAATCATGGTCGACAAGGACAATATTGAATAATACTAAAAAAATATTATTAACGTCAAACAAAGTATTATTCATCAATCCAAAATTTTGGCAGAGTCTGAAAAAAAAATCTCTAACTAATAAAATACGAATATAGTCATTAATAAAATAATATAATAAATTTTAAGTGCAAGCCAAAAAAATTTAAAATAAATAACTACTTATTCTGTCAACTGAAACGCTATCCACTTAGAACGTTCTTCAGAAGACATTTCCATAAAATCAATCTTTTTAGCTCATGTGTTCAATAACTCGAGGACCTTGAAACGAGTACTATCAGTCAAATCTGGGATTTCCTTAATAAGCTTCCAACATCCTTGGTCTCTAGCCATAAATCTATCAACCTTATCAGCAAAACTAGAAATTGTTTCGGTCAGTTTATTCAAAGAATCCATTTGAAAATTATTATTTCTGCTTGAGTCTAAATTTCCTTCTTTCTCAACTCTGTTCCTCTTTCTGGTTACTGAATGAACCTCCAAATTCATTGGCTCAATTGTTGGAGGCGCATTAAAGCTTCCAATTGTTGGAGGTTGATATAGGTTTTTCTATTGATGTTCGTTTCTTTGTACAAAAGCCTCCATATCATAGTCGTAAGTAACATCTTCCAATACATCACCACTAGGTTCCTCTACTTCAAATGTCCTAGCATCAGTATCATCCCCAAGTTCAATCGAGTATCTCCCCGAAGCAGTTGCATTTTCGACAATTATCCTTAAGTCATCATAATCAACAAACATATCCGTCTGATAATGTCTTTGATTACGATGAGACTGGTCAAAAACAAAAAAGAGTTAATACATACTTCGTTACAATATCTTAATGGAATAATTAAAAATCTCACCTTGAAGTATTCCTCCCATACTTCATTGCTTGCCCTGAATTTTTTGGTAACGTGATCCCATCCAAATCCAGAGTTGCAACGCATAAGCTCAACATAGCCTTGATAACGGTCTTTGAACCATTTCCATCGACTTTTGTAATTTAAGAAATTTTTTTAACATCCAAATGTTGCATTAAGGACAGGAAGTATTTTTTTCAATGGTTGCTTTAGTAAAAGCACCATTACTATCGCGCCATCCACGATTTGCAGCATCAACCAACAATTTAAGCAACTCATTGTTCTCTTCCGCGGTCCATGTAGTATATTTTACCACACCTTGTCCTTTTTTTTTGGTTTTCAACAGTTACTTGTGAGTCTCCCATCGCACTATAATCATATATATAAAAATTAGTTTGATTAGGTTTTCCAATGCAAGAAAAAGGACAAACAGAGACACCAACGATACTCAGCCAACAGAAATTAAATCATGCAACCATGATACCAGGACCTTAATGCATACATTTGCTGGGATTTTGTCCATAATGCAAATGCCTTAGGCATTATAGATTTGTCCATGTGAACAATGTAGGTTTTCATATCGGCAGCTACTGTAAATTCAGGAGATACAAAGAGAAACCACATATAAAAAGAGAAGGGGAGAAGAGGCGATTTCGAGGGCTCTCATTGTGAATGCATTACGTGGAGAGAGAAGTACGTTATTTGATTAGTGTAAATTCAGGAGATGCAAAGACAAACCACACAAGCCTCTTCATCTGTAATATAACTATAAAACAAAGGAGACATAAAGCACATTTTTTTGTTCTTTAAGAAACAATACATCATAAAGGATTAAAGTAAATATACGCCACTGGTTTGACAACCAATAATGACATTGATTCTTTGATTAGTGTTGAAGTTATAAACATAGTGAAAGAGATCAATGCAACAATGGCACTTGAAAAGAAAACCGTCTCATTAAACACAAGCACAGAAGTTGGAGAGAATCAACTCTCAAACAGATTGCAAAAACAATATTTTTTTAGCTACTTCAACATTTTGAAACATGAATCAGAAACACAACTTCTCTTTTATACTTGACTGATCAGGAAATTAAGTAAACCACAAACCTATAATTTCACAAACAATTGGAATCTCTACTCTACAAGATAGCCTCAATATCAAATTAATTAGGGTTGGCTATATAAATCAAACTCTTCTATTGAGCTTGATTCAACATTCGAATAAATATGTCCCAAGTTAACTCCAAGTCGAATTTCTTTAGGTTTCTATTAAGCTCAAGACCAACCAAATTAACAGAAATTTGAAATTGAATCAAACCAATGACTATAAAAAACTAAAAACAGTAATTCAGATTCAATATTATCAGAGAATTCTTTACAGTGAAAAAAAAAACCGTTACACAGAATCATCATAAAAAACCACTCAAATCTGTACTCAAAACCATAAAAATCAAACTTTCCACTCTGTAATCACCTTCTCCACCTCCCCAAAAAACCCAATCCATATTTCACCAAGTAAAGCCAGTTCCCAAACCCAAAAACCCAGAAACCCTAATCGTACTTCTCTCGTTACGTATATACAAGAAAGAAAACCCAAGAAACTGCCATTAAAATGTCCCCAACGACCTGCCTCGGCCAATCACTTGCCAAATCCTCAATCCTCCTCTCGAAGTAGGCTCTTATTTGTATAGATTAAAGCAAATAAACAGAAGCAACACATTGTGAATGCATTACAAAGAGAACCAGATGTTGGAGAAGCGAGAGAGAGGGAGAGAGAGAGAGAGACGTTGGATGTTACCTCTCGAAGCAAATGATGGAGATGCGAGGCAGCGATGGAGAAGCGAGGCTGCGATGGAGACGCGAGGCTGCGATGGAGAAGCGAGGCAGCGATGGAGAAGCGAGGCAGCGTTTAATGGAGGAGTGCAGACAACTGAGAGAGAAAAAGAGAGCGAGAGAGATTTCGAGATGAGAGAGAGAGGCCACGAAGAAGAAAAAAGAAAGTCTCTAAAAGTTTCTCGTGGAGGCAAAGAGATGGAGAAGACTTTCAACATATATAGGGTTACGTGAAAAGTCTCCAAAAGTCATCCAAACCCACAAATCTACCAAATTTCTAAACAAATTGAATACCCCTTACTTTTAGAGACTCTCTAAAAGTTTAAATTGAATACCCCAAAACTTTTAGAGACTTTTTAAAAGTCTCTAAAAGTTCACATTGAATACACCAAACTTTTAGAGACTCTCTAAAAGCTTTTATTGAATACCCCTAAATTTTTTAGTCAATAAAAGTAACTAAAAGTCTCTAAAAATCTCAATTGAATACACCCCTGTAAAAGTTGGAGTTCAAAAATTAATTAGTTCAACAGAAAAAGATCAAATATGGGTAGGCAAAACAATCATTGAGAACTATATGTATCTATAAGGCTAATCTATATGTATATAATGTTGTGGATTGAATCAGATTGGATTCGCGAATTGTACATGTAAAATTCGCAAGTTGATCTGATCCGTGCGGTTTGACATTTTTGCAATTCAATCCGATATAATTGGAGAGCATCATTGTTGAGGAATGTTGTGCAATTAAGAAATATGCATAAATTACTCTCGTAATTATGTTGAGGAATATTGTGCAATTAGGAAATATACACAAATCACTCTCGTAATTATGTGCTTCCTTATTTTATATATTTCCTTTTATGTGTAATCACATCTCTATAGATAAAGACATATGTAATAGATCAATACATAATAAACTTATCGTATTTTGTTAAAAATTCAATATAGTATCAAAGTCTCTGTACGGTTATGGGTAATCTTTTGTTTTTCCTCTCTTTTGGTCAAATTCTTCGACTTCATTTGTTGTCCTACTCTTTTGCATGAATCATTGTTCTTGTTCATCTCTTCTGTTAGTGCGTTATTCTCTTTGTTTGTTTGCCTAATACCTATGTTCTTATTTCCACTTATATTTCCGATTTGTTTTATGTTTCTCCGGTTCAGTTGCCCTTGTTTCTAATCAGCCACCGCAAACATCTATTTTGCCATTTGATCTCTTTGTATCTCTTTCCTTAATGAACAACCATTGCTTGCCTCTATCACATCCACCGTTTCATTAATTGGAGGCTCTCTTTATGCGTTCCTACTTGTTCTTGTTCTACAGTTTGGTACATCTGTTCCGTAGTCGATACTCCTATTTGGCGATCGTGGCATGTTATGTGGTTCAGTTGGGTTGGTTTTTGAGATCTTGTGATCTCATGTTAGGAATCGAGATATGTGATTTAGGGTTCTTAAGGTATCTCTTCGATTGATTGATTCATGTTTGCTTTCGAGGTTATTTTGGTGGAGAATTGTTCTTGTTCTTTGATTTCACCTTTCAAATCGCATTATGTTGTTCTCTAGAATTTGTTCTTTGATTGATCGATTCATGCTTCCCTGTGGGCGGCTTTGGATTTCAAAAAGAGTTGAAAAAAAGGGAAAGGAATCGCATTTGGTATTTCTTCTAATATTTCTGTGTTGAAATGTGCTTGTGCCTCACACATCTCGTTGCGTATGTCGATATGTTCTTCCATCTTTGCCTGTATATTGTGGGTTACGACAAATATATATATATATATATATATATATTTTCGCTTTGCAGATTGTCGTTGATTTCCTCTGCAACGAATCCTAGATCTATTGCATGTGCATGCATCTCGAGGAGAGATCACATTGCAACTCCGCTGTTTCGATGTTCGCTATTCTATTGTTCTGATGTTATGCTATTCCGTTGTTATGTTATTCTGATGTTATGCCATTTCGTTGTTCTGTTGTTCCATCTGTTGTTTCGCTGTTCTGATGTTCCGATGTTCTCGTAATTATGTTATCTGTGCATTGTCTGCTGATTCGAGCACAGTCTGTGAAGCCTGTCCTGCCTCTTAGATGCAACATTGTTGCAGATATGCCTACTTTGTTTGTCTTATGCCCGTAATTATGTTGATTTGCAAATTCAAAGTGATTTCGTTGTTTCCACTTTGAGTTTGAGGGGGAGTGTTGAGAAATATTGTGCAATTAGAAAATATGCAAAAATCACTCCCGTAATTATGTGCTTCCTTATTTATATATTTCCTTTGATATGTAATCATATTTCCATAAATAGAGATATATAATAGATCAATACACAATAAATTTATCGTGTTCGGTTAAGAATTCAACCGAATCAACCAAAACAAAAAGAACAAACACACAAGAGACCTAGAATTAATTAGAAAAAGAAAGGAAAAGAAGACGGTAAAGTTTTGTAGGGATTCAGAACCTCTCTCATTTTCTCTGAAAATATGTGGGCGGTCGACCCTCGACACCCATCCAAACGCATCTCATCCCATAAATAATAAAGTATTGTATTGTATTGGGTTTGTACAGGGGCGCAAATCATGAAAGCTTTCGCTTCGACTGCGACTTTCTCGCCTCCCGCACCCGCTCTGGTACTCTTCTTCTTCTTCTTCTATTTTGGTTAGCTTCTGCTAATTAATTAATGGCTCATTCTCTAATGTACACGCACGCAGCTTATTCAGCACACTAGATCTTGGTCTTGGTCTTGGTCTTGGTCTTGGAGGGCATCGCCGTCGTTGTTGGCACCGCAGTACCGAAGGTTGCGGGTCAAATCATTCCTCTTCAATCCCGACCGAGAACCCATTCTCAAACAGGCTCTTAAGGTATATATATATATATATACACGATCTATACATTCATTCATTCTGCCCAATCCCAACACAATATTATTGCTACAGTACTCTATTAGAGTTTCTTTTTGCTTTCTCCTATTCATAACTAATTGACTCCGCGCTGGGCTTAATTTCTTGCTTCTACCATGTTCACAAATCTCTTAAGATCGATCTTACTTCCACACAAGTACATCTACATTGCTTTCTCTTAAATCATCATGCTCACTTGTTAAGTTAATTTGAGGCTTTTGAGCAATTGTAGGGCCTGGCTGCCGCACAATCTAACCAAAACGGACATTGCCTAATGTCCACATTGCTTAATTAAGTCCACATCAACTCTTGATTTAAACGAATGCTCACTCACTACTCTTCTATAGCTACAATTTATCAATCTTTCACTTCTTATGAAAAAACACACTCACTCCCATCTTTTTTTAACTCTAATCATATATAACCTTAATTTATCACACTCAACTAACTATACTATATTATTTATTCCAAAACAACAACTCAAACTCTAAAATTAAATAAAACCTACAACACTAATCAAATTTGAGCTTCTTTATTGATTTTTTTTTTGAAAACTCTCTGATTTTCCCAACCTTTCTCTTTTCTAAAAAAAGAAAAACATTATTAGGTTCATTTTAATACTGATGAGAGAATTATCAAGCTTTTATCTTTTTAAAAAAAAAAAAAAAATCTGAAGATACTCTTACACAATAAAAAGAAGTATAATATATTGCGAGACGAGAAATTACCCATCTCATGTGCGAGGAATGAAATCTAACAATCACATAAAAAAAGAAATGATATCCAAAAAGGCCAAAACTATCAAAATTGAATTTAAACATAAGGTCTCATGTAAAGAGGAAAAAGAATATCTAGTACTATAAACTGATCAGTTCACGTGTTTGAGTTGTGGGTGTAACAATAAATTTTACGGGCTATATATATGTTCATTATGTGTTACTTTATAGATGATAAATTTTATTTTTAAATGCTGTATAATAACCTACAATCTACTAAGTTTTTAAACCAAATGATGATGCTTATTTTTTAAGCTTTTGATAAGACATGGATCTTCTGAACACTTGAATGAAGTTATTGGTATGCCTTTGACGTTGGATTTTCACTGAAACTTCTTACATTATATTACACTCTCCTATATTTAATCCTAAAATTTTAATGAGTGAGATTTTGGACAAAGTTGAACTTTTGGCACTGATTTCCAGGTTTTGGGTTTTAGTGCTAATGGTGAAGAGGAAAGGTGGAAAAGTGAAAGATAAGCACCACCTCTTTAGGTTGTGGAATGGGAGTGGCGGTGTTAGTGATAATCTGTGTCTCATTGTTAGGATGTACCCTGGCTGCCCGTAGCATTTCTATTTCTCGATGTTTAATTTTTTCTTCTTCTTTCTTTTCTTCTTTTTTTTTTTTTTTTTTTTTTTTTTTTTTTTTTTTTGTAAAGATTTCTAGTATCAAATTCCTGTTTTCTCTTACAAAGAAGAAAGGCCAAATGCAGAGTGATAAATGAGCTTAGGCATAAAATTAAACATGTATGTGCCGACACTCGAGAGAAAGCAAATTAGACTTGTGTACCTAAGATTAAGATGAATGTATTAAACTTATGATTAATTATTAGAAGAAAATGATGAAAATAAGCTTAATTATTAGGAGAATTATGATGAAAATAAACTTATCTTATACAATAGGATGAGATACGTGCGTCGAAGCACTATCCTAAAGCAAATTGCCCCTATTTCTATATAATACTATCTTGGGCCATCAATTGCTTGGACGCAACAATCTTTTATGAGTCAAAAGTTACTCTATGGAATTTGTAGCAGGGAGTTTATTTATTTAATTTTGAAGTGTGGATAATCTTTTATGTTAAGGATATGGATATCTACATGGATGCAGTCATGAATAATTTCTTGAAGTTGTTCAACAATGTGGGTTTTTTAAAGCCGATAGGCTGAACTAAAGTATTTGCTACTCCTTTGTGTGCTTGTTGATAGAAGTAAGCCTTTTGTTCCCTTTATTGTTTGTCAATACTTATACGAGAAAAGAAGAATGAAAAGGAAAGCAAAAGGATTGGGTTCATGCTCTCATGGACATTTTCTTAATTCCATTTCGGGGTTTCAATTGTTTAGTGATATTCTATCATGTATGTTTACATAAATTCTTTCCATATTTCTCTTTAGGAACCTGTTGCCTTCATGGGAGGGATGTTTGCAGGCCTCCTCAAGCTTGATCTAAATGAAGAACCACTCAAGCAGTGGGTTACGATGACTGTGGAAGCTTCTGGTATTACTGAAGAAGATGTTGTAGCAAACGAGTCAAAACTGGAGGAACTGGCACCACAGCAGATAGAGATTGAGTAATGTCTGGAGATAGATTGTATTCATGGTTTGGCTTATAAACCATTTCCTGCTACTCAAAATTTTAAAACTAGTATACTAACCGATGACTTTGAGATGAAACAATATATTGGCATTGAAGATTCTTGTAAATCGTTTAGATGCATCTTTTTTTTTTACGCAATTACTGTAGATGCATTTATGTTTTGTAAAACTTGCTATGTATCCAATTGAATGTGTTAGTTAAGACCCGATCGACAGGTGTTTGATCTGATAAATGGGTTGCTCTTGTGAGTTCAGCCTCAGGACGCGTGGGCTACGAATTATTGAAGAAGCTAAAGCTACCCTTAAGGCATCTCCAAAAAACTGTTATAATTCCCGATTGCACCGCTCAAAATGCACAGGTATGGCAAATTTATATGCTCAAGGTTAGACTAGAGAGTTTCTGATCTCTCTGCTTCCCTCCTGCAAGATATATCTAAGAATGAACAAAATACTGTTGATAAGTGGAGGACTATGGATAAATGTTGGATTTGTATAGAGGGTTCTTTATTTTCCCAACTTGATCACCTTGATCGACATAGAAATAATTCCATCGCCTAGTCTGACAACTAGCTATCTGGCAATAAAATCTCTTCCTATCTACGTACATTTTAGCATAACAATAACAGCAGAGAAAAGTTTTACAAAATTAGCCTAAAAGAAGTGGGCATTAGAAATATATGGGGTATAGTATTTAACATGATGTTTGCAGTGAAGAAGAAGACGGAGGAGTAAAATGTGAGGAAAGTTGTATGTAGTAGTATGTTCAAACATTATCTGGCCAGAACTCCCTAAAGAATGCCCTTTCAAATTCCTTGTCCTGCAACTTCTTTTCCTGCTCCTGCAACTTCTTTGCTCGTTTAGACAATGCCTTGGCTTTCTTTTTAGCCTCCTGAAACAAGTCAGCATATATTTCAGTGTTGAATGTATAAATTGAAACAGAAGAAATGAATTTTTACATCTATTGAATACTAGAATAGTGAATATATTCCCAGCACAGCAGCAAGAAATATACTCGTAATAAAGAAAACTTACGTTGTCTTTGGAAGTAGAGTCTCGTAGGAGTTGATGACGCTTGTTTTTGTTGTTGTTGTTGATTTTGCGTGAACCTAGACCTTGCTTGTCATTCTTGGCATGTACTTGTATTGGTTCCAGTCTTCCCTATATATGATTAATCGTATTGGTATACTTTTGATGCGTAATTAACGGATGGTAATATTAATTTCACTAAGTAATCCTCCATTGCCTGTCTATATATATATATATATATATATATTCAGACTGAAGAGAGAATTTAAAGACGAGAAGATTGGATTGGAATGTATGAACGGTGTACCTGCTCGGCGACGCCTAATCCAGTGCCTTCCGTCCATCCGCACTTCTTTAAGAGCTGCAACCGAATCAAGACCCAACCAATGTCAAACAGAGAGAACACAAACAAAGAAGGAAGGAAAGAATTTAAAGAATAGAGAATCCCTAGAAGAGGCTTGGCTTGTAGAGGGAGATGACGAACCTGAAATCCAATGTTCGACGAACGGATGGCGCTCGAACTCGAACCACCCTTCACCTCCTCCATCTCTTTCTGGCGCCACCAAACCAACGATCTATTCGGTGCACCACTTATTCTTTAAAGCCAACCAGTGTTTCAGACGGACGCGGACCACACCTTCGCCTTGCTAATAGCTTTGTTTTTACAACTAATCTTCTCGGTGCCCTTGATTAGGGCTTGCTAATAAAATTGTTGCCCACTTATTTATATCTTTTTTTTTATATATATATTTTTTTTAATTTTTAACTTACGACTTTGTAATTTTTATTTTTTATTTTTACTTCTATAATTGTTTATTTTCAAGATAGACACCATCGTAATTTCATTAAATTCATGTAATGTAGATTAATCATACCACCTCAAACTTAATAGCTCTTTAGGTAATTTTTGATTATATCTTCAACTTTACATAAGTAAAATGTGAGTCTAACATAAATCTTTTCTAATATATAATCATGCATTTTGAGTTTGTTAGTTACTTAAAACAAGATTCACGACAATGATTATACCCAACAATTATTTTGATTGTTTCTTCAACTTATAAGTTGGGACAAGTTGAACTTAAAAACTTAAAATTAAAAATACTCTTACGTACAATTCAAGTAAGTGACTTAAATTTAGGTAAAATTCATTTACTAAAAATAACGTTTGAGATTATAATGTCACAAAAATAAATAATGAACCTTCATCACTCTTTTGTTATTTTTACGGCAATAGTAAGGAAAAAGAAAAAATACATTGTAAAATTTGTTTATTAACATTTTATTTTTTCCAATTGACTAAAAAAACACTTTTACTTTTTCTAATAAAAGACTTTATAAAAAAATGATACTACGAGGCTTTCATGTATATATCTCTCTCTCTCTTCCTAGCCCTCTTTTATATCTGTTCTCTCTCGCTCTCTCTCTTCTCTCTCGTTCGCCTCTGCAACTCCGTCATGGATTTGGATCTGTGGATTTCCAAGGTGAAAGAAGGCCAGCATTTGATGGAGGACGAGCTCCAGCTCCTATGCGAATACGTAACACCCCGCCTCTCTCCCTTGCCCTAATGCTTTGATCATACTTTTCTATTCGCTCTTTCTAGGGTTTCTCTCTTTCATCTTCTCTTTGTTTTACTGATTTTCGCATTTTGCAATACTAATCAGTACAACTGATTTCTTCTTTAATTATAGATAGATGCCCTTGAATTTCTCAACAAAACAGTGTCACATTGTTTCCTATACCACCACTATGTTAATACGCTGAAGATTGTTGTTATTAGGGTTTGTTGTGAATGCGTCCTACTATTTATCTGTCCAAAACCTACCCATAAATAAACTAAGGCTACTTCCCATCAAAATCTTAGCTCCACTTCTCTTCTCTTGATTATTGCTGAAAAAGGAAACAAACATTCTAGTACTTGTACTACTATCTTTCACGTTTTCAAAATGCACTCATTTGATTATTTGAAATGTTTTATGTTTCTACATTAAAGCATGGATCTTTTCTTATTTGACAAAGATTTTACTTGCCGCATGGTGTTAGCTTCACCTTAATAGACATCATTAGCCTAGGTCTCTTATTTACAATTGTAATTGTAGTTTACTTTCAGCAGTTAACGAGATCTTTTGGCTATAATATTTATCAATAGTTGATACTTCATTAGTTCATCTCATGGATGACTACTCTTTCTTAATTTGTTTTACATTTCAAATTTTATATGGGAAAAATATGTACGTGAAAATATTTATACATGTGAAACTTGACCAGTATAATCTACGCCAGTTCTTGTTGAAGGAACTAAAAATAAGTTACATAATTATCCCAACTAATTTGGAATTGAGCGTTGTTGTTATTGTTGTAACACATCGCACGTGGTCTCATCCACCTTAGTAATCATCCAGTGTACTCGATATTTTTTTATTTTTTTATATATATGTCTGTTTCCAACTATGATACGTTGTCTTGGATACTTTTGTTTTCCTCAACCTGGTTTTATTTTTAATTTTAATTCCAAGCAATGTAGGTAAAAGAGATTCTCATTGAGGAGTCAAATGTGCAACCAGTTCATAGTCCAGTAACAGTTTGTGGCGACATCCATGGCCAGTTTCATGATCTTATGAAACTCTTTCAGACTGGTGGCCATGTACCAGAGACAAATTATATTTTTATGGTAAATTCATTCTGCTCCATCTACAATCTTACTATGGTAAAATTATCATTTATGTTCTGCACTGTCAAGCCTTTTGTCTACTTTGAGCAGGGTGATTTTGTTGACCGTGGATACAATAGCCTTGAAGTATTTACCATTCTTTTGCTTCTTAAAGCAAGGTATTTATTTCCTTTCACTTTTATTTGTATGCCTGTAGCATATCACATTGATTGGGATCTTGCTACCATGATAACTTTCTATCTACTTCATAGGATCAACCATGCTTTACTTCATCTGTTTTGCCTCTCTAGGGACTATTTAATTTGACATGAAACACTTGCATTCCCTTTTCTTAATCAGAAAATGACTTTTATTCATTAGGCCTAATAGGCAAATATATCCTAACATTTCGTAAAGCTTGCAAAAAAATCTTAACGTTTTAATTTTTGCAATTATATCCTAATGTTTCAAAATCACTTAAATTGTATTCTCACTCTTAAATTGGACTTTTTTGCCCAAGACGAATTAAACTCTGTTAATTGGAGCTTATTATTGAAAAAAGAAAAAAAAGAAAAAAAAGAAAAAAAAAAAGAAAAAAAGAGGAGAATCTATCAAAAAAGAAAAATATAGAGTTGAGTAAGTTGTGTTGAATCCTAAGATTGCAAAGCGCTAAGGCGATCCCGAGGCGATTTTCCAGGCCTAGGCGAGGCGGTGCCTAGGCGATCAAAAATATATTTATTTATAGACCCTTGAATTATTATTTATTTATTTATAAGTCCTTAATTAACAATAATTTTTTATTGGTAAATATAATTCGCATTCAATATATACTTCAAGGATACTAATAAGTCTTTAGGTACTTAAGTAACATTATCTATGTTAAGATTTTATTGTTTGATAGGTATTATAGCACCAAACTCAATTATAATTTGCCCCTTCAAATTTTTAAAAATTATTTAGAAGGACACCGCCTGCCTAGGCGACCACCTAGGCGTTGCCTTGCAATCACTGGTTGAACCTATAAAAAAAAACGTAAGTATCTATGCCTACAAATTTTCATTAACTAAAGCTCATCCTTGGAAATTTTACCGCACATCACCCACCACAGCATCTCGGCTGCACTGCCGTCTACCGCGCCAACCAATAGGGTCGACCTCCTCAACGATTTCTTCATCCCCACCATCACCGCTAGTACCTCCAACCGCACCACTATTGTTGCCTCTCCCATCCCCATCCCCATCCCCATCCCCATCCCCATCCTTACCTCTCTCCTCATGCAACCTTCCTCTGCAGCCATGTGCCCCTCCTCCTCATCTTCTAGGTCGTCCTCACGTGCCCCACTTCTTGTTGTCGTACTTAGCTGAGTAGATAACTTGAAAGCCTTTCTCGCTTTTGATGAGCGGCCTCCGGCGGAGAATGGATGCGAGAATTTTGGAGAGGACTTTGATTTTGGGATGCAATTTGAGGATGTCGATATAGGAGATGAAGGCTAGGCTTTTATTGGCGATGATGATAAGTGCTGGTGATGAGACCATTAATGGCTTGTTGGTTGAATTCGTGAGTGAGAACATAGATTTGGCAATGGAAATTGTAATTTTTTAGGAATTCTTTTTTTTGAGGAAGTATTTATTTATTTATTTAAAAAAAAACTCAAGAGTTAAATTGGGGAAGGGCAAAAAAGTCCAATTCACAAATGAGGATACAATGTAAGTGATTTTAAAACGTTTGGATATAATTGCAAAAATTAAAGCGTTAGGATCTTTTTGCAAAATTGATGAAATGTTAGGATAGATTTGCCTATTAGGCGTATTCATTAATCAAATGGAGGTCAACATAGATACTTTTCGTCGGTGCAAATACAACAAAGGGTCTTACATCTCACTCAAAATGATATAGGCATGCAAAACAATAACCACTAAGCCTCTAATCTTAAATTAGTTGCAGTTTCATCACATGGATCAAACTTTTTCACTTAGCTTGATTCTAACGTGCTCTGGTATCCTTTAAATCCTTCTTACATAATGCATCAGAAGGTATCTTATATCTACATATACACTATCAAATTTCTTCAATTTCTATTTGTCTAGTTTTCTATTTGGGGTAATTGTTAGTTATATTTGGATGTGTCTAAACCACTGCAATCAACTTCTCTAATCTTTGCATTGACCAATTCTACTCTCACTTTCTTTTAGTATCCTTATTTTTACTCTATCATTATGAGTTTTACCACACATTCACTAAAGCATTTTCATTTCCCCCTCATTTTATGTATATGTCGTTTCTTTATTGCGTAACATATACTCCTATAAAAACGTGCTAGGCCTAACTCTTGTTCCATAGAATTCCATTTTTAGTTTAACATGAACATTTTGATGATATATTGTATACCTGTTTCACCTCTCCACTTCTTTCATCAAGTATGAATTCTTTCTGTAACGTCTCTTTGGTATAATCACCTTTTCGTACGATTGATCTTAATTCCTAAATATCTAAAATGTTTCACCTTAGAAACTTCTACTTTTGTTGATCCGTTGATTTTGCAACCCCATTATCTTGATATCTACTATTTGTGAATTCACAATGCATGTGTTCAGTCTTAGTCCTACTCGGCTTAAATCTTTTTTGACTCCTACATTGTTTTCAAGTTCTAATTTTCTATTCACTTTATCTCTCGTTTCATCTTCTGAAACATTGTCTGAAAATAGCAAACATCAGGGGATATTCTCTTGAAGACAACTAGTTAGTTCATTCGATGCAAACCTATTGTAGCTAAATCTTCTTCATTAGTTCCTTCAATTGTTTTTATACTTCTTACCTATCCTTCTTAGTTCTTACATATCTTTAGTAATGTCTACGTACCAAGCAGGCTCCTCTTTTCTTTCTATACGTACTGAAGAAAGTATCTAGGAACCCTACCAAATGTTTTTTCTAAGTCTACAAGTAACATATGGAAATCTTCTTTCCTTACTCGTGAAAAGAAGAAGAAAGTCCTTCAATATTTCTTTCCTCGTGAAAAGTATAAGGACTTATTTTCCTCTTTGGTTTTTCATTATCATTTCTATTAGATACAAGTCACAGTGCTTTGAAAAACAAATAATTAAAAACAATGGGATACAAGAGGTGAAAGAAGATGGAAAGGTTAATTGCTATCTTAAAACTGTAGCAATCCTTTGAATCATCTTCTTCACCACGTTTGTTGTGGGTTTTTCCATTTTACTGCTTGATACATGATGTTTTAAGTCATATTATATATTTTCTTAAACCTAGTCATATTTTGGTTGCTTTCATTTGTTGCTTGATACTTGAAGTTTTGAGCTTTCTTTCTTTAAAACCTTACGATATGTAGCGTTTCCTTTTTTTTTTATTTGTTCTTTTAGATACCCAGCTAATATAACTCTTTTGCGTGGCAACCACGAAAGCCGACAACTTACTCAGGTACATCATTTTATCCCTCTTTTGAACTTCTTTGTTTTTGTGATGTGAGGCTAGCTAGAATATCTAATTTGATCCTAATGATACTTTTGTATCTACATTATCACGAAGTACTTTTAGGAGGTCAATATATGCATTTCTATGTATTTAAATTTTTAATGGTGCTTCACACTTATTAACATGACTCTCCAACTCTTTCTTTTTTGTTAGTTAATGATGATTCATTTGATTGAGTTTTGTTTTGTATTCCCTTTCTAATTTATTGATAATGTTTGGGCCTTAATATTAGACTTGTTTTTTGGTCGCAAGCCGTTTATGTCAAATTTTGTCATCAGTTAAAAAGAGCCTTAAATATTCTTTGTTTGAAGCTCACAACAATTTGAAATGCTATTTAATTTTTATAAAGCCATGGAAAGAATATATCAAACTTTGAGAATTCATTTATCTTGGACATAATTATTTGTTTCCTTAAATCCCTACTCATCTAATAAATAATGTACCTTTCGAAATGGTGTCACAATTCCTTAAGGTTTTAAGTATATTTACATGTAAGAGTATTATGCATACATTGGGAGTATTAATCTTTATAATGTCATCCATTTATTGCCCAAGCTAATTATATTGCTTATATGAACACATTTGAAAGATTGCAAGAGTAGCGCCACTGGTCACAAGAGTATCCTCAGAGAAGTCAAAATTTTCTATAAATGATTGGATCCATAAGTGGCTGTATTAGTTGGATGAAGAAAGCTTAAGCTACTACCAATTTATAGGAATGCGATATTTAAATCCCTTGTTTCCTTTTTATCATGCTTTTGCTTTTGTAATTGTAAATTCTCATTACGAATACAAAAGCCGTTTCAATAAAAAAAAAAAAAAAAAAAAAAACAAGGATATAGAATAAATTATGGTGGTGGAGATAATTATAAAGCAAATATTGCCACTTGTTATGTAATAATGGTTTTGACTTTTCATAAAGGCATTTCAGCACTGTTTATGCTTATGCACTATATTTGCTCTTAAATGTTTTTAGTTAATTGACTTAGTTCTTTTTTAATTATGCTAGTATAAATTATTTATATTACTATAACCTACATTTAATAAGTCTTAAATGTGAACTATTCTTGTCAAAAAATTTTTGATTAGGCTTAAAAGTCATTCTATGGAAGTAGAACGGTGAAAAAAAAAACTCCTATTATTATCATAACTGTTTTGAGGTTGTGTAATGATAGAATAGAAAGTTGGGTATATGGACACAATTGGAGACTTAAAATTTAAATGGAAAAGCTGGTATCATCCCTCTTTAGTCAAGCATATGTTACATTATGGGAGCTTGTTTGATCATGTAAAGAGATGTGCTCATTCTTATGTGCCTCTCTCTTCACATTCCAACAACTATATTGCAAAGACATGACAAAAAAGTATGTTACACAATCACTTTCCTATTTATATAGAACTTAAACGAGTTGGTGCATTTTTGGTTGGGAAAATATTTTCAATTTTACCACATGGCATTGACTTTTAAAAGAAATGGTGGAATAAATTCTCAAAGGACAAAATGCAAAATTGGTAAAAATGGAAGCACCATGTCTTGCAAGTATTCTCATAATATATGGTTGTGCTATATTTATTTTATTCCTGTTGTTTGGTCCCTTCGATAGAGTTGGCGGTTATTACTTATCAATAAGATATGGATTTTATTTCAATAGTTATGGATTGAGTCATTTTGGTTTTCTTGCTACATATTCTAGCATGTATTTTTAGAATCTTATTATTATTACTAATACCATAATTGTTTCCAAAAAAAAGAAAGATTTCGATTTTATTTGATTTTTGTGTAGGTGAGTGAGTGTGGAGTTCAAGTTCTTGTCTTCCAAAGCTTTGATAATGTGAGAGAGACAATTATGCTTTGGGTTCCAGCATACTGGCTATTTGCATTTTCTCACTTGCTAGAATGAGAAGTGGAATGCTTATTTATTTTTAGTCGATATTCCTTGACTTGTGATTATTGTCATTGCTAGGTGTATGGGTTTTATGATGAATGCCAACGAAAATATGGAAATGCTAATGCATGGCGGTATTGCACTGATGTTTTTGACTACCTTACACTGTCAGCAATCATAGATGGAACTGTAGACGCTCCCCTACTTTTCTTATTCCTTATATTCTCAAAAGTTGTTTTTATCTCTTGTTAATTAATGCAATTAATTTTTCAAAACTTTTAGGTGCTGTGTGTCCATGGTGGCCTTTCTCCAGATGTTCGTACAGTTGACCAGGTTTGGACTTGTTTGGCTAATTAAATTGTTTGTTGTTACTTGTCACTAAACAATTATCTATTTGTAGACGAGTTGTTTCTTCTGTGTTTCTAAATTTTAATTTGCCCCATGCACAATGTATTCGAGATCGCTTTATTGGTTTTTGTTAGATGCGCGTAGGATCTCCATCATTGTTCCCAAAATTATTTTTTGTTTGTTCTTATCCTTGATTTCTGTGTCTTTTACATCAATGAAAGCTTCCTTAATATTTTGATAGCTCCTTAACACGTTTGTTAAGTGCTAGATCTGTCTTTATGTGGTGCTGCTGATAGTTTATTATATAGACTTGTCCAAGTCTCAAGATTAATTTATTTCTGCCAGTTATCTTTCTCTTCTACATTTTTCATGATTAATCCATGTCATTCAAAATTATCATATATGTCTTTTCTTGTATAAATGTTTCTTTTTTTTATGTACTTTCTTCTGTTGTTTGAATTGGCTTTTCTGTGGCAGATGAGGGTCATTGAAAGAAATTGTGAAATTCCTCATGAGGGACCTTTTTGTGATCTTATGTGGAGTGACCCCGAAGAGATTGAGACATGGGCAGTAAGTCCACGTGGTGCAGGTTGGCTTTTTGGATCCAGGGTTACATCAGAGGTAAATAAAGAACTTTGTACTCAATTTTTGTTCACAAATTCTGATCAAACTGCAATAGAAACTTGCCCTTTATTTCTTTTCTTGTATTTTATTTTTTCAGTTCAATCACATAAACAATTTGGACTTGGTTTGCCGAGCTCACCAGCTTGTACAAGAAGGTCTCAAGTACATGTTTCAGGATAAAGGCCTTGTTACAGTGAGTTTCATATTTCTTTATAGGTCGATTTGCCTATTGAAATCTTCTGTTTCTTTCAGTTGCTTGTTGCTAATGCTTGCTGGGTTTTGTAGGTTTGGTCTGCACCTAACTATTGTTACCGTTGTGGAAATGTAGCTTCTATTTTGAGCTTCAATGAGAACATGGTAAGATTGTAGAAGTTTTTAATTATATATTTATAAGACGTGATTGAATGCTAGGTTTTCACCATGCAAATATTGATTATGTGAGTTTAGATGGGTTTCTTAAGAAATACAAATGATGCACCATTATGCATTTTAAGTCATCTGAACAACTATAGGATTAGTCACGTTAAGAATCTGCTAAACAAAAAAGTAGATATTTGACTCACTGAATTATGTATTTAGGTTGGACTGGTTAGTTGAAGGACTACATCAAGGATCAACTTTAAGCCCATATCTCTTTACTCTAGTTATGAATGAACTAACTAGACATATTCAAGAGGATATATCATGGTGTATGTTATTTGCAGATGGCATTGTCTTAGTGGACGAAACATGAGATGACGTGAATAGGAAATTAGAACTTTGGAGGAATATATTAGAATGTAAAGGTTTTAAGTTGAGTAGAACAAAAACCAAATACATGCACTGTGACTTTATAAATACTAGACATAGAGTGATAGAGATAATGAAGTGGTAAAATTAGGGAAAGCAGAAGTTTCTAAGGTGAAACACTTTAGATATCTTAGGATCAATCATACAACATGATGGCAGTATTGAGAATGACGTCACGCATAGAACTCAAGCTGGATGGAAGAAATGGAGTGCAATATGGGTGATCTGTGTTAGAAATATCTCTACCAAGTTAAAAAGAAAGTTTTATAGGACCTCAATTAGGCCAGTTGTGCTTTATGAAGTGAATATTGGGCGGTAAAGTTATAACAATTACATAAAATGAACGTAGTAGAAGCAGTAAAGTAACAATAATTACATAAAATGAATGTAGCAGAAATGAAGATGCTTTGGTGGATGTGTGGTAAAACTCTTATAGATAGAATAAGAACTATATAAATTCAAAGAAAAGTAGTGGTACCAATTGACACAAAGTTATGGAAGGGTGGTTGCTGTGGTTAGGACACCTGCAAAAACGACCTACGAATTCCCCCACTAGTAAACTTGACTCAATAGAAATTGAAGAAATTCGACGAGGTTGCGATAGACCAAAATTTACTTGGGATGCGTTAAGTAGGAGGGACTTGAATGGTTTGGAATGCTCACCATCAATTGCACTAAATCGAGCACAATGGAAGAGTTTGATCCATGTAGCCGACCCCAATTAATTTGGGACTAGTGCTATGTTGTTGTTGGACTGGTTGGTTGAATGAAAAAGATTTTTTGAAGACTGTCTGTACTAATGCAAAAGCTATCTATAATTACTTGTATGATTTCTATTATTAATTTGCATTGCATTCTAACATGCATAAGATTTTCATAATAAAGGAGTTGTAAGGCAAATAAGTGGAAAGCAACTATATTACTATATTAGGGACTCACTTGTTTGCATTTGTCACCATCTTTATTAATTTATCTTTGTTTTTGAGTCTCAAAACACCACCTTGCTACCGTAGCTCGTTTCTACTTGCAACCTATCTGCCAACCTACTTCATAACTAACTTTAACTTGAATAACTACAAGTTTTGTTTTGTCCATTTTACCACAAGTGTCACGGTTCATGTTTCTTGGTATGGAAATTGTCTGAGGTTATTTGAAATAATTATTTTTACAATGCTGAATTATAAATTAGATGTACAGGTTACTTATTGTACCACCAGTTTGGAAAGAAAGGCATAATCAACAAAGTTCAAAAAGAAGTTTTTTGAATTCTTGTTAAAATGCTAAATTATGAGTAATAGGATCAAAGTCTCTATTTTCGTGTTTTCAAAAAAAAAAAGTATCAATTTTCGTCAGAGGATGCCATTAAAGATATAAATCGGCAAAACTTATCATTTGGTCCCTGAACTTTGTGTTTTTTGTGCTCTAGGTCCCTTAACTTTTATTACTATACATTTGGTCCTTGAACTTTCACAAAGATTTACATTTAGTCCTTCCACCATTTAAAGTGTTAAATTATGTCAATGTGGGCAACAAAAGTGTTGTGTGATTAGTCAAGAAGAGTAAAATGGTTTATATTACTGAATCGGACGACTCGCATCGACCTAAAAAAGCCGAAAAAATTTTTAATTTCCCCCAAAAACATAAAAATCTCAAAGTTCAAGGACCAAAAGCATAAAACTCAAAAGTTCAAGGACCAAATGTACAACAATGAAAGTTCAGGGACTAAATGTACACTATTAAAAGTTCAGGGACCAAAAGCATAAAAGACTCAAAGTTGAAGGACCAAAAAATACATTTTGCCATTTAAATCAGGTAAAAAGGATTTTGTCTCTGCGAGGAAATGTAAAAGAATTGCTAAAATAAGGCTCTATTTGGCAACAATAGATGATAATCTAGCTGAAAATTGATAATCTAGTAGTTGATAGCTAAAAGCTGATAATCTAACTGATCAATTAAAACGGTTTGGAATAACTAACTGATTGAGGAGCTGATTAATGCAAAATGACCTAAAATGGCATCTTATATAATTAATTAAATGATATTACATGTATAAATATATTATAATTTCTGTGTACAAATATATTATAATTTCTGTCACGTGTGACGCTATAAATAAATTGTATATAAGTACTTTAATAAAATATCAGTTAAAATGTTAAATGAATCTCTAATTAAGAAAAATAGATTTTTACAAACACCTTTCGTAATTGTTTGCTTATGAATGTGTGAAGATTTGGTAAAAAAAAAGCAGCAGTGTGAAAATTGTTACATGGGTAATGGCCATCTACAATCAAATTATGTTAAGGTTATGCTGTGTCATGTCATTTGCATAAAAGACAAGGGTAAAAGTGTGCAAAATTTAATCTGACGTTTTAAATGTCAAACGCTACTAACAATTGCGTCCAAGAATCAAAATCATCTACTAACCAAACACGTGTTATTTTCTAAACTAGATTATAAATTAGAGCCTAAGAGGTCAAATAGAGCGTAAGAGGCCAGGAGCATTGAAACTATGCCTACAACAGTTAAGATCATACAGAAAGACATGAAATACTATAAACTACATGTTTGTTAACTCTTAAAATATATATAAGAATATGACTTAAATTCTAATTAATTAAATTATGGACATATCTTGGGCCCTGCCTAATCTGGAGTCGAGTGTCTCGAGACCACTATTAAGGGGAGCTCCCTAGCACTTGGACCATTTATCTGGTAGTTATAAGGGACTTGTTGCTTACAAAGTATGTCTCAATCTTTGTGGATGGTAAAACTTATTGAACCATCATGCTGGCTATTCTTTATATACTAAAAGTTCAAGTAACAAAATGCCTTTTTAGATGAAGTTAGTTTTTTCTTTTTTATTATGCTGAAATTCTACAAAAATTTCTTGCGTTAAATTATTCTTCAATGAATTAATTCTTAATTTTGAGGGATTGGAGTCGTAGCTGTAGCGAAGGAAAATTTAATCCTAGCATATGAAATTGTAGATCAATTGGAATGGATGTGATGTCTATTATCTCCATGTAGTTAATACCAATAATCTGGCATTCACTCTTTTTATTTTAGATTCAGATTTGATGGTTGAAACTCGTCTTCTATTCTTGGAAATAAGTAATTTGGTTGGTCCTGGAATATTACTGGGTTTTTCTGAATTACTAGAGTGGTTGAATTTATAGTGATACCTAACATTGTGAATTTGCTTTGTGTCTATTAAGTTGATTTATTGCAGATTAATCAATTATCAAGTGGAATTAGATGCACGTTGGTTTCTTTGCACGTCTTTGATTTTCCCATTATTTGCTGCTACAAAAGGATTACATCGACTTTTTCTTAGTTGAATAGCAATTGATTCCAATGTGTTATGAGTTAAAATTGATAAATTCTTGTCAATCGCGATGAACAGGAAAGAGAGGTGAAATTCTTCACTGAAACTGAGGAGAACAACCAGATGAGAGGCCCCAGAACAGGAGTCCCTTATTTCTTATGAAGAGTAGGAACATCTTTTAATGGCTATAAGATTATTCTAGATGTCCTGCACGCTGTGATGCCATTCAAATGAAGAAAAAGGGATGTGATTACGAAAGCCTTCAACAATCAATGATTAGGAGATACAAATCACCATTGTCTTGGTCCTGGGAGTCCTGCTGGAGCCTCTCTTGCCTCATGAGTTTTTGGTATTTGTGTGTGTATATTAGATACTCTTATGTTATTCTTCTTCGTTCTTACACTGAAATTCTTTACTTTCTTCACTTGTTTAACCTGCTGAAAACTAGGTATTCGTATTAATTGTTTGCCGCAGGTGCCGATGCTTTTTACTCATTGCGGTGGTTTATCTACTTGTGCATTTCCCATTGTGATTAAACCCAGTGGAAGTGACAATAATTTTCTTTTTTCATTAGATCCATTTCCTTGTATTGATGACCATCTGGGAGAGCATCTTCCCTGGTGAGTGGTGAAAGTAGAATATTCACGCAATGCTAGTTTAATTTGCCATTTTGTGGTTCCCATGGTCGTGGCACCCTATATATATACGTGTGCGTGTGGTTATCTTGTCATTCAATCCATGCTGGAGACGGCAATAGCATTCTTCAAATAGCCTAGGTTTTGTTGTTAATAAACTATAATAATATTTTTAAAATGTAGGATTATTGAGGCTAATAAAGACATGGGTGAGTATAACACAAAATCGAAAAACTTTGTTATGAAGAAAAATGTATTAACATTACCCCAAATGGAGACTTTTTTAATCATTTAAGATGGAGAATTTTGACAAAAGTACTCTGGAAAAGTTTTGCATAGCTCCGGTTTCAACACTTGGGAATTAGGATGGCCACCACACATTGGTAACAAATCTCAATTAGAGAGTAGAGACTATCTTGCAGTGCCAAAACCGACTGAAGGAAATCAATAGGTAGTGTCTCGGTAGTGATCACAAAGTTCATAATCAGAATATTTGATCACTAGTTTGCTCTGGTTTCCTCACTAATACAAGCAGCATCACTCGACTGCTACAATAATCTGGATGCCACTGCTCCTGATCCACACGGCCAACAACAAAATCCTTGATTGCCAGGTCTAGAAAGTGCTCGAGAATAGCATCTGTCCAAGAAACAGGTAATAAGAAGAAAATTCTCAAGTTCAGAGTATTGGATTTTCTTTTTATTGTATTTAAGTAGGCATCCTAGCTTCTAATGAAGTGCAGAAAAAGTGATCATGTTCATGGAAGTCCTTACCATTTCGGAGTTCACCCGACAAAAGAATCGTTGTCTGCATTCCACAGAGTTGCCTCAGTGTAGCAAGCAGATCTTTAACAGCCCCTTCACTGTATATAACATCTGAAGCAAGCACTGAAGCACCAAGGAATAATGGATTGTAAGAAAAGCTAAAATGCCAACAACCCATTGACAAACAAATTCACTAGCTCTATAATTACATGTCAATTGCCATTCAACAGGTTGCTTCTGAAAAGTTCTTGCCAAAATGACGTAAAATGGTGGGGGAACAACAACTAATAATGGATGTTTTTATCATAATAAAGAGATCAAACATCCACAACCAAGAGATTGGAGTTAATAACAGAAATCCCTATGTATTCTACTTTATACTCTCCCCTTCATACAAAGAAATATTGTTTTTATTAGCAGTTAGAGTGACACTTGAGAGTGAGGGTTATAGTATTTTAAAATTTTCATTGACAGAGAGTGATCTATATATACATCTACGTTTTCCTTCTTGGATGTATTGATGTTTTGTAGCTATGATTTTCTACCACTTGCTAATAACCCACAAAACAAATCAACTTACATTGATCCTTCGAAAGCATGCAATTTTCGGTGTTTCTAACTGGTTATCAAAGCCCGGCGGGAAATGTAAGCTATTTCTTTTCCTATCCTTTTTATTGTATGATAGAATATGAAAAAAAATCCATAATTTAGAGCAAGGAAAGAACAAAATTTCAAATTACCGTAATCAGGAGGAGGATTGGTCAAGTCGGGATCAAGATCCTCACCCCACACTAGCTCATGCACAGTTGCAGAACCTCGTGCACCATGGTCAGCTACATTGGCTTCAACATTCTTCCTAAGGAGCTTCAGTCGATCAAACATGTCAGTCAGAACAACTTGGGCACCTAGAAGAGCTGCAACACATCTGCACCAAAGCCAACATTGCAGACACACCTTACAATTGGAAGAAAATTGGATAGTATAACCTAATTCTTCCTAAGGAGCTTCAGTCGATCAAACATGTCAGTCAGAACAACTTGGGCACCTAGAAGAGCTGCAACACATCTGCACTAAAGCCAACATTGCAGATACACCTTACAATTGTTGGTAATGGATCTTGATTTGGATCAATCCATGCTGTCGTAGAACTTAGGATCTCTAGAGGCATTTCCAGTCAAACTTCCAGTGACCATGGTCACGAGTCTTCAAGTAAGAAAGCAAAGTCTGGATACCAAAGGTCAGCAATAGATATAAATCAATTAGATAGATGGGTTGTAGAGAGCTACCCAACTAATCCGCAGCCAGAGCCAAGTTCAACAACCTTCTTGGAATGAAGGACAAGGGTTGAAGATTCAACGGCATGCTCAAGGAACTTGGCCAAGACAACACCACTATCCCACATGACAGCTCCGGTGACGCCAGGCTTGGACATGGAGGATGGTGATTGGGAAATGCATAGATGATGACCGCAAGCATCGATATTGAGCTGTAGTGAGGCCTGACTAACCAAGGTGTTGGGTTTAGAGAGGGTGGGTTGTTGAATTGCCCACAATATTAGTATCTCTGCGGAGGAGTCACGCACTAGGCTAACTGGCACTGTGTACGATCCAACCTCAACCAGCTCATCAGCCTCTTCAGCATGTCCATCCATGGTGGCGTCCCTTTTCTTTTCTCTGACCTTTTAGTGATGAAACATCTTTATGTATTTAGTGGTAAGAAGTTAAAAGGATATGAACTATGACAGAAGGAAGCGGATCACACCTTCAATGGAGTGGATTGGAATCCCGTAAACTACTTTTCCAGTTAGTAATTCATTTCCTACAAAAAAGTAAAAATATTACTAAATAAGCAACATAAAAATTGTAAATACGGCACTAATTGAATAAAATGAAAAATTGCATAATAGGACTAAGACTGATTATAGTAGAATAGATCAACTTATAATATCCTTAGCCTAGGAGAGGTAGCATAAGTAAGAATGTACTGTAGGACAAATGGAACTACAATGCAATATTTACATCAAAGCTTGCTTATATGCATAACTATTGCAACTAATAATGGAAGAGAAGGTAACTTACAAAAAATAAAAATAACGTAAGTAAAAGTAACCTAAAATGTGAGTTCTATTTTCCAGTGAAGATTTGGTGGAGCAGCGATATGATAAGAACAATAAGGAACTCCCATTTTACACTAACCATGTCTATAATCTGCTTCCTGGATCTAATTGATCATCCAACCAATCTTTAGCTGCTATATGTTAGAAAAATGACTGAATAAAACCTCATTTCTCAAGCTCTGGCCTGTCTTCACGACTGAAGATATTTCGTGTTGTAAAGGCTACTGCAATGTCAGATTCTGGACTTCCACTCTGACCAAGCCTCTTTCCACTGCATGATTCATGAAGAGGTCTAGGACATCACCGTTACCCTTATATGAAGCATTAAGGCATTCATAGATCTTAGGTGTTATCATCAGCCTCCTTCCTTTCATGTCATCAAGCATCTCTGAAGCCATGAGTGGCTTGCCAGCCTTCAAATAAGCATATGCAAGATTACTGTAGACAATCGTATCACCCAATATACCTTTCACTTGCATGAGATTGAATACCTTTTGAGCACAATCAATCTTTTCCCTCTTGCAAAATCTCCTTATAAGTGCTCTATAAACTGCAGTATCTACAGGAAGGCCTCTTTTCACAAGCTCATCAGGGAGTCTAAGAATAACGTCTGCAGTGCCGTCGCGGCAGTAACCATCTACTAGCCACGAATAAACACAGTAACTCGGAGAATGTCCTGTAATCAGATTATGTAAGTTAAATCTGTAGAACTAAAAATCCTTGGAACTATTAAGAAGATCAACAAAGGGAAGATAAAATTAACCAGCTTGGAATGGCCAGAATATTGGGTCTAACTAACAATGCTAAATTTCTCTTGAAATTTCTTGGCTAAAAGGTCCAACCGTTCAAACATTCGACAGGAGCAAAACTAGACACTAAATGCCTTCAGATTCATTTTTTTTAAATATATCAATCACTAATCTTAATTTACATCTTAAATTAAAGATCTAAGTTAAACTACTTTCTTTGAACTAATAGTTTTGTTTCCGAAGGAAGAAATTCATGCCTTTGTTGGTATGGCTTGGAACACAAAATCCATAAGCAAACAAAATATGTATCATCACATGCTTCCTAAGGAGTGACTTTGTTTAGGGGTATAGGGAATCAGGCTTCTCAAAAGCACATATTTTCACGAATAACAATGAATCTAATCAGCTATCTAGATTGATTATTGAAGTTTTAAACTAGCCGAGTTAGGAAATACCTGCATCAAGCATGTCAAACAAGAGTTCTTTAGCTTTGTCCATTTCACGATCCTTGCAAAATCCATGAATTAAAGCCTTGTAAGTGAATAAGTCTTGGGTCAGTCCACTCTCCAACATCCTTTTCCGAACATGACATGCAGATCCCATATCTCCAATTTTACAGTAAGCATTAATCAAGGTGTTACAGGTGACACTGTCAGGTTCGATCTTCTTCTCATTCATTTCATTCAAGATACTACGGACGTCCTTCATGTCGCGTGATTGACACAACTTGCGGAGGATTGAATTATACGTAACAACCCCAGGGACCAATCCTTTGGCCTCCATTTCTTCACGTAACCTTAAAGCTTCAGTGACGTTATCTATTCTACAATACCCATCAATCAGTGTAGTGTAGGTAATGTGGTTGGGAAGCACTCCTCCCTTGATTTCCTTAAACATCCTTGATGCCTCCCTCATTCTGCCCTCTTTGCAAAATCCATAAATAAGCGAGTTGAAGGTAATTATATCAGGATGTATACCTTCCGTCTCCATTCTCTCTTGAGCAGCCAAAGCTTCATAGTGCATACCATGCTTGCAGAAGAGCGCAATCAATGTATTGTAAGTGAAGAGATCAGGTGAGATGCCCTTTGATTCCATCTCACAAAGTAGTTTCTCTGCTTTTGTCGCATCTCCAGAGTTGCAGCAAGCATGAATGAGAACATTATAAATGTGGAGATTAGGTTCAACCCCCATTAGACGCATCTTTTTGTAGGTTTTCCATGCTGTATCAGTGAGTCTGTCCCTGACCAAAGCATTCAAGAGCACGCAACAAGCATGCAGATGAGGTTTAAACCTTTTAGTATACATTTGGTCGAATACTTGGATTGCATCTCGGATCATCTTGGACTTGGAATAGAAAATGACAAGCCAACTCAAAATTTGGGAGTTTGAGTACGGATCGGTGTGAGTGGATATAAGAGCATTCAAAACGGAAGGGGATGAAAGAAGTCCTTAAAAGCAATCCTTACCAACAAGTTGTGAGCAGGTTTGAAGTGTTTGGAAGCAACAAGGAGATGAATCATGGTCCAAGAAGGTTGCAAGGAATGGTAGTAGTGGGGAATAGATTCAGCCCATTTGAAAAAAGTCCATGAAAGATAGGTATTGAAAGAAAGGTGGTGTAAAAGTTGGTTCATGGTTGTGGGTGTGAAGGTGGAACTGATGCTGGGGTTTGATAATTGAGCCCAGTTTCCCTTAAGTACAACAGCACACAAGCTGTGAACGAATCGGGAGTCTTTCATTTGATAATGAGCTAAAGCAGCAGCAGCAGCAGCAGCCATGTGAAAACCAGATAGACGAAATCAATCTTGAGTCATAGTCAGTAGTGGTAGGCAACATTAACATAGAAAAGAAGAAATCCCATCATCCCATTAATTATCCCATCATCCAACGTGCTACACATTGGAGAAATCCATGTTGTGAATGAGGACTGTGCTTGCTTTGATAAGCCAATAATTAATAATGTCAATGACTAGGAAGCTGAAGTAGTGAGCAACTTTTGAGGAAAGGGCATCTGTCCTATCCGTGGCATTATATAAAATCAAAAAAAACAATTGCATAACAGAAAGCATAGAGTGGAACTAATGCGGAGAATTGCGCGCATTACTTACTAATAAGATTTGCAGTTGATCAGAAAGAAAGAAAGAAAGAAACTTGCCCAATTAATACCTGTATAAATAATGTGTGCAGGGGACAAGCAAGCAGGCAGGGAGCGGTTTGGTATATAGGGAGACGATGAGGCCTTGCTTTTGCTTGCGCTTCTTTGATGACGAATCACAAGTACATGTTCGATGAGTTTGATGATGGGAACTTCGATCGGCGGCGCAGAGCAGAAGAGGAATCCGAAGAAGAAAACGAAAATTACTGAACCGACCGACCCTTTTTATTCCTTCTGTAACGCCACAATTCACCTCTTTTAGCCCCCATGTTTAGCCCTGCCCCATTTTAATTTTCTAAGTCGCCCAGTGTCAAAAGCCTAATCAATGGGCCGGGCTTGAGTTGTCGCAAAGCTCTCCCTCTCTAACACCCAGTTGGCTCAAGTGATAAAAAACTTAGATCCCTTCAAGTAAGGTCTAGTGTTTGAGTCTTATTAGTAAAAAAAATTGAGTTGGAAGGGCTATCCCTAATATGAGGTCCCACAATGCCCGAGTGTGGATTTCACATGAAAAAAAAAAAAAAAAAAACTCTCCCTCAAGTGAAACTTTGTATTATAGGCTTTTTTTATAAGGTTGTAGTTTGCATGGACCCTTCTACCATGCATCACAAGAAAACTCAACTCACTAAACTAAAGAGATTCGACGAAGTATAGGGATATATAGACTAAAAAGCTAATTAATTTGAAACACATTATCAATTACATTAAATCAAGTACAATAGAAGAGTTTGATCAATGTAGGCGACTCCAACTAATTTTGGAATTTGAGCTATATGACATTGTTGTATAATATTTTCATCAATGTAGCCCACCTTTATTTATTAAGATAAGATTACTTCAAATTAAGAAAAAAGGTTTATTAATTTCTTAATTAAGATGATGAGAAATGCATATATATAATAATAGCAATTAATTATAGAAAACTGATCGGTGGGTGTGTTAATTAAATTTGAATGTAGCTAACATCCTGCTTTTGCGAAGCATCGCAGTGCACCCGACGATCTGGTTAAAGATGGCACTGCATTAGCATTTGGCACCACCACAAAGCTCTGGTCAGGATTATAACGAGGTGACAAGGAACCGGCATGCGCAGTAGTACTCCGATTCACTGATTTACTGAAGTATGCTCCATTGATTAAGACATCTTTCACAGAATTGAAATTCCACCACCCCATTTGGTTCCATGTTACCTGCTTTTTGGTGGATGATGAAGATGATGATGAGGGCGCGATGAAAAGATTGGCTTCGGTTCGAATGCTGGGGTTCATGCTCCCCCCTATTGCATACTCTCCCCACCCTTGATACAGGTTATTGGCAACGTGGGCGTACCCATGACGCACCCTGGGCATTCTTTGATTGCAGTTGGGCCCAAATTTGTTGAATATCACAGTAACCCTCATGGCTCTGTCCCGGGCAAAGTTGTCGTCGTGACCCAGGAGCATCACCTTGTCATGGTCTCTGAACCAGTTGTTGGAGATGGTTACATCAGTAGACCCATACGTTACGTCGATGAGACCGTCCTGGCATCTGTAGAAGGTGTTGTGATCAATCCAAACCTTGGACGACCCAATCACTCTGATTGCATCTCCATCTACTTTCCCCAACTGCACCAGCCTCCACCCTGGACCCATGACCGACCCACCAGGATGAGCAGTTTGTGCTCCGCAATGGTGGAATCGCAGGCCGTGAATGATCACGTCGTGGACACCACGAAGAACAAAACCAGCTCCACCGGCTATATCAACCCTTGCCCCTCGCCCATCGATGCTTGTGAAGCTACCTACAAGGAGTGGCCTATGCAATTTGATTTGCATGTCTCTTCTGAAACTGATCCAGACCTTGCCTCTCAGCTTTGTGACGCCGTATCTCAGAGTTCCAACCTTGGGGTTGGAGGGATCGTCGCTGGGGTCCGTCACAGTGTACCGCCTTAGGCCCCTGCCAATGTTGTTGGTCATCTTTCCAGCGAACCCCACAGAGCATCTTGCAAGTCGTTGTCTTGATCTCCACCAATTTGGGCTCCTACGCCAGCATCGATCGATCACATTCATATTTCTGCCCCTGCTTGCACTTGTCCTCCTAGCAAGGCAAGGAGTACTAAATATTGACACAGAAAGGAGAATGACTAGTGAGAGTAGCAAGAGCAGCACAGGAATACGACTACTACTTGTGCCCATCATCTTGCCTCCTCGTCCCGTGGATGTATGAATGTATACTAGCTAGCTGCCTAGCTAGCTACTTATTTCTCAAAAATGCATGCAGGCATGTATACTACCTTTTAGCTACCTACGTAGCTAGATTGTGATATCTATATATATATAAGATGTGAAAGTTGTAACATTGTAACCGCTGTGTGCTGGCTTAATTAGTTCAGTGGGTTACTGGATGTGAATTCCCGCTATTAATAGAAACCATATTACATATATAATCAATGGTGCGAGAGAGAGGCCGGTTATATTAACTCCATAAATTTTGAGTTGTCACTTGTGATTGTTTCCAGCCAGAGGCAGCCAGACACACTAGCAGTTAATTGAACCAAAAAGATTTGAGGCTTCTTGATGTTGTTAAATACTAGCTATATTAATTGTTAAAAGTTAATTGTATTTAATGTTTATTATTTATAATAAATATATACTCCATCCAGTCAAAAATATAATTAAGACTCTTTGCTCAAAACACACATACTAAGAAAACATTAATTGTGAGTTTAAATACATCCTTACCCACATTTAATTTTTTATTTCATCAAATGAAAGAAAGACAAGTATTTAATTATAATTAAATGTTTGAGTTAAAATAGAGGTACAATTAATAGATATAAGAGGTACAAAGTTCTCTCGAATTTCAAAAATGTCATATATTTCTTGAAGCCGAAGAATTCTAAAGCGTTGTATATTTTTGACTGGTGGGGGAAGTATGCAACAAGATACTCTTTATTTTTTATTTTATTTTATTTTATTTCAATCATAATTTTATTGAAGCTCAACACAGGTTACAAATATGAAATTGCTTATACATCAACCGGTGCCACGCTCCAACAATTAGTACTAACATGACTTCGTGAATTCCTTGCCATATTATGAGCTAATGAGTTCGCTTGTCTTCTAATGTAATGGATCTTCCATAAGGGGTGTCTAGCCAATAACCTCTTACATTTATCCAAGATTGCACTAACTTCAAGCATATTTGAATTCAGATTGTTTATGCCATTCACTGTCGGTGGTGAATCCGATTCAAAGATGACTTGTGTGAGTCCTAGCCCATCCACCTAGCTCAACGCTTCCTTTATTGTCATAGCCTCTGCCTCAGCGAGGGCACATCTATTCGTGAAAGTCCTTGTTCGCCCATAGATCAATACCCCCATGTCATTTCGAACAACACCACTCAAGCCTCCTATTCCTTCCTCATCGAAAATAGTTGCATCAATATTGCACTTGAACCAACTCGTTACTGGAGGACTCTACTGTTCATCGCGACCGTTAACAGTTTCTTGGGGTGTCCCAGTTCGACTATTCTTTTTCGCCTTAGTCCATGCCACAAGCCATTCCATGCTTTGCCTAATAACCACATGTACTGGGGCTCCATTATTTCTCCATAATAGGTTGTTTCTATACCTCCAAATTGCCCACATATACATGTATATTTTTTGTTTTGGGTATTCTTCATTACCTGGAATAGCTGGAAAAACCAACTATTGAGATCGGCTTCATCCCCATCATACTGACTTGGCAAGACTCCCCTCCAACATTCGCGTATCTTACTGCAATGAAATATGAGATGTCCATATGTCTCGACTTGACTTGTGCAACAAAGACACGCATCATCAATCAACATGCCTTTCTCCACCAATCTATTTTTGCTAGGAATACATCTCCTCATAAGTCTCCACATGAAATGTTTAACTTTTGGTGGGAGCTTGACGTTCCATAACTTCATCCAATCCCCAAGAAATACACGCCAAATCATCATCCCTATCCATCTCTACCGCTACTCTATACCTGGAGTTTACTCTGTAATGCCCATCCTTAGAATAACTCTACTAGTTTATCCTCTTCTCCATTTGTTAACAGGATCTGGTATATCTCACGGACATCCCTATCATTAAAGAGTTCTTCAATTATCTCATGGTTCCACTTCCTTATAAATGGGTTCATAAGCTCATCAACTGTTACATTCTCTAAACCTTGTATAGGCTAAGTTGAGATAAACAAATTCTCTGAATCTTTTAGCCACGGATGACCCCAGACCTTCACCGACTTCTCATCGCCTATTCTCCATCTACTCCCTCGCTCCACAATTGATTTTGTAGCTACGATTCCTCGCCATGTAAAACTCGGGTTATGGCCTATCTTGGCTTCCAAAAATACCCATTCAGATAGTATTTAGCTTTGAGAATTCTAGATGTCAAAGCAGTTAAGTAATGCAACAATCGCCACCCTTGCTTTGCTAACATGGCTAAGTTGAAACTGTGGAGATCTTTAAAACCTAAACCCCCTCCTCTTTCCTTATACATAGTCTACGCCAATTCAACCAATTCATAGCCCTTTAGTTGTCATTCTTCATACTCCACCAGAAAGAGTTCATTATCTTTTAAAGCGAATCATATATGGATAAAGGTATCAAGAACGTCCCCATACAATAAGTAGGGAACGCTTGGGCTATCGATTTCAATAACACCTATTTACTCGCCTTTGATAAAAACTTGTGCTTCCATGATGTTAGTCTTCGCCACAACTTCTCTTTCAAAAAAGAAAAAACTTCACACTTCTTTCTCCCTATTAGAGACAACAACCCCAAGTATTTACTATCATAAATATCTGTAACAACCCCAAAATTTTTAAACTGACTTGAGTTACGCTTGTCAAGATTGTGACCCGGCTACGTGAATACTGGACTGTATTTCAAACTTCGGGAGTCGACACCGAGGTAATTTTATGATTCTTTGATTGTGTGTACTAGTATTTAGTATTTGACGGGTCTCGAGCCGTTCGGACGATTTCTAGTTGAATGAGTTTTCGCCTAGTTAAACAGGGGATAAAAACAAAAAAAGAGTACCAATAAATGAATTTTAATTAATTTAATTAAAATATTTTATGAGATATGGGAAGAAAATGGGCACGACGAACCGAAATTGAGAGAAATACGGACCGAGGAGCTTAAAACCGATGCGGGGGTTGGATAATTTCGTAACATACGGACTATGGAATTCGAATTGTTAAAGTGACACAACCCAATTGTGAGGAACCATGAGATTGGCATCAAGATGTGTATTCATGTCTAGATGTGATGATGAGGTAAATGACTCATAAGGGCAAAGGATTTAAAAATGAACAAGTGATGAGATGAGGGTAAAAAGGTCATTTGGCTAATATATAAACAGAACGTGGGATGCAAACCCTACTATTCATCATCTCCTTCAAAACACCACTGCCACCTCTCCTCTTCGCTCTTCCCTACTGCCATCACCAAACCACCGATCCCGACGAGGTTAGTGGTGACCAAAGAGTCACCGTCGACGGGGAAGACGTCTCCCACTCTTCCTCTCTCGTTCACTCTTTTCCCTCCTTCAACTCTCGACCTCACGCCCTCTCTCACTCTCTGGCGCCCTTCTCTCTTGGCTGGACAGCCACTACCACCGCCTCCTACTACGTCACCGGAGCTAGGTGAGTTCTCTTCTCTCTCAGTCCATGCTCTC
This sequence comes from Stephania japonica, assembly GCA_039657345.1. Lineage (NCBI taxonomy): Eukaryota > Viridiplantae > Streptophyta > Magnoliopsida > Ranunculales > Menispermaceae > Stephania > Stephania japonica. The sequence goes on along the minus strand of CM077561.1, from coordinate 397,474 downwards.
TCTCTCTTCTCTTTCTCTCTCTTGGAAGTCCACTCTTTCTCTCCTTCTCATGCTCGGCCTCCATGGTGACAGATCACCTCCTGCCCGGACCGCCACCACCTTCACCCTCACGGCAATGGAAACCTCGGCCACCCACCGGAGATACAAAGGTGAGCCACCTCGACCGTCCTCTCTCTCTCTCTTCATTTTGCTCACTTTTTTTTTTCACATTTTAGGACTGTTGAATGAATGTGGTGGCCACGGCTTGGATGACCGACGCTGGTGTCGGTCGAGGCTGGCCGAGGTCACCCTCTGGCGACACTGCTGGCCGGAGAAGACCACATGTGGGACTGTTTTCATGGGTGTATTGTAGGGACAATTTTGTGTATGTGTGATAGTTTGAAGTTATAGGTGACGGTTTTGGTGTGGTTTGATGTACATGGGGTGCATGAATGGGTGTGTGTGTACACCGCTGTGGGGTGTACACACTAGCGTGTATGTGTACACCACAGTGGGGTGTACACAATGGTTGTGGGTGTGAGAATAGATTAGTGTATATGATATAGTTTTAAGTAATAAAGTGACATATAATGCATGTGAACATGGGGTGTAAATAACAGTGGGGTGCACACAACAGCTGAAGTGTTGTGTGCACAAAACAACAGGGTATGTGTGAAGTGTGAGGGTGCACACCAGTGGGGTGTACACATCAGTTATGTGTGTGTGTGTGTGACCATAAAGTACATTATTATATGTATGTGTAAATAAATAAAACAAGGAAGTGTATGGACATTTTTAAATAATCATGGGCTTGTATTAAGGCCCAACAAGGACACAACTTACTCATTATAACATAGGTCCATAATAAGTCACAATTGGTGTGTATATGGGTTGTGTAAAGCCCAATAAGGGTTTAATATAATAGGCATAACTTAAAGCCCAAAACAAATACATAAAATGTAAGAATGAGCCCATATATCCAAGCCCAATAATTGTCCACATATTAAGCCTACTTAGATGGATATAGGCTTGACACATGGACCCAACAAGAGCCCAACCAGGGTGTAAAGGGCATCAACTATAGTATGGGTTACGTTAATTAAATGAATTCAAACCAAGTTTATGGAAATCACCCTAAAACTAAACACGAACTCTAAAACAACATTCGGGGTTTGATTCGTTGACAGGTAGTTGAGAAACACGGGAAACGCGATAAGGTCTCGGAGTGAATACCGGGTCACGATTAGTCAGGTAAGTACACTTGCCCTAAAAAGCATTTGTACGTTAGTAGGCCATTAAGGAAATAACATGTGATTTATAAATTCGCTATTCATTGATATTGCGATTTGATCCCTTGTTTGAAATTCTATTCCTTTTCCTTGGTTGTATGTTCTCGGCATGAGTGTGTGTCTCGAAGGTATCATGTGGTCCCGCACTAGCTGGGACAACGAGGGTGCCCTCTGCAGGGGTAACTGACCACCCCTAGTGATGTGTGTACTGGGTATTGGATTCGAGAGGTGTTGCGATGCCTCTCGATTTCACGCTGCGCTAATGTTGCGACATTGCCCGGGGAGATCTTGCGAGATCTTTGCCATATTGCTGTGAAATTAGACCACTCATGGGCCTCTTTTGAATCTTAGAACATGCAAATTTCGATTGTTTATCTATCAGTCTGTTTATCATGCACTTAATTTATTTACGTTCCAGTTGTTTCATTTCCGCATGATATTTAGACTGTTTTGTTTGTTTCAATCATAGATTACTATTACATTCTTCTGGCACTACTTTCGATTTCTTCAGTTGCTCACTGTCTAGTTTGTGACGATGGGTGCAGATAGGGTGGAGAGCAGCAGGGGCAAGGGGCCCTGCCTAGGTGATCTACTGTGAGGACTAGCAATGACATCAGAGAGACTTTGTAGTAGGTGTTTATAATTTTTGCTGATTTATATATCGTTTAATACTTATATTGTTGGGATTATTGAACTTGATATTTTGGTGAGATTGGTGTCATGTATATATGCTTATCGAATTGTACATGAGTACCCGGGGTTTTCCACACTTATAGAATTCTTATACTTCCCTTGATTGAGTTATTTCCCCTTTGTTATAATTGTTTTAGTCTTTCGTTGTGTATTATTGCAATAACTCTTTCATAAATTACTAAATTGATTAAATAGGAGGCTGACTAGGCTCGTCAGGTTGCCGAGTGATGACTCGGGGCTTATACGGGTCTAGGCCGGGCATACCCAATTGCACGGGGAAATTGGGGCCGTCACAATATCATTGTGGACCCCTATTTCATTACGAATTCTTACTTCCAACTCTACTGTCACGTTCGCTGAGAAGAACATTGTCGACTTTTGCAAGTTTATAGCTTGGTCTGACGCTTTCTCATACCTATCTAACAATTGTTTCATCACCACCATTTCCTCCTCTGAGGCTCAAAAAATAGAAATCTATTATCGGAAAATAATAGATGAGATACCGACGGGGCACCCTGTATCACTTTGCAACCATGGATCCTACCCTGAATCTCGGCTTGACGAATAAGTTAGGATAGTCCCTCCAAACATAAGATAAATAAGCATGGTGATAATGGAGATCCTTGCCTCAATCCCCTGCCAGGTTTAATTGGTCCCACCAACTCACCATTCACATTGATCCGAAACTCTACATTGGTAACTAACATCATCACTAAGTTCACCCATTTTTGCAAACCCCAACCTCCCAAGAATGCCTCTAAAAAATGCTCAATCCACCCTATCATAAGCTTTACTGATTCAATCTTCAAAGCCGTAGTGCCATATTTCCCCTTCTTGTTACACCGCATCGAATGTAGTAGTTTAAATGCAATTAACACGTTGTCAACAATCAATCTATTCAGGACAAAAGCTGACTACTCCTCCGAGATAATGTCCTGCAGAAAAGATTTCAATCTGTTTGCCAAGACATTGGCCATTAGTTTATCTAATACATTACATAAATATATTGGCCGAAACTCCTTCATGTTGGATAGTTTGCATTTTGGGATGAGTACGATTGTCGTGTCAGTCACTCTATCAGGAATGTTGAGATTTGTCATCCAACTGCTACATATATTGTTGAAAAATATCTCTGGCCATCACATTCCAACTCTTTTGATAAAAGGCCGGGTTAAATCTATCGGGCCTTGGCGCTTTATCGTGGTTCATTTGGAAAATAGCTTCTTTGAACTCCTCTATGTTGAACGATATCAATAAAGCGTTGTTCATTTCCCTCGTAACTTTCGGATGAACAGTAGAGAGCACTGACTCTAAGTCCATATTCGCATGCTCGAACAAGTTATGGAAGTACTGCACCACAACTTGTTGGATTCCTGATACATCCTCTACTCTATTACCTGCATCATCAACTAAGAAATGTATGTTATTGTATCGACTTCTTTGTGTTGCAGCATCGTGAAAAACTTCGTGTTTACGTCTCCCCCTCGAAGCCAAAGCATTTTAGATCTTTGCTTCCAATATATCTCTTCTTGCTCAAGAAGATTCCCCAACTCAACTTTTGCTGCTAAGACCCCCTCATGGTTTTGAAATCCATCTCCAACAATCATCTCCTCAATTTTCTTCTTGCTCTTTTGTATTTTATATTTAAAACCCCGAGTAAGGTGTCTTCCCCATGCTTGTAATGCCAACGCATACGACTTCAATCTTGCTATAATATTTCCCCCTATTCAGTCTGCCACGCCTCCTTTATGACGTCCATTACCCCCTCAACCTTCCACCAAGAATTCTCAATCCTGAAGGGATAGGTGCGAAGGTTGGTGATAAGATCTTGCGCTTTCAATAGGATTGGATTGTGGTTCGACGTAGGTGCCGACAAATTCAGAAGCAAAGCCATTGGAAACAAGGCCTTCCATGTTTTTGACACCATTGCTCGATCTAATCTTTCTTCAATAAAATGGGGCTTGCCCCTACCCCTTTCTCAAGTAAATTGATGCCCTACAAGCTCCACATCACTAAATCCACTATCCATGATGGCCTCACGAAACCCCTGCATCAACGATTCCTCTCTAGCCGAGGCTCCTCTTTTTTCTTCTCTTGATAACAGATCATTATAATCACCAATAAGACACCAAGGGAGATTATAAATTCTCGACAAAGCTCTAATAAAGTTCTACGCATAACGACGCCTACTCCCATGAGGAAATCCATAATACCCAGTCAACCGCCACTCCTGCCCCTCATTCTGTTTTACAACTACATCAATATGATTATTAGAATATCCCAAAAATGTGCACACGTCACTATTCCTCCACAGCATAGCCAAACCCTCACTCCTCCCCATCTTATCTACCACAAAATACCCATCAAACTTTATTTTATTTTTTATTTCAATAATTTTATTTTCAGCAGACAATGTCTCAATAAGAAAAATTACATCAGGCTTATTGACTCTAACTAACTCGACTAAAGCCAACTCCGTCCGAAGATTTCCAAGCCCTCGACAATTCCAACTAAGGCTATTCGTTGCACTTGACTGGCCCACTCAATCGATGGTAACAACATTTGGACTAAGAAGAAGAAAAACTAAGCCTCTCGTCAAAGAAGATGAAACAACTCTTGAACACCCCTCGATCCACTAATTAAGAAATGATTTGTAACCTTTTCTGGTCCACCAAAAACCTATTAAATGAGGTAAAAAACATTCCATAATTTCAGTTCCCTTTAATTTCCATATTTGAATCGGACTCCAAATTCAAATTTGAATTTGAATTTAATTGACAACATAATTGCCCATAAAATCACGCCTCTATCATTTCCATAACCTATGCAAATTTAGTTTCTATATTTGCTCCTGCCAACCATCACCATCGCTTCACCTCTTGTCAAAATAACTAAATTTTTTGAAACCCATAGCTTTTTTGAATTTAAATTCAAAACAATGCCAATTTATTGCCCATAAATATCTCCACTAATGTTTCCAAAAGAGACCGATACAAATACAATTACCATATTTGTCTCTATGGTCCCCAAATCAGATGCGCCGTCATACTCTTTCTGATATCCCATCATTGGAGAAAACAAAAAGGAGACCGCATATTGATTTGGAAAACTAACCTAGTGTTCTTCCACAATGGATGATTCAGGTACGCTTCCGCTATTTGGTTTAATTTTTATTCTTGATGATTTGACATGAATCTAATTGTTGGAATGAGTTTTGCGTATTTATTAAAATACCATCATTTGATCCATATAGCCGACCCCAGTTACTTTGTGACTGGAGCTATGTTGTTGTTATCAGCTTTACATCACGTATTAATTATGTACCAATTGATTTTTAATTACACAAAACTGTTTCCAGAAAAGAAAACTTAATAACAAAACTTTTAACATGGACTTAGTGCTGTTTTCTCAAAAAAAAGCATGTACTTAGTGCTGTAATAAATTAATTTTCTTGTAATATATGCAATATATTGGATGCTATCTGTAGTACTGTGTAACATAAAAAGTTTTGTAGATGGTACTACAGAACAAGAGCAATAAAGAACCTCTTGTTTATAATTTTATTTGGAAGTATTGTGCGCCTATGAAGGTGAGGGTGTTTGCGTGGTTGGCTTGGTTAGGATGGATTGACACTATTGATGTCCTTCAAAGACGGTGCCCCAATCATACACTCCTACCTTCACTTTGTGTTCTTCGTCATTCCGATTTTGAATCCAGTGATCATGTACTTTTGTTTTGTCCTTTTGCTCACAGGATTTGGGTGGAGATGTTCGGGGAATAGGGGTTGTCATGGCAACAACCCTCATCACTTACGACCTGGATGGAGAACGTGGCTACCATAGCATAGCCGTGGAAATAACTTACTTTGTAGTGCGGGAGCTCTTGCACTTATGTTGTCTTTGTGGCTTGAAAGGAACTCACACATCTTCAATGAGAAAGATAACCAATGGGATGAGGTGGGGAGTCCACGAAAAGTTACGTTGCTACTAGTATTCGCGAGCATAAAGATTTTAAAGCGTGGTTGTGGTATCAGTTAAACGGGCATTGGTCTCTTCTTTTGTGAGGCATTTTTGTGTATTTGGGGCTATTGGTGTGTTGCATGGGGCGCATGGTGGGTGATTTCTACTATGATAGTGTTATCTTGTGTTCAATCATGGGTATGTATAGGTGCTTCTATGTTAGTGTTCTCTTGAGGTCTCATGGTTTTGGAATTGGAGAGGTTGGGGGCAAACTGGGCTTTGTCTTGCCAGTAATTTACTGTCAAGGCAGTGCGCCCAACCTTAATTCCTTCCCTTGATTTTTACTACAAAGCAGAATTAGAGGTGTTGCTTAATTTGTGAGTGCTCGTACCTGGACTGTTTTGTCAAAGATTGATAGGTTCTGTTGCGTTGGTGGATCGACATGTTGATCTTTTTATTGCACGCTACCTCTATAGCTGGTGGGCAAGAGTGCTGAGAGTCAGGTTGAACACTACCTATGTTTCTCATTTGATGGCTTCGACTGGTGATGGTAACTTGTGGAGGGAGTGCTTGTGGAAGATCTTTGCATCTAATTTTTTTTTTTTTTTTTAAAAATCGGAATTTCATTAATCATTCATGGCTCAATACAGACATAGAATCAAGTACATTGATTTGCTAATCCTATTTGTGCAAACAAACTGCCATTAATTTGGTTTTTTTTCAAAATTGAAACAGTTTAACAATCGGGACTGCTCTCTACAGCGTTGAAACTCATGACAATACATAAAAGTACTAGAACCACAAAACTTCCTAACAAAGCTTCCTAACAAGGAGAAAACAAATCAAACACTTCCAACTAGGGAATAAAACTAATTATAAAGTAAAAACTAAAGATGAATCAATCCAGCGCATCGCACAAATCCACGCAACACCGTTGATGAAGATGCACCGCAACAAAGATGAATCAATCTCTACAAATCCGATTAGAATTGTTGTTTATTGAACAAAGAGCAAATGAGATTTAATTGGAACCACCGCTGATTGTTGGGAGGATCGGCGGTGGTTCAAGATCTGTTGCATCTATTGTTGTGTTGCTAGTTTTGTGGGTGTCGCGTGATTCCTTAAACATGATTTGGTGAGGCATTAATTCAGGACATGCTGGTAGATGTTGGTAGATGTCGCGTGATTCCTTAAACATGATTTGTCGGTGTCGTGTTTATAAAGGACCTGTTGGTAGATGTTTTTGTAAGTTTTTTTTGGTTGGGAAGTCCTTAATTCAGGACACGGAACCAGTTTTTTTTTGGTTGTTGCCATACCAGTTGTGTTTTGTGGGCTCTTTTTGGAGAGTATAGGGGTCAAACCCCATTATCTCTTGTGTAAATTCTTGTACAGCCCACCTTACACTTATTTTTGTAAATACATTATTTATATATAATAAAGGAATATCACCTCCATTTATCCGAAAATCATAGCAGATGCTAGAAATAAGCGTTTTATATTTAATGGACATATATAGAGGAGAAAAACAAGTAAAAATGTCTCTGTTTATAACATACATAGTTCTATAAATTCGCATCTTAATTAATATGAGTATTTAAACCACCGTTGAGTTCAAGCGTTGTGTACTTCAATTGGAGTTGTATAGGTTTAGATAACACCACATAGGACTAGGACTAGGATTAGGACTAGAGAGATGAAATTAGAGGCATCATTTTTTATTTTTAATTTTTTTGGACTGGTTAGAACATTATTTGCAGACCCATTTCACTTAGTAAGCTGGATTGAACAAACAGGGTCATATTCCCTGATAAGGGGGCATAGATTCTGCAATAAACCAGTCACTTGTCTACAATGTCAAATCCATAGTATATACACCAAATATACAGGGCGCAAGGAACACAGAAAATAGAGAGCAGCCACCAGTTCTATAAAGAGTTGTAAATCGGTGGTTGGATGAAAAAACAGAAATTTGCTAAATGCAATCTTACACGAACACTTCTACTCTTCCTAATCGTCAGGATCACAACTGAGAAAAGTATTAACACTAACTCAAAAACTTGCAAGCTTTCCTAATCATAATTATTAATACAATGCTCGACCAGGCTTGCTCCCAAGACCAAAATTTGAACCTGCAAAACAATAGAAGGAACCGAAAAAAATGCTCAATTCTGTCAAGAGTTGGAACGAATATTTCTTTCATACTTGTGTTCCCTACATGCTGCAGAGGCATATAGGGCCAACAGACTTCACATTATTCATCAAAATAGGATTAGAGCAAATGCATCAGCTATCACGCAGAAAATATAATGGAAATGATGTGAACTCCATGTTGCACTTTTAACTGTTGTCAGTTACAACTTACAAGTGTAGATATGGAACTCAGACTTCCAAGATGTACTATGTAGTACTAGATTTCCAAGATGTACCTTGATGAAGGATCTATTTCTTACTCCACAGGCTAATGATGCCATCTGCAAAGGATCGCAGATTCCTCCATATATTGGTTTTTTTCTGCAACTGATCTTCATGCTCGTTTCTACATGTACAAAAGACAATAGAAGGACAGACAATTAAGGTTCAACCAAAATAACAGAGATAAATTAACAAGACAATACCAAACGTAAGGAATTAGATACATCCTTAAAATCTATTTATGTAAGCCAATCATGGTACTGAAATTCCATGAACTTCTCCGAGCTTCCTCAAATTATTAACGAATTTTCATACACGCAATCAAAACTTGACGAATTTTCATACTGAATTAAGGGAACAAAGACATGATTTGCAAATTTTAATTCTAACTTGCAAGAAAAAGATAATACAATTGATGTCATTTTTACAAAAAGATACTCCTACTTAATAGAAGTACATTATATAGCGCAAAACTAGCAAATAATATCAATTATCAAGTATGATGAATGAATTCTAGCATATTGCCTAAAAAGCAAGAACTGATATCTAAGAGGATCAAAACTATTAAAATTGAACTTAAAAAACTTTATATTAGGTATAGAAAGAGAAAAAGACAAAAATATTATAAAAAGCACGCTCCTTTAATGTGCCTCGACAAAACAAGAGTTTTGCTAGCATTTAGATCGACTTATTTCTTGTTCTTGGTGTCAAGATTTTGCAAAACTACTTCACATAGAATTAGTTCCAAATTTTACGTGACTTTAGTCATAAACAAAGTCAAATTATTGATGCCAATTCCAAGGCAAATCAAATCCTTGTTCATTGATCACGACTTGTTTCTAAAGTATGGTCCAAGATACTAATGAAAGGTCTAATTTCACAGGATTTCACAAATAGGGGGCAGGATTAACTTAACAGGATTTCTCAAGTAGAGGGAACGTTTCGGGGATAAAATACTCGGAGCAGCTCTAACCCTCTCAATAGCAAGTTTTGGGAACTAATGATGATTAAAATATTGAAAAGAATACGGTGTTAGAGGAGCTTTCATTAATAGGAGGTATACCCCTTCTACGAAAATCAATTTGTTTAAACTCTAGTTTCTTTTGAATTTGAAAGCGGAAGAAACAAAAGTATAAATTAAACTCACAAGAGACGATTGATTAGTTGTAGTGACTACGTTTCAAACGCATGGTCTATCACCTCTAATTGAACAAATTAAAAAATAATTACAATAATTTTTTATTTTCTGTTGAAACTATTAACTAGAGAAATAGATGAAACCGAATTATGGAAGCACTGCAATTCCTATTCATCTCCAAGTTGAATCCCTCCTTCCTGACCTGGCTGTTATTTTCTCATGAGAATTCTTCAGGCGCTCATCTTACTCCATTTAAAATACTCAATTTCACTCCAAAGTAAAGTTTTCAATTGGTTCATGTAATGAGTAGAAAGAAAGCAATTCTGACCTGCGTACTGTGCAAGTAACTACACACCCTCTGAATCATATTTTAGTTTAAGATATTAACAACTCATAATCCTAATCTTTTCAAGAGCAGCCTTCATAGTGGAGGCACACAAGATAATGAGTTCAAAGCTTCAAAATATAGGAATGTACGCACTCAATGGGTAATTGTATGCTGCAAAAATTTAATGGCCTAGAATGATGACAAATGCATGTACACCCTTTTTTTCTTTTTTTTTTTTTTGAAATTTGAAGAAATCGAAATATTGTGTGTTAGTTAGATAAAAAAAACATATCCACATGTACATGTTGCAATAGGAATATGGTCATATAGTAATTTAGCTACATTACTCAAAACAATTTTCTAAAGGACTAAGAATGCCATGTCACGTACTGGAAAATGGGGTAGGGTTGCGATAGGTTGAGTGCTAGTGTAAAACTTTATCACTCTATATGAAATGGATCAAAAAGTAAAAAAAAAAAAAAAAACATAAAGTAACAATTGCATAATTGTGAAATGAAAAAAAACATTATTATGAAGCAAATGAAGATACCTTTGTAAGTGATCTGGGTTGGTGGTTTGTTGAGCAGCATCCTGCACAGATGGTGACGGTGGGGTGGAAGCATTGACATGTGCAGGAGTCTGAAGAGTTGGTTCCTCTTTTGAAATGGCTTTAGGTTCAACATCATCAACAGTTTGTGCATGTAAAACCTCCTGGATGATCTCAATTGTAGTTGTGTGACTTTGTTTCTTTAAAGTAGAACGATCACTCTATGTAGGTATAGATGAAAAAAATATATATAAGAAGAAAAACATTAAGCAGAGAAGCAAGAAGTGGAGAGAGATAGGATATTTGAGACATGAATGGGAGTTACTGTTGAGGTTGATGGAGAGCGGGCGGCAGCATTGATGTGATTCTGTTGTTGGGGTTGGGGTTGAGATTGTAATTCCTGAAGAATCCTTTTGACAACATAGTAACAACCGCCGACTTGCTTCTTGGCAGCAGTTGTTGAAGGGAATTTCCCGGCGTTTGATGCTTGGTATCTGAGGGGGAGGGAGGTTAACAAACAAAACAATAATAATGCTGAAGAAAAATGGAATTAATGGAAGCATAGCATAGCATACTGCAGAACAAAAGCTTGAAGGAGAGAGCGACGCTCATCTTTAGATATTTTGTTGATGGGAGTGGGAGGTCTAGGTTTGTGGGATGACGAGTCCGATGCGGCAAAATGCTCTGCCAAAATGACATGAAAGCAGCAAAGCAAAGATGATGAGATGGGGGGGGAGAGATGGGGAGAGTTGGCGAGGCGACCATACCAGTGGTAGTTTGGACGGAAAGGGAGGATCTTGATCTTACGGAAGCAGCAGCAGCAGCAGTAGCAGTAGCATTCGATTTGTGGTGCAGGGAGAAGGCGAGTGGTCGTCGTGTTGCAGCCTGCATCCCGACCTAGGCCAACATCTCGCAGCAGCAGCAGCAGCAGCAGCAGCAGCAGTGACTGAATCAGATGGATGGATGTTCTCTCATTCTCTCCATAACCAACACCCTCTATTCCATTTCATTCATTTTCTAGGGTTTTAGGATTTTCCTTTCAACACTATTGTATTCTATTATATTGGTTTTTTCAACTGACGAGGAAGAACCAAGGCAAGAGGAGCCAGGACGGGAGACGGGAGTGTGTGGTATTATAATAAGGGCCTTTATCTCCTTCGGCCCAAAAACTCCTTCAACCAACAAATATACTACTACTAATATATTTAATATAGGCAGCCCATCCATCCCAATTCTTTTTGCAAGCCCATCTCGATCATTCATGCCACATTGCCACACCATACTCCATACTATTACAAAATTAAAATACATATCACTCGCGACAACTACAAAATCTACAATTATGATACACTTACGAAGAAACCAGATCACCGGAAACCAGATATTGGACACTACTATTATACAGTATGTTCTATTCATTTATTTCATTTCCTTCTGCATGGCATGTCTTGTACTATTTCATTTCATGAAATAACACAGACGGGCGGGTAATATATTATTATATGGACTACCTAGCTATGGCTATCTACTCTCCCATCCAACGTCCAAACCCCTATTTACACATGCATATACATGCTTATTCCTTTTCAATTTCTACGTACGTGTAGACTTCAATGCCTGTTCACAAAACTCCAAAATCAAGCAAGCAACAAGTGTTGAAATTTTGACAAAATATGAAGGTCACAAAAAAATAATCTAATATTGAGATCTAATAATAATCGGCCATTAAGCCCACATTTATTTTAACACCCTTTCAATATAACAAATACAACCTATTTATAAGCTTCTCACTATGACCATGTCTTATGTACCTAATAAATAACTGCACCTACTACTCCACTTTATGGCAATTAATAATTCCACAATATTTTTTTTAGATAAGAAAGAAACTATATATGTATTCAAAAATCAAACCAAACAAATGGGTGAGATCTTTACATCCACCCCCTTTACAAGTAAGTGATTATTTACAAAAAAAATTTGGTGATTGTTTCATCATACCACCAGCCATTGTCATGCTCACAAACAGTACTCAATTCTTACAAAAAGCTAAATTAATAACCAAAATATGCTCCATATTACGCAATCCATCTCTGTTCACTCCCCAATACTACTACCAATCCCCTGCTCCTCAATTCTCTCTGTTCAAATATTTCTTTTTCGCAGTCGAGGTGGAATTGGGTGCACTACCTTGAAGAAAACTTGAAAGCAATGTCCAATTGACCCTCCCCAACCTTCCCCAATTCAAGACCTCAAATTATAGGAAAATAAAAATGAACAGCCTGGGCAAGACCAAAACACTAAAAACCAAAAGAAAGTGACATTCCTTTAATAATCCCACAATTCAACACATGTCCCAACTTCACTCTCCGCTAACTTGCTCACTACATGCCCAATTGCCCACGTTCACACTACTTGACTTCACATACACATTAAATTAAATAATAGACTATACTTTAAAATATCTAAACATAACTTTAACTTTGAATCACATTTCCAACAAGAAGAGTCTCTTATTGATGACGATGAGTTCATGTTCATCCCATTCCAATTAATTAAGCAATCCCAGCTCAAAATCCATCCCGGCACGACCCCTTCATCATCATCATCATCATCATCATCATCGACCAGTTTAATTTTACGCCAATTATAGAATTGATCTTAATTTTGCAGGTATATATGTCAACAACCACGACGAGGAGATTTGCAGTGGGACGGGCGGAGGAGATGGGCCATCCTGTTAGAGTTGTAATCTAAATTACATTAGTGTTTGAGTTTAATTAGGATTATGAGTTATTAGTGTTTGAGTTTGATTAGGATTTCGAGTTAGAGTATGAGTCTATTTAGGGTCTCCTAGTTGGATTAGGAGTATGTTTATGTGAGTCTATAAATTAGAGTTGACCCCCGCATTGTAATTAACGAGTTTATTTGAGAGATTAATAAAGTGTGTCATTGCGGTGTCTCTAAACCTAACATGGTATCAGAGCAATAGTGAGATCTTGTGATCTGTGTCTTGGTTGTGTGAGAGTTCTTTGAAGATTCAAGAACAGATTTGGGCTTCAGATCTATTCGAGAGATCGAAGCGTGTGACCTTCTTGTTTTGGAAACAAGAAATTTGAGTTGCGTGTTCAAAGAGAGGAACGACGTAGAAGTGCAGAGGTCGATTTCGTTGAAGAAAATCAAATTGCAAAAGCCGGTTTGTTGAAGCAGAATAGGCGAGTTACTTAAGATAATTTACAAAGTGGTAAATTATGGCTACAATGGGTAATGGTCAAGTTCAACCGACACTACCAGTGTTCGAAGGAAAGAAGTTTGATAGATGGAGCACTCAGATGAGAGTCTTGTTCAGTTTTCAAGACTTGCTCACAGTCGTTGAAGATGGGTTCGAAGACCCAGGGGCCACCGCTACCTCGACACAAAAGGAGCTTCGCAAGAAAGATCGAAGGCACTTTATTTTATTTTGCAAACGCTTGATGATGTGGCGTTTGAGAAAGTGCAACCGGCGAAGACATCAAAGGAAGCGTGGGACACTTTGGAGACGTCCTACAAGGGTGTACAAAGAGCCAAGAAAGTTCGGTTGCAAACTTTGAGGCGGCAATTCGAGTTGATCGAGATGGATGACTCGAAGATATAGAGAAGTACACTAATCGTGTTCGACAATCGTCAATCGCTTAAAGATGAATGGCGGAGAAGTCGCGATCTCGATGTGAACGAGAAGATTTTGCGCACCTTGACCACAAAGTTTGACCACGTAGTCGCCGCTATTATGGAGTCTCGGGACCGAATATGAGACCAAGTCGCTTGAAGAAATCATTGGTTCGTTACGAGCACACGAGCAACGAATTAATGAAAAAAGTGAAAAAGTCAAGCATACTTGAGCAGGCATTGAAGACTACAATTGTCCCGAAGCTAAAGAAGGATTATGGATTCAACTACCGTGATCAAGACAACAACAATGGCGAGGTTCGAATAATAATAAGCAAGGTGGGAGAGAAATAAAGGTCGTGGACGAGACAAAGGTCGCGATCAACAGAGAAATCGATTCGTGTTACAACTGTCGCAAGTTTGGGCATATCGCCGAGACCGTAACACTAAAAAACATGCAAAATCTGCTGCACATGTGTCTTTTGCCCAAGGCGATGATTGTAACCAGACACTCGTTTATGGTTTCGTCAAAGCCAAGAATGTTCACAAAACTACACGTGGTATCTTGATAGTGGATGCTCCAACCACATGTGCGGTAATAGAGACTTGTTTGACGATTTAGATGAGTCAATGACGACGGAGGTCAAGTTTGCGATGATAGGAAACTTCCAAATCAAAGGAAAAGGAAGAGTTCTAATTCGGTTGAAGAACGGTGATCATCGACATCTCTCGATGTTCTTTATGTGCCTACAATGAAAAACAATCTATCGAGTGAGTCTGGGCTTGTAGAAAAGGGTACACAATGAATTTGAAAGATGGCTATTTATCCATGTTCGACTCTAGAGGTATTGCCATTCTTAAATCTCCTTTGAAAAATAGGTTATTTCGATTGAGATTAAGACTGGATCTTATCCGTGTTTTAAATCCATTGTTTCGATGAGTCATGGTTATGGCATCCGAGATATGGTCATCTCGAACTTCAAAAGTTTGACGTTGCTCACTCAAAAGAGATTAGTGAAAGGATTGCCTCGCTATTCGACATCCCGAGCGAGTTTTGTGAAGGGTGTATTTTAGGGAAGCAACACGAGACAAATATTCGCTTCCGACACTCCGTGGCGTGCCAAATCTCTATTACACTTGGTTCACTCGTATCTTTGTGGTCCTATGCATGCCTTCACTAGGAGGGAGTAAATATTTTTTGACTTTTATTGATGACTACAAATAGGGAAGATTTGGGTGTATTCTCTTAAGAACAAGTCAGACATGTTTACTTGTTTTCAGAAATTCAAGGCGTATGTGGAGAAACAAAGTGGACGCTACATCAAGATTTTGAGAACAGATGGCGGTGGTGAATACAAGTCCTCCATATTTTCTGATTTTTGTGATCATCATGGGATCAAACATGAGATCACTCCACCACATACACCACAACATAATGGTGTTGCAGAAAGAAAGAATAGGACTATTATGGACATGGCTCGTAGCATGTTGAAAGCGAAAGGTTTACCTAATTCTTTCTGGGCTGAAGCAGTTGTATGTTCAGTTTATTTACTGAATAGGTCTCCCACAACAAGAGCAGTTGTCACATCTTACTCCGTAAGAGGCTTGGAGTGGTTACAAGCCGTGTGTCGACATTTAAAAGTGTTTGGATCCACTGCGTATGTTCATGTTCCCGATGCTAATAGGAAGAAATTGGATGACAAAGGCGAAGGTCATTTTTCTTGGCTATGTTCCAGGGCGAATTGGAGCATACAAATTTTATAACCCGATTACCAACTCGTAATTGTCGCGAGAGATGTATTGTTTGATGAGGCGAGATGCATGGATTTGGGACACAAAAGGCAAAGGAATTGCTCAATCTCGCAATCGAGTTTAATGATGAGGCATCTACTTCAACAAGTGGTTCTCCTACCACAAACACTTTGTTTTGCCTAATACAAGTATTAGACTCCGTAGTACGAGTGATAGACCACGAGGAATCCTAGGCTACCGGCTCGCCTTCAGATTGTCAGATTACCTCTGATGATGCAGTTGACGATGATGGCATTTTAGTTCATTATGCCATGTTTGCAGATTCAGACCCTATTAGCTTTCGTGAAGCCGTGCGAGATAGATGTTGGGTTGATGCTATGAATTCCGAAATCGAGGCTATTGAGAAAAATGACACTTGGGACCTTGTTGATATTCCTCAAGGTCACAAAGCTATTGATGTCAAATGGGTTTTCAAGACAAAAAGTAAATCCAATGGAGACGTGGAGCGTTACAAAGCTAGATTGGTGGCTAAAGGATATGAGCGAGGCCTGGCTTTGATTATCGTGGAAGTGTTTGCTCCAGCTTGCTCGCATTGAGACGGTCCGATTATTGATTGCCATTGCTTGCCCAATGAAGGTGGAAACTTCACCGATGGATGTGAAATCACCTTTTTAAATGGCTACTTAGATGAAGTTGTTTATGTCAAATGTACCACCGGATATGTTCAAGAGGCGTGAAGAAAAAGTTTATAAGTTTGAATAAAGCATTTTATGGCTTAAAACAGAGTAATCATGAGCTTGGAATAAAAGGATAGATGAATTCTTTCGTGGTTATGGACTCGAAAAGTGTGCATATGAACATGCTTTGTATGTGAAGATTGATGCTTCTACCGGCATCTTGTAATGATAGTTTGTCTTTATGTTGATGATTTAATTTTCACTGGAAATGATATCAACATGATCGAGAGACTTTAAGGCGCAAATATGATGCGAGAGTTTGAGATGACAGACGTTGGTATAATGTCATACTTCCTAGGCATTGAGGTAAATCAATGAGATGATGGCATTTTTATATGTCGAAACGATATGCAAAACTTGAGATCTTGAAGAAATTTGAGATGTCTAGTCGTAATCTTGCTTCTACACCCGTGGAGGTTGGTACCAAGTTGTCCAAAACAGACAAGATGCACCTATTGTTGACTCGACATATTTCAAGCGTATAGTTGGAAATTTGAGATACCCGACTTGCACTAGGCCCGATATTCTTTATGGCGTTGGATTACTCAAGAGATACATGGAGCACCCTAGACAATCTCATTTGGTTGCGTAAAGAGAATTCTCGCGTTATATCCGAGGTACTACTGATCATGGGTTATTTTATTCCACTTCAATGGATAGTTCTTTGTTTGGCTATTCTCGATAAAGTGATTGGGGAGGAGATCAGATGATCGAAAAAGTACTTCCGCTATGCTTTTTATTATGGTTCTACTATATTTTCATGGTCTTCGAAGAAGCGATCAATGTCGTTGCATTATCTACCCGCGTGAGGCCGAGTACATTGCAGAAATCGCCTCTAGTGCATGTCGTCGCTATTTGGTTGCGAAAATTATTATCACAGATTCTTTTTCCGTGTAATGGCCCTACACCAATCTATGTTGATAATGTTTCTACCATTGATTTAGCAAAAAACCCAGTTACACATGGCCTGAGTAAGCATATTGATATGCGATATCACTTTCTACGTAATCGTGTGGAGAATAAAGAGATAGAGCCGGCATACTTTTGTAGATCGAGGGATCAAGTTGCGAGACTTGTTTACCAAGGCACATCCTCTAAACCTAACACATCCTGCCACCTTGCGCGCTGCCCTCTCTGAGTTTGTTTCTACCTTCATCTTCGTCTTTGCTGGCCACGGCTCCCTGCTTGCTCTAGGTAAAGTATATAATACCTTCATCACATGTATTTCAATCTATATATCTATTTATTTAGATAGCAGTAATGTATATGAATAATGCACATGCATGCATTAACTGTCCGGATGAATTACAATCTCGATATATCGACATAGAAGATTCAAAGGATGAGTAGCAGTCCTGCCATCCCTTACTCCAACCCCCCATGCAGCAGACTCACTTATTGGGACACTGCTGGTGGCGTTGGCCCAAGCCCTCTCCTTCTCAGTGGCCGTGTATCGCTGCTGGCCATCGGGTTCACAGTAGGAGCCAACATGCTTGTCGGAGGGCCATTTGAAGGCCAGCGCAAGAGCTTTTGGGCTGGCACTGGTGGCTTGGAAATGGACTCACCACTGGGTCTACTGGGTGGGGCCTCTGATTGGTGCCACAATCGCATCTATGGTGTATGAGATCGCAGTCCTCCCACCTCCGCTAACAGTTCAAACACACTCTCATCAGACCTTGGCTCCTGAGGACTACTAATAATCACCCGCCCAAAACAAAGTACTTATGGCTTACAACCTCATAATGAGCCTGAGGAGCTAGAGCATTTCCCATTAGTTTCAGTGTCCTTTACTTCTTGCTTGCTCAGTTGCAGTCCCCCATGTATATGTATGAATGTACTGTGTATGAATGTTGTACTGTCTCAAATCCCTCTATTGCTAATTTGTGCTGCTGTGGACATAACTAGCTAGCTACTTGTAGATGATATTTATGCACACAAGCAGGTCTTAATTTCTACGCGCCCTAGCAGGCCAAGAAATAAATCCCTTACAAGTTCTAGAAATGATCGATCCCTTCGCTTCTTTCATCGTCCTTTATAAAACCTGGCGACCCAAGGTGCAAGTTCCAACACTTCAGGTTGTCTTGTGTTGTTGGAATAGTAATCGGATCAGTAAGAAGGCGATAGCGTTTCAGTCAATCCTCCATCACCATAGATACAGAATGGCAACCAGCTCTCCTCACCATTCATTCTTCTCTTCCTCTCTCTAGGATAAGCCAATGGTGCTTGTATGTACCTGCTACGTGAAACACCACTACTGTTGACACTTCATATGAAGAAAAGCAATAATTAAGTAGAATTTTTAAAGCAAATTAATAAATGTCATGGTACCTGATACCATCAATGACAGCATCCCCAGCAGAAATGAGTGTGATCGAATACATGGCAAGCGGATGAGCTCCCGTCTTTCCCATGTATAGACCTTATCCAAAGCTCAAGAAAATCTGAACCAATGATCTTCGGGAGGTTTGGATAAAATAGCATTCTCTTCTCTGGACACAAATCCTGCCTAACATCAGATATCAATTCCATAACAACCCGCTCAACTCCATGCCAGTAACCAAGAAATCAAGCTTAAACATGATTCAAAGGCCATACATATGTAAGTACGTTATAATAAACCATTAAATTCACATACTTGAAAACATTAGCTCCAACATTAGTATTTAGTCTAGATACGAATAATTGTGCAAGTGAAACTGACCTTGGAACAAAGTGGGAGAATGTTATTATTTGCTCGCAAGTCCTTTGGATTTCCCTAATTTCGTCAATATTCTTGTCATTCATAGAATCAAAGTACAAAGAAAGAGATAAATCTGTGCTTGAAAGTTTCCCAGGCCATTTGCACGCGTGGAAATCCTTGCAAGCGTGCACAAAGCAGACTAGCAGAGTTAATGACATATTGGCTTTTATTCCACGTAGTAGAAAAAATCACAACAAAACAGAATCAACACTTTATATAAAGGTTTTGCCAAGAAGATTACAAGGAAAAACGCTTTGACAAAAGTGCAACATAACCAGAGAACTACAAGTTAAGAAGTACAAAGATGATGGAACTATTTCCCCAGTCAATGATTTCTATGATAGATGCAGTCGAACAAGTGGAAACCAACACACATGAAGGTTATCACCCAGTAAACAGCCACAACTTAAATTAAAGGAAAATGATAAGCTAACACACTTTTGAGAACACACTTTGGGCCCACACTTAGGGAGACAAGAAAGAGCCATAATTAAATTCCTTTCAATAGCCAGAACTTTGTTACTGCCTCTCGTAATATGATCAATGAATTAAATTCCTTCTCCTTTGCATGTCGACAAGAATAACTAAGGCAAATAGTCTAAAAAAGTCTCTGAACTAATCACTAAAAAAGGCATAAAATTGAATCTCCTAGTGAAGAAAGTTTAGTATTTGAATTAATGATGTATGATAAATTGCATAGACGTAAAAACAATCTTTAATTTGCAAGAAAGCAAATCGGCATCGTGAACCTATCTTCATGCAACAGTATTAATGAGGGAGAGTCCATAAGAGGCACACAAATCAAACACAACGATGAAAAACTCAAGAAGTTACAATTCACCAAAATTATCTTAAAGTAGCAGAAGCACCTAACTACAAGGAGGTCTACAGAGAGAAAAGCATTCAGCAAATTAAACAAAAATATCACCATTTCTAAAGGAGGCATTTGAATGTTTGTTATGTCCGGCTGTGTGTCAAAACTCTGGGCAAGAAAGAAAACAAATGAATGGTTTCATATAATTATCAAAAACAAAGAACAAACTATCTGAATGCACTTGCAGAATATGGTAAATGAATAACCGCATGGTACCACGCTATCATTCAACTTTTCGAGTGAATCAAGCTGAAAAGAGGAAATAAAAATACGATTGTTATTGAGTCATTGTTGAGAAAATCTGAAAGGTAGGTTGATGGAGCAACATTGATTAAAGCAATTTAGTACGAAGCAAGCGCAAGAAAGGAGAATTAAGCAAAGCAGGAATTTTGAATGTTATAATGAAGTTGTTTACACTTTACACACAGTACCCCGTGGGTGTCGACACCAGGGACAAAGAAGCATGTTGGAAAGTGTCCTTGAGGAGGGACATGGTCTGGGTGGCGACTAGAAGCACATCCGAAGAATAATAAGTTGAAGAAGTTGATAAGCGCTTAACCCAAGCCATGTTTTCAGAGTAGTCAGTGTGCAAGTCCGAAACAACCAAGACGCCAACTAGACATCGTCGTCTGTGACAGTGAATATTGTTTGGGGATCAGCTGGGGCCTATGAATGCAACACCTTCTTCTTCTTCTTCTTCTTCTTCTTCTTCTTCTTCTTCTTCTTCTTCTTCTTCTTCTTCTTCTTCTGTAACTGTGACTGTGGGGGTGAATATATTGGAAATGCACAGCAAGTTTGGGGCAGTTGACGAGGTGATGATGGATGATGGGTGAAATCCCATTTCAGTGATTTTTCCACCAACACCACCAGTACCACCAAAACAATTCAAGGGCAAATCAATCAACCAAGCAAAACCAAACGCTTAGGTGGAAAGAAATATATGTGATGAAGAAGAAATCCACACAAAGTGAAAGAATTCAGCAGCAATTAAAAAGAAGAGACTAATTCAATTTCAGATGACAGATGGATAAGCTTGCAATTGTAAATGTAGCAAAGTGAGACGAGAGGTGCCTGTGAAATGGCGACCGCCGTCACTCTCACGGTCTCACCCCTTCACACTCACAGCAGCGATCTTATCGAGGATAAAACAAGGGCCCCAGCTAGAGGTCCTCCACTAATGCTGCTTTGGCTATTTAAAATGCGATGTATGAGATGAGACATTACATTACTGCCTAAAAAAAAAGGCAAGAGAGTTCATTATAGGCAAACTTAGCACATAGGTGGCTAATCAATTGACCACTTAGTTGATAACTGTCCACTATCCCACTCTTTTCTTCAACTAGTTTAACTGGAACTCTACAAATTAAAGGCTTGGGAGCAAGAACAATACATAAGAAATTCACACCAAAAGCTACTGTTCTAGCATTCACCAATGCAAGTGCAAGCTAAGTTTTACTTCATCGTATCTACTAAGATTTTTGCTAGCTCCTGCAGTATTAAGAGAAAAACTTCCTTTAGAAAAGTCGCTTAAATACACGCTTTGAAATTGTTTCTGATTCCTCTTGTCTAACAATCATTGCAAGAAGAAAACTCCAACCACGAGGATAGACAGACATGTATGGATGGGTTTTCTACTTATTTCACTGCTGCACCAAATCCTAATACCACACTGCATCTCCCTCCGTGACACAGCGCAAATCAAGTAGAGCATTCTAACACATGCACTCAAGTTTTAACTTGGGAAACAAACAGACGTGAAAAAAAAAAAAAAAAAAAAAAAACATAGATTATCAACCTGCACCACGTACTAATTAGCTTTCAATCTCACTTCACCAGGCAGATCTTTATCACTGACGCCACCCCAATTCGGTGCAGCGCCACAATTGCATCGCCTGGCTTGCACAGGCCCCTCTCCTTGGCTGAGGACAGGGCCGCTTCAAGTATCACCTCCGTTGACTCCGCATCAGTAGCCTTAGCAGAGCCTTCTGCCAGCAAAGGAATCAACCCCCTATAGATCAGGCTGTGCCTAGCAGGAGTCTCGTCGCTGCAGGTCCAGTCGAATGAGTCTGTTGTCAAAACTGGAACCACCACCGACAGAATTGGTACGGCAGGCCTATACTTGGCAACCAATTTGGCTGTCGTGCCACCACGGGTCAGCACAACAATGAGGGTAGCTTTGGCTTTGTTAGCTGTTCGGACAGCAGAGGAAGCAAGACTCTCCAAAGGGCTCATAGGCAGTGGGGTCGACCTGATCATCTCCTTGAAGATGGCTCCATAGTCAAGGGAGGACTCCGCTTCAATACATATCCGGGCCATAATCTTCACAGCTATTTCCGGGTAGGCTCCAGCCGCACTTTCACCACTTAGCATAACACAGTCAGTCCCATCAAGTACGGCATTGGCAACATCAGTAGCTTCAGCACGGGTAGGCCTAGGAGATTTGATCATGGACTCAAGCATTTGTGTTGCAGTAACCACAGGCTTGCCGACAAGGTTGCACTTGTAGATCATCATTTTCTGAGCAAGGAATATCTTCTCAACAGGAATCTCCATTCCAAGATCACCACGTGCAACCATAAAAGAATCTGTCTCCCGCAGAATTTCATCGAAGTTGACCACTCCCTCCTGGTTCTCAACCTTTAAAATGGAACCAATCAAACCAATTACCAATCAACGATAAGATAATAAAAATATATATAAATGGCAAAAACATTAGGAAGGTTTGCGTAGGAACTTCAGAAACACTGATTGCCATATCTAAGGAAGTCAGGTTATGGCACGTTTGCTCCCTCCTTGGTTTGGACAACAAACTAAAGAATCCAAACTGTTTGGTTGGGTGGACCTTCTTTCCAGGTCATTTAGAGTACATTTTCCACTATGCCACAAGGAAATACATCACTTTTGGTAGGACCATATTAAACAAGGATTTCATAGATCAATGCTACTAAATGAAAAGTATGTAGACCATTTTCAGCATCTATCCATGCTTATAGGACCCTTGGTTTAAATTTAATTGAAAAAGCCATGTTTAATCCTACTAGAAATGAATGTTGAATGAATTGGATGAATAAGTTATGAGCAAGACAGTACATACCTTTGACATCAACTGTATGTGCTTAGCATGAGGTCCAAGAACCTGTCGGACATTAACAAGGTCAGAACCCTTGCGGACAAATGATAGAGCAATCATATCTATCTTGTTGGGAACACCCCAACCCAATATGTCTTCCTTATCCTTCTCAGTAAGTGTGGGGAGATCCACAACAATACCAGGGAGATTAACATTCTTTCTCTCACCAAGGACCGCAGTGTTTTCACAACGGCATTTCACAGTTCCAGCAGCTGGATCACAGGAGAGAACAGAGAGGGTGATAGTACCATCTGCACATAATATGGTATTTCCGGGCTTCAAGTCCACTGCAAGCTTCTTGTAACTCATTGATATCATGTTCCCATCACCTTTAATGCTGTAATCTGTAGTAACAGTGATCTCCTGACCCTCTTTAAGTTGAATAGGTTTTCCATCTTGAAGAAAACCAGTTCGGATCTCAGGTCCCTGCAATAACATACGAAACTGGCTTAGTTCATATACTTGTTTGTTGTATACTGCACCTATATGACTGAGATTGAGAACTTTGGTTTTACTTGTTCCTAATGAAGTTTGTTGTGATAGTTTGACAACCAATGTTTGATGAAGTCCACCTACGCAGAACATGGGAGCTTTTCTTGGGCCCTAAATAGCTGGTCCCAAGTTTGGTGAAGGATGAGAGTCGTGATAAGTTAATGACCAACGTATAACATTTGCCACTCTATGAAATGGATCAATCAGATAAACATGGCGTTCCCACAAGGTAAACTATCAATTGCGTTAAATTGAGCTGAGTGGTAGAATTTGATCTATGAAGTTGACCCCAACTAATTTGGGGTTGAGGCTTTGTTGTTTTATTGTTGTTAAAAAAGACAGATGAAATTGAAACTGACTTGCTATCACTATATAAATATTTTAATGAGCAATATTTACAAGGATTTGAAAGGCTATCTGTTCAATGAGTGGTACCAACATTGTCTGTTCAATTTAGGCCAAATAGGCTAATCTATCCCAAACTTTACTTGGAGTCATCTATCCCCAACAAAAGATCGTCTCAGATCTATCCCAAACTTTACTTTTTGATCTCAATATTATCCCCATCCAAAATTGTAAAGAATTTGTGCTTGTGTGGAAGAATAAATTGATAAAATAAGCTCAATCAAGCATTAACATATAGAGGTGCTTTTAATTAATTTAAACAAAATTTATTGAGCTTTATATAAAATATCAAAATTTGTACTCTATAAGCACAAATTCCTTGTAATTTTGGGTGGGGATTACATTGAGTCAAAATTGAAGTTTGGGATAGATCTAAGACAAACTTTTATTCGGGATAAGATATGAGACTTCAAACAAAGTTTGGGATAGATTAGGCTATTTGGCCTTTTGTAATATTAGGTCCCAATCCAAGGTGAGGAGAATGTGGTGACTAGATCATGTATGGGCTTAAGTATGGAAGTGAGGTTCACTCCAAGATGCCAAGGCAAGATGGAGTGTACACTACACACTTATAAGACTTATAATTGTATTCTAAGTACTAGTCAATGTGGGACTATTCCAATATCTCCAACATGGTCCAAAAAGAATTAACGATTCACATAGGAAATGTGACAAAGGACTCCAAACTCTTGGATATAAACTTTATTTCCAGGCCTAATGAAAGAAGAGAGTGGAGAAGAATCAAGAACAAGAATTGAATGTATCTATCTCCCCTTTCAAGACAAAGAGCTGAATGCAATAAAGCTAACATTGGCATAATGAAGGAGCAAAGTTTATCCCCAAAAAGGCTAATAAATTGGCATGATGGGTTACAATGAGAGAATTAGCAAATATTGAAGGAAAAGGCAGTGAAAGAAAGAAATTATGAACAGTGCAAGCTAGAAGATGAACCTAGATCAAGATGAACCTAGATCAACATGAAATAAATGACTACAACAACATAGCCTTAGTCCAAAATTAATTGGGGTTGGCTACATGGATCAAACTCTTCCATTGTACTCAATTTAGTGCAATTGATGGTGAGCTTTCCAAACCATTTAAATCCCTCCTAATTAATGCGTCCCAAGTTAACTTCACTCTACCCCTTGATGTAGGACGCATGAAACCTTTTCTAAAACATTACAAGCGTAATAGCAAAGATTGATTTAGATTAGGAGTTTCTTTTATTGAGTCCTTGCTAGATTACAAGTTTAGTTTCTATTTTGATTAGGATTAGAAGTTTCTATTTTATTAGAAGTTTTGTGTTATTAGAATTGGAAAGTTTTAATTATTTTCGTCACTTTATTTAATGTACTTTTGTGAGATAGAACATTGAATAAAATTGATATTTGTTGAAAATTCCTTCTCTCTTCTTCTACTTGATTTCTCTCCTCTAATCCTCCATTAAATTGGTATTAGAGCCTAGGTTCTAGTGCTCCCTCTTCTTCCCTTTCTTTCTTTCTTGAGCAAGAGGTTCTTGCACTCTTCCCTGTCTTTTTTTCTTTCTCTTAAACAAGAGGTTCTTGCATTCTTTCTTTCTCCCCTAATCTCCCTCCCTTCTATTCCTTTCTTTCTCATTCTGATCTGCTGCATTGTTTGCTGTTCTGCTGCCTTTGCTGTTTCGCTGCTGTTGCACTGCTGTTTTACTGCCGCTGTTTTGCTGTTCTACTGCATATTGTTTTGTTGTTGCTTGGTGGTGCTGTCTTGCAGTTTTGCAACTGTTTTGGTGCTGCTACAGCATGCTGTTTGCTACTGTCTTCGCTGAAATTTTTGGGGCAGCCATGCTAACTTGCTTGCTCAACAAGTCACCAAGTAGGGTATAATTTCTTCATATTGGAACTGAATTTTTGCATCTTGGGTGGTCATGTCACGACTTTAAACAAATCCATATTACTTTCGTAAACCAACAAACCACACAAACCAAGCCTTCCCCCGTAGCCTTCTCTCATTAGTTAGCATAACCATCTTTACATCATCACTTTTGTACATTTTCTTCTTGCATCCACATAGTTTAATTTTATAAGTTCATTATATATTGCTTTGCATTCAGTCATATATCAGCAAAAAAAAAAAAATAATAATAATAATAATAATAATAATAATAAAATAAAAAATCTTTTTTCCCTCATTCAAGCTTTTCACCATGACTACCTATGCTACTTCTGAAGTCCAAAAGAATTTACAGGCTGATATGGATAAGTTCAAGGAAGATATTGAGGGTCGGTTAGACGACTCGCATGATGTAGGAAATGATGAACAACTAATTAATCCCTTAGATAATCCAGATTCAAGTGGTGAGCTTGAGGAGGATATGGATCATCCAGATGAATATTTGAATGTTATGAGGTGCATTTTGTCTTCTCCCGTCCACACTGACGAGTGGAAGCGTACTAGCATTTTCTTCACTAACTAAGTATGGAGATAAAGTATGCAAAATTGTAATTGATGGTGGGAGTTCAATGAATGTCGTGTCTACTTTAGGTGTTTCTAGGATGAAACTAAAGCCTGAACCACATCCTCAACCTTATAGGGTTGCCTGGGTAGATAAGACTTCTTTACCAGTGACTGAAAGGTGTTTGGTTCCACTTACCTTCAGTGATTATAGTGATCGCATTTGGTGTGATATTTTACCTATGGATGTTGCGCATGTTTTGTTAGGGCATCCTTGGTTGTATGATCTTGATGTCACCCACCATGGTGGAGAAAACACCTATGTTTTCGAATATAAGGGCAAATCCATTAAGTTACTTCCTGATGTGTCTGCACCTGAGTCTAAGTCACCCCTAGAGGTTAAGCCTTTACTAGAGGAGTTTCAGGATGTCATCCCTGATAAACTTCCTGATGAGCTTCCTCCTATGAGAGACATTCAACATGCTATTGATCTTGTTCCAAGTTCACAATTACCTAATCTCTCATATTATAGAATGAACCCTAAAGAGCGTGCTGAACTTTCTAGGCAAGTCAATGACTTATTGGCCAAAGGTTTCATTAGACATAGTTTGAGTCCATGTGCGGTTCCTGCATTGTTAACTCCTAAAAGGATGGTTCTTGGCGTATGTGGGTTGATAGTCGAGCCATTAATAAGATAACTGTCAAATATCGTTTTCCCATTCCTTGTCTTGATGACATGTTAGATTTGTTGGTTGGTGCTAAGTGGTTTTCCAAGATTGATTTGCGGAGTGGATACCATCAGCTACGTATTCGACTAGGTGATGAGTGGAAGACTGCCTTAAAAACCCAAGATAGTCTTTATGAGTGGTTGGTTATGCCATTTGGGTTATGTAATGCGCCTAGTACCTTTATGAAGGTAATGACTCATATTTTGCGTCCTTTTATTGGCAAATTCTTGGTTGTCTACTTTGATGACATTCTAGTATATAGTCAGTCTAAGGATAAACATTTGGGTCATCTTCGTCAGGTATTTGATGTTCTTAGGTTAGAAAATTTTTATGTTAACCTCATAAAGTGTTCTTTTCTTCAGTCTAGTGTCATTTTCTTATGTTTTATTGTGTATTCTGATGGCATTTCAGCTGATGCCGCAAAGGTGAAAGCTATTAGTAATTGGCCTATACCCGCTAGTTTGTCTGATGTCTGATGTCCGTAGTTTTCATGGATTAGCCACATTCTATAGACGTTTCATCCGTGGTTTTAGTTCTATCACCGCTCCCCTAACTGATTGTATGAAGAGAGGTGAGTTCAAATGGACTTCTAACGCTCAGAAAGCCTTTGAAGAAATAAAGTGCAAAATGACTGAGGCTCCTGTGTTATGTCATCCTGACTTTTCTAAAGTCTTTGAGGTATCTTGTGATGTGTCTGGTGTAGGTATAGGTGGAGTATTGAGTCAGGAAGGTCATCTCGTTGCATATTTTAGCGAGAAACTCAATGAAGCAAAACAACGTTATTCTACTTATGACAAGGAGTTATATGCTATTGTGCAATCCCTTCGTTATTGGAGATACTACTTATTACCTCATGACTTTATTCTTTATTTTGATCATGAGCCTTTGAAGTATATTAATTCTCAAAGAAATTTGAGTGCACGACATGCTAAATGGGTTGCATTTCTTCAAGAGTATACTTTTGTCCATCATTGTGTTGGAGTTAATAATAAACCTGCAGATTCTTTGAGTCGTGTTATTGGTGTCCTTCAATCTCTTAGTGTTAGTGTTGTTGGTTTTGATAGGATTAAAGATGAGTATCCCACTTGTCCTGATTTTGGTCATATTTATCATGATATTCTAGATGGAAATCATCAGTCTCATAGTGATTTTCTTATTTGTGATGGTTTCTTATTTCGTAGTAGTCACTTGTGTATTCCCCGCACATCACTTCATGAGTTTTTAGTTTGGGAATTAGATGTTGGTGGTCTTGCTGGTCATTTTGGTAGAGATAAGTCTATAGCTCTTTTTAAGGATAGATTTTATTGGCCTTCTTTGAAAAAGGATGTTGCTAGGATTATTTCTCAGTGTCGAACTTGTCCGGTGGCTAAGGCTCGAAAACAAAATACTGGGTTATATACTCCTTTGCCTATTCCTCATACACCTTGGCTAGATCTTAGTATGGACTTTGTCCTTGGATTGCCTAAAACAGCCCGTGGTCATGATTATATTTTGGTTGTTGTTGATAGGTTTTCTAAGATGGTACATTTTATTCCTTGTAGCAAATCTGTTGATGCATCTCATGTTGCTAAGTTGTTCTTTAAGGAGATTGTTAGGATTCATGGGTTGCCTACCACAATAGTGTCTGATAGGGATGTGAAGTTTGTGAGTTATTTTTGGAAAACATTATGGAAACTTTTTGGTACCAACCTCAAGTTTTCTTGTGCCTTTCATCCCCAGACTGATGGTTAGACTGAAGTGGTTAACCGTAGTTTAGGTTCTTTGCTTAGGTGTCTTGTAGGTGAGAAACCTGGTAATTGGGATTTATTGTTACCTACTGCTGAATTTGCCTATAATAGCTCAGTTAACCGATCTACTGGATTGTCCCCCTTTGAAATTCTCCTTGTCATCGGCCTCGTCAGCCTGTGGATCTTCTTCCATTACCACCAGATTGTCGTACCTCTTTTTTTGCCGAGTCTTTTGCCCAACACATTCATGGCCTTCATGCTGATATTCGACGAAAGCTTGCAATTTCTAATGAAAATTATAAAATTAATGCTGATGTGTATCGTAGGAATGTAGAATTTAATGAAGGTGATTATGTGATGGTATGCATTCGTCCTGAGCGATACCCTCCACATTCATTTAAGAAACTACATGCCCGTGCCTCTAGCCCATTTCGTATCCTTCGAAAACTTGGACCAAATGCCTATGTGCTTGACCTACCATCTGATATGCATATTAATCCAGTTTTCAATGTTGAGGACTTATATCCTTATCAAGGTACTTTTGAGCCTCATTTGCAAGTTTCTGTTCCTACAGGTTTATCTTCTACAGCTTCAGAGCCACGCCTTCCAACTACTTCTGCATCTTTTGAGCATATTGCAAATGTCTTAGATGATGAGATCGTGTCTTCTTCTAATGGTGGATATTGTCAATATTTAGTGCTTGGAGGAATCATCCAATTTTTGATGCTTCGTGGATTTCTGAGGATGAGTTCATGTGTCTAGATGTGATCTTTTGTGCTCACTCGTCGAAGTCAAGTTCTTCCAAGCCGGGGAGAATTGATGTAGGACGTATGAAGCCTTTTCTAAAACATTACAAGCGTAATAGCAAAGATTGAGTTAGATTAGGAGTTTCTTTTATTGAGTCCTTGTTAGATTACAAGTTTAGTTTCTATTTTGATTAGTATTAGAAGTTTTGTGTTATTAGAATTGGAAAGCTTTAATTATTTTCATCACTTTATTTAATGTACTTTTGTGAGATAGAACATTGAATAAAATTGATATTTGCTGAAAATTCCTTCTCTCTTCTTCTACTTGATTTCTCTCCTCTAATCCTACATTAACTCTACTTCGTCGAATTTCTTCAATTTTTATTGAGTCAAGTTTTCTAGTAGAGGCATTTGTAGGACGCCTCTGCAGGTGTCCAAGCCATCGCAGCCGCCCTTCCCTAATATTTGTGTCAATTGGTGCAACTCATACTTTTCTTTGAATATCTATAAATATGAAATAAATGAGTAATTGTACAAAAAGTAGCTATTGTAGCACAAAGGGGGAGAGAACAAGATCTCTATATCATGTTGATCAAGAGAAAATATAAATCATATGCAGTGTTTTCAAGGCGGCGCCTAGGCGGCCTTTTAGTGTTTCCACCGCCTAGCCCTTTATAAGGTAGGTGGTGAGCCTAAAATAATTATTAAAAAATATTTTTTATTAAAAATATTATTTATTTATTTATTTATTTTCTTGAAAATATTATTTATTTTTAAAAAAATTTTTATTTCAAAATGTATGGAAAAGTGTGAAGTTGAAAATATAGTGGTGACAATGTGTAAGTGAGAAAGTATGCCCCTTACTGTTGAGGGGTCTCTTAGTAAATTAAATTATTTCTTAGGGAGGTCTAAGTAAATATTTTTCCGCCCACCTAGACCCCACCTCAACTATTAATGGCATTGATTTATGACACTAATTCATGAATTATTAGCAAGATTTGTGGCTTTTATTCTTCTTACCATGTATTTGTATATATTACTTAGAATAGTTAGCTAATAGTCAATTACATTAACTGTATATTTTGTTGCCTAATTTAGGTTGTACATTATTCTTATTTAAGGAGAAAGATCTCAAGTAGAAAAGGCATTCAACCATTTTGCTTAAACATTGTTATGGTATCAGAGCCTGCAATTTTTCTTCTGATCATCTATTCTAGCCTGTTTTCTGGTTCTTTTCTTTTGTCTTCTTCGTTTCGGTTGATTTATTATCAACAATTTGGTTTTGTAATTTTTCGGTTTATGATGTCTACCGAAAATTTTTTCGGCAAATCCTCGGAGACTTTTGCCATTAGACTCACAGGCAAGAATTATGATGCCTGGGAGTTTCAGTTTAGAATGTTTTTGAAAGGGAAAACCCTCTGGAATCACATCGACGGAAGTTCTTCGGCACTTACAGACGCTAAGGATCTTACGCAATGGAAAACCAAAGATGCTTGCATCATTTCTTGGATCTTAGCCTCTATTGAACCACTTATGGTTAACAATCTACGTTCTTTTGGTACAGCGAAACAAATGTGAGATTACTTGAGACGCATATACCACAAAGAAAATACTGCGCGACGCTTTCAACTTGAACTTGAGATCAGTCAATTCAGTCAAGGTAATCTCTCCATTGAGCAATATTATTCTGAATTTATTAACGTATGGAGCGAATATTCTGGTATTATCTATTCTAAGGTCTCTCAAGAGACGTTGGAAGGTCTTTAGGTTGTTCATGAAGAAAGTAAGCGGGATCAATTTTTGATGAAATTGAGACCAGAATTTGAGACTGTACGGGCTGGATTGTTGAACAGAAATCCGGTTCCTTCATTAGACATATGTGTTGGTGACTCATTAGCTGAGGAACAGAGGATGGCTACCCAAGCTGTTATAAGTGGGCCTAAAGAAACTGCTGCTTTGGTCAATCTGGCTTATGTTGCACAAGGGAGGAATCGAGGGAAAGGACAATTGCAATGCTATAGTTGCAAGGAGTTTGGGCGTATCGCACGCAATTGTACTAAGAAATTCTGCAACTACTGCAAACAACAAGGGCACATTATCAAGGAGTGTCCTACTCGTCTAGAGAATCGGAAAGCCCAAGCCTTTCAAGCTGTTGTTTCGTCTTCTACAGTTAATGACGGTGTTTTTACGATACCGCAAATGCAAATCAGCCAACCCTTACTCCAGAAATGGTACAACAAATGATTCTCACAAAGATTCTCTCGCTTCTTGGACTTCAAGGTAACAAAAGCCTACTACTTTTCCTTGGATTGTTGATTCTCTGGAGCATCCAATCATATGACTGGCTCACCTAATTTATTACATAATGTACAAGAGTATACTGGCACACAAAATATTGAAATTGCCAACAGCAGTAATCTTCCAATTACAGCCATTGGTGATGTTACGCCTTCTTTTCGTCATGTATTTGTTTCTCCTGGATTGTCTACTAGCCTTATTTTTGTTGGTCAAATGGTGGATAATAATTGTGATGTGCATTTTTCTCGAAATGGTTGTCTTGTGCAGAATCAGGTGTCGAGGAAGGTAATTGCGAAGGGGCCTAAAGTGAGCAGAATTTTTTTGCTGCAATTTTCAGTTCCTAGAAATTTGTCTTTATCTTCTATTATTGTTGAGAATAAGGCTGCCATTTGGCATAAACGTTTGGGTCATCCGAACAATGTGATTTTGTCTACTTTAATGAATCGTGGTTTTCTTGGTAACAAAGATCAACGTTTCCACTTTGATTGCTCTACCTGTAAGTTGGGAAAAAGTAAAATTCTACCTTTTCCTTCATATGGAAGTCGTGCTAATACATGTTTTGAAATTATACATTCCGATGTTTGGGGTATTAGTCTTGTTATCTCGCATGCACAATATAAATATTTTGTAACATTTATTGATGAGCCGTTTCATATGGATTTATTTTCTGCGCACCAAGGCTGAAGTATTTACTGTTTTTCAAACTTTTCTAGCCTATATTGAGACGCAATTTTCTACATGTATTAAGATATTGCGGTCGATAATGGAGGGAATACATGTCACATGAATTTCGGGGATTCTTGCAAAATAAAGGTATTATATCTCGCGATCGTGTCCTTATACCCCTCAACAAAACGGGGTGGTGAACGTGAACCGCCAATTGTTGGATTTGGTTCGAACATTGCTCTTGGAGTCTTCTCGTCCAAACTAAGTTTTGGGTGGAAGCTTTATCCACTGCGCAAGTGTATTTAATCAATCGCTTACCTTCTCAACAATTGAGGTTTGATTCCCTTACCATTGTCTCTTCGGTTCACATCCTCGCATGACATGTTGCACACTTTTGGATGTGTTTGTTTTGTTCACTCGCTTCTCATGAGCATCACAAACTTATGGCCCAATCAGTAAAATGTGCTTTTATGGGGTATAGTAATACCTCAGAAAGGATATTTGTGCTATGATAGTGTTGCTAATCGCATGCGTATTTCTAGAAATGTGATTTTTTTTTAAAGCGAGTATTTTTTTCAGCAGCACGTATCTCATTTTGATAATGTTTGTCTTCCTACCTTTGATAATTTGTCACCACCCATTGAGCGTTTTAAACGCGACCATGTCTATCAGCGAAAACGACCCCCCTCTCCACAAATCCTTCCCGACCCCGATCCGTAATCGCTCCGTGATCGCTCCAGTGGCTCTCCGACGATCACTCCGTACCATTCATCCTCCAAATCAGTATGGTTTCTCTGCCATTTTAGCTGACACTGCAGTTCCAACTTGTTATTCTCAAGCAACTACACAGGTATGCTGGACGAAAGTCATGCAAGAAGAGCTTCAAGCTCTTCAAGAGAATCATACTTGGGATATTGTTCTATGCCCTACAGGTGTAAAACCCATTGGATGTAAATGGGTATATTCCATAAAGCTCCGCTCTGACGGGTCTCTTGACAGATATAAAGCAAGGTTGGTGGCACTTGGTAATCGACAAGAGTATGGAATTGACTATGAAGAAACATTTGCACCAGTTGCAAAGATGACTACTGTGCGACTTGTTCTTGCTATTACCGCCTCTCAAGGTTGGCCATTGCGTCAAATGGATGTTAAGAATGCTTTCTTACACGGAGACCTTAAGGAAGAAATCTATATGACTCCACCATCTGGATTATTTTCTACACCATCAGCGGATGTTTGTAAGCTCAAACGATCACTCTATGGCTTGAAACAGGCACCACGTGCCTGGTTTGACAAGTTTCGGTCTACACTTATCAGCTTCTCCTTTGTCCAGAGTCAGTATGATTCTTCTCTGTTTCTTTGCAAAACTTCGAAAGGCATAGTTTTACTCTTGATTTATGTTGCTGATATTGTTGTTACGGGTACTGACTCTACTTTGATTTCACAACTTCAAGAGCACCTTCATCAGTCCTTTCATATGAAGGATTTAGGTCCTTTGCAATATTTTTTAGGTCTTGAAGTGCATTCAACTGCTGCTGGTCTCTTTTTACACCAACATAAATATACTCAGGATCTTATTTCTTTGGTTGGTCTGTAAGATGGTCGCTCGATTGACACCCCTTTAGAGGTAAATGTCAAATATCGTCAGGATGATGGAAATTTTCTTTCCGATCCCTCTTTGTATCGTAGCTTGGTGGGGAGCCTAAATTATTTGACGATTACTCAGCCGGATATTTCATTTGTTGTTCAACAAGTTAGTCAATTTATGCAAACACCTACACACATCCATCTAGCGGTTGTTCGTCGCATTATTCGCTATTTGCAAGGAACTTCTGATCGCGGTCTTTTCTTTCCTGTGGGTACTTCCATTCGTTTAGTTGCATACAGTAATGTGGATTGGGCTGGTTGTTCCGATACCCGACGTTCTATTACCGGTTGGTGTATGTTTGTTGGTGACTCTCTTGTATCATGGAAAAGTAAGAAGCAAGACAGAGTTTCTAAATCTTCAACTGAGTCTCAATATCGTGTGATGTCCTCGGCATGTTCAGAAATTGTTTGGCTTCGGGGATTATTGGGTGAACTTGGATTTTCTCAAGCTGAGCCTACTGCACTTCATGCGGATAATACTAGTGCCATCCAAATTGTCGCCAATCCAGTCTTTCATGAACGTACGAAACACATTGAGGTGGATTGTCATTCTATTCGTGATGCCTATGATAGTCACGTTATTTCACTTCCTCATATCAGTGCTGCACTTCAAACGGCTGACGTGTTTACGAAGGCTCTTTCCCGAGACCGTCGTCAGTTTCTGATTGACAAATTGATGCTTCACAATCATCCAACATCAATTTGAGGGGGGATATTAATGGCATTGATTTATGACACTAATTCAGGAATTATTAGCAAGATTTGTGGCACCAATTAAGTTATTCTTCTTACCATGTATTTGTATATATTACTTAGAATAGTTAGCTAATAGTCAATTACATTAACTGTATATTTTGTTGCCTAATTTAGGCTGTACATTATTCTTATTTAAGGAGAAAGATCTCAAGGAGAAAAGGCATTTAGCCATTTTGCTTAAACATTGCTATCAACTAGGCGGGCTAAACACCCTAATATCACCTTACCGCATTGAAAACATTGATCATATGGTTGAGAGGAAGTATTATTTGGCCCTGAAAACAAGTAGCCATTATTTTACATCCTAGCTCTACAATATGGCTACAGAGTCACCCTACCCAAATCTTAAGGTTGGGACTGAACCACAACCTTAAAATTGCAACCCAATTCACAGTTCTTAAACCACGAGATGGTTGGCACAACAACAACAACAACAACAAAGTCGTAATCCCAAATCAGTTGGAGTCAATTATACGGATCAAAAGTTTCCATTTAACTCAATTTGATGTAGTCAATGATCAGACTTGATAACCTTCTATATATTTTATAATTAATACCCCCAAAGTTTTCTTAATGTGGCATTTACGTGTGATCAATAGAAAATATTAAATTACAGATAATAAATTAAATCACATAATGGTTTTCAAAAAAATTAAATCACACAAGGCAAGAGCGAAGCAGAAAAATGAACCTAAAAAATGTTACATACTTACATTGAAACTTGAAAGATGGAACAAAATCCAGTTATAATTGATAAACTACTTGATTTAAAAGTAAATTAGCAATAAAAAAAAAATAATTTTCAAAATCTTTGGTAGCAAGAATACACGAGTACTGCTGCCAAACTTTTACAAAACCAACATGCTATAGTTTATAAAATATAATATAAGTTGATAACGAATTAATATACTAATAAATTGATTGTAAAAGAAACATGATTGTTAAAATGTTTTCAAGACAATAATTAAAAGATAATAGTTATTCCATGATCACATGTCAACTGAAAGATAAAAAATAAAAGGAATAGCCCCAATTACAAATAATATGATTTTTCTTTTTTCCTGATAGGAAAGAAACTTTAGTAATGAGCCCTATGCTCCAGGCACAATACCACAATAAAAACAATAATACACTCTCAAAGATCAAGACAGGTAGCAAAAAAGAAATAAACAATATAATCCCAACGTGATGCAAAACATGTGAAGCCTTTTCCTAAACACTACAAGGTTAGGATTTATTTTTTTAGAATCCCTATGTGATTAGGAGTTTCAATTTTAAATAAGACTTGTTACACAATTAGGACTTCAAAACCCGAACTCTATTAGGGGCATTATGCTATTAGATATACGTATATATGTGGGATATAATTAAAGATGATTTGTTCAAAGTATTGAAATAATTTTATGAAAGTGATTTGGTAAATAATATAACCAATGAAACATACACATGCCTCATCCCTAAAAAACTCAACTGAATGAAAGTGACTGGTTATACACCAATTAGCTTGTTGACAAGTGTGTATAAAATCATTGCCTAAAGGCCTGTTTGGTTGGAGTGTTAGCTTGGCTAAGGCTAGGCTTAGCTGTAAGATTGGTGTTTGGTTGGAGTGCCAGCTAAGATGAGGTCTTACCAAAACCATTATATACATCCTTACCAAATGATATGGGGGACCATCTCATTAGATAAGTTCAAGTCAAGGAAACAAAGATTACATTTTTGCCCTCATCTTCAACATCATCTTCTCCATCACCCAATTGATGGGAAGGGCATAACAGTCAAAAAAACAAATCTTACCTAACACAAGGGGCATGGAAGCAAACAAAGGATTAGTTAACCTATCACTTGTGTTAGGTAAGCAAGTGAGGAATGCTTCACTAATTTTTGAACCAAACGGGCCCTAAGTGTTGCATGTAGACAAAGAGTTTTCACATAAAAAAAAAACTAACAGACGCCACACAACATTTGTTCAAGGAAGACAAATTCTCAATGCAATTCTAGTTGCAAACAAGGCGGTGGAAGTGACAGGATCAAAAGGAAAAATATAGTTATCCTTAAAGTCAATTTCGTAAAGGTAACAATATGGTGAATTCAAACTTTCTTGATAGAGTTGTCACGTAAAGGTATAGGGAAAGATAGATGAAATGCTTTATGTTGCTTGTCTTTTGTGTCTTTTGTGGTGATACTAATAAATAAATGAGCTAGCATAAATTTTATGAACAAGGCTCAAGTCAAGGAGATTTTTTATCACCATTCTTGTTCACTTTTGTGGTTGATGTTCTCAGCAGAATGTTAAAGGCTAGAGAAGGTAGTCACGTTTTTTATAAGGTGCAAGTTTCCCATCTCCAATATGCCAATGAGACAGGTTACTATGAGAAGGAAATCACGACAGCAAACTTTGAATATTCTTAAAGCAATTAGATGGATTAAGGACTTCATATCAACATGTCCAAACGTCCTCTTTATGGAGTAACACGGAAGACTCGGTGATTAGTGAGATTGTTGCACACATGGGTGGCACAAGTGGAAGCAAGCCGTTCACCTATCTCCCAATGCCACCAAGACCATCAAGTACCTCATTTTGGAGTTCCATGTCAACTAAAATTGACAAAAGGCTTGACGGGTGGAAGAAGAGTCTCATTCCAAAAGAGGGCAGGTTGCATTAATCCGTTTGGTGTTGGGTACTTAGCCATCATTATTTCCTTTCAATGTTCAAACTACCGAAGGGTGTGGCAAAAACTGTTGAAAAAAAATTAGAAGTTTTTTTTTATTATTATTATGGAAGGGTGATTGTTAAAGCAAACAATCACATCTAGTGAAGTTCTAAAAGTGCAAAAACCAATCCTACCAAAAAAAAAAAGTGCAAAAACCAATCCTACCAAAAAAAAAAGTGCAAAAACCAAATGACGAACGAGATCTGACCAATGGAAAACTTCAAAGAAAAAGAGGCTTTAGCAGCTAAGTAGTTGTGGCAGCTACCACAAAAACATGACTCATTATGGGTTAAAGTCATAGTGAGTAAACATGAACATACCAATGCCTTGTGAGAGTAGACATTTCACCAAGTTGCACACTTTGAAGTCCATGGAAACTCGTCTCTTCAATCTCAACATCATTTGCTTGGCATATTGTTCTATAAGTAGGGAATGACAATTGTATTTGATTTTCAAATGATCCATGATTAAGGGGTTCATCATTAGCTGCTAGATGCCCAATCTTTTATAGATCGTTTGATAGTCCTTTTAGATCGTTACTGCAATTTTAACTAGCTCCCTGATAGAAAGAATAGGGGATACAATCTCAATGAGAAGGACTCCCTAAACCCAGAGTAGAAGAGACTCTCTTCACTCAAACCCTAAAACCCAAATACAACATTCATTGATGCCTGAGTCATAAACAATGACTATTTGTACCCACCCCACCCCACCCCACCCCACCCCACCCAAAAAAAAAAAAAAAAAAAAACCTAATCCTTCTCCTGAGTACATGGACACGTACCACACATTCTTCGACTAAGCATTGGACTTGCTGTCCTTGTTGGGCCTAATGTTCCCACTACCCTTATTGGGCCCATCCACAATTGGGCTTTCAGTAATAGGTTGTTTCCCCAAGCCCCTAACTCGTTGATAGACACTCGTGATCGCTGGACGCTTCCTAACGCTATCACTCCCAAAATATTGTTTGAGAAAATCCAAGTTGAGACCTCCATTTTAAACAAAATCTACCAATTAGGGGAATGGAAGAGCTGCAAAACCTTTTAGAAGCCGTTCACCACATTAGAATTAACCAACGCAATGCAGACCAATGTTTTCAAGGCAACGAGGCGGTGTAAGGCGGTTTAGCCCTGCCTAATCTAGGCGGCGCCTAGGCAGACAAAAAAATATTTACTTAGACCCCTCTAAGAAATAATTTAATTTATTTAGAGACTCCTCAATAATAAGGGGCATATTTTCACTTACACATTCTCATCAACATATTTCACCTCCACACTTTTCAACAGATTTTGAAATAAAATAATAAAAAAGTTTTGAAAATTATAGAGACCTCCCTGAAAAAGTTTTAAAAAATATTTTCAAGCCAACCGCTTGCCTTATTAAGGAGTAGGCAGTGAGCACCCCTAAATGCCTATAGTGGCGCCTAGGCAACATTGATGAAAACTAAGAACACTTTTCAAGCAAGCCATTCCATTCAAACAAGCCTGCATCAACATTACTCATATATGGAATGGTTCTTTTTTTTTACTTCAGTGGGAGTCGAACCACGACCTCTCGAAAACCTTGCCTTTTGGCAAATGATGTCTCTACCATCTCACCAGAGATGCTTTGACAATATATGGAATGCTTTTATCTCCCATTAAATGAAGATTTTGGGTGGCTTTTTCTTGTTGGGAAGATCATCACATTGCAATTGTATGTTTAGCTAACATCAAACTAGCTTCAAAGTTTACATTAGATAAGGAACTATCCAGGTCAGGTCAACATAGGCCCCAAAGTTAAGAGTCCAAGTATCACATAGAGTGACTTCATGCCCATGGTTTAAAAAATCAACAAAATTCCCTAAACTTTGGTGGAATTTGTCAATTTTCAAAATAAAAAAAATGGGGAAAAAAATCCATGTGTATGAAAAAAAAATTCAAAAGTCCTAAAAAATCGACAAAATTCAGGGAATTTCTACCAAACAGTGGCAAAAATTGCAAACTTCCATGAATACTTGGCAAGTTTTGAAAAAGTTTCAAGGAAACTTTGTAGAATGTACCAAAACCAATCTAAAATGAAACGGTTGAGACCTTCACGCCTTAAAAGGAAAATAGTCGACGAATTATATGTTGTATTGCAAAATAATGTCATGCAATTGCAAATTGCATGTTGTATTGAAAAAAACTATTTGTAACAATTATAATGTGACTCTTGTGTATTACAGTTGTATAACTATAACAACTTTAAGAGAAATTTGAGTTTTCAACATTTAAAATGAAATTTAATTGATTTCCATACATCAATGAAATTTCATGTCTAAGTTGACAAGAAACAAGCTCATAATAGAACATCAGACCGAATAACCTTTAAGTCTCACAATGAAAGACAACTTTTTGATTCTTCATCTTGGAAACGTCATGGCAACAAACTCCATAGCATTTCTATTAATTTGAATCTATCAAGTTTCATCCACCCCCAAAAGAAGGATCCTCTCCCAAATTGTGAGTCCTAGAGAACTCCATCACTTCCCTACAAGTTAGCTCTGACTCAACGAAACTCCTACACTCCCAACCTAATCTTATGATGATATTTCTAAGATAGCTTCATCAACACTATTAAATCGAGTTGAATGGAAGAACTGAATGATGGCCATCCTCTAAATCAACGAAATTACCAATTTCGTCTCAACAATCCACCTTTAAACCAAGAATACATCGTGAAACTCAATGCAAATTTCCTCACAACAATCAAGAAAGATGTGAAATTAAAGCAACTTCGTCCTAAATGAACCACAACAATGTAAGAGAGATCATTTACTAGACTCTCCTTAATCAATTAAGTATATTGCGTACCCAATCATTATTGAATCTAAAATTGTAGTTGTTCGATGCCCATTTTCTTAGGTGAGATCCTCATAAGCTAGATGATTTGCCTACACTGGAAGATCAAGTACGCACATAATTGATAGGGTATGACACTTAACCACCTAATGCAGAACGGGATGCGAAATGCTCGGACTCCAAGTTCAAATCACCTCAAAATGAAGAAGAAAACAAGAAAAAAGGGATAGAATGATAAATTGGAGCGCCACGAACATTGATGTTCGATAAGCTTGCTGAAAAGATCGCCACAAACAATGAATTGCTTGATAAGATCACAAACGCCACAACCCATACAAGGATTGATAAGTTCTTACACACACTGGTGCAAAACTTCTCCCAAAGAATCTCAATACTCAAAAATCAACTCAACACCCTTTATTGAATGATAACAGTGCCTTTATATAGGCTTACATTAAAACTCCAAAAAATAGAAGCAAAACAAAAGTAAATTTTGTAATTCCAAATAATTTTTTAATTCTTATAACATAAGTAAATAACTTAAAACTTCTAATTACCTAGAGACATCATAAAATAGAAATGAAAACACTGAAGAAAGTTCATAATTTCATCCTAGACTTATTTGGAAACAATCAAATTCGAAAACCTACAAAATACTCCCTCCATTCCACAATATGCATCACATTTTTTGATTTTTTTTGTTCCACATGTGTCGCATTAAGAAATAAAGCAAGCATTAAATGATTTATTTCCAATTCTAACCTCATTCTATTTAGTTAATAACACCATTAATCACAATTTCTTACACAATACTCATAATAAATGAATTCATTTATGGGAGGGTAATTTAGTCTTCTTATGAAACCTTAATGGAGAATCAATCATCATAATTCTTGTGCATAACAAAAATGTGACGCATATTATGGAAAGTGGAGAGTATCAAAATTTGATAAAAATAGCAACTTGACTCTTAGAAAGTTCATCACATTAGCACCAATCACTTTAGCAGAGAATAAGGAGAAAATGAGTCTTAG
This sequence comes from Stephania japonica, assembly GCA_039657345.1. Taxonomy (NCBI): domain Eukaryota; kingdom Viridiplantae; phylum Streptophyta; class Magnoliopsida; order Ranunculales; family Menispermaceae; genus Stephania; species Stephania japonica. The sequence continues at coordinate 355,789 of CM077561.1, read as the reverse complement.
TTAGTTAGTTAGTTAGCTCCAATTAGAAAAATAGATAGACAAAGCAGCGGTTAATTGAAGTAAAAATGAGAATTAAGAAATGGAAGACCTTGGTGTCGAGCATGACGGCGCACAAGATCTGAGTGTTGTGCATAGCGATCTTAAGATTGTTGAGGGTCTCTTGGTGATAGTCATGAGTGCCATGCGAGAAATTGAACCTAGCGACATTCATGCCGGCTCTAAGGAGCTTCTCGAGCATTGGCACAGATCGAGAAGCCGGACCAAGAGTACACACGATCTTCGTCTTGGGGATGCGGCCGTCATTCGGAAGTTCCTTCAAGATGCCTTCGATGTCGATGTTGGACATTATTCCCGATTCACTTGACTGATTGCTCTGGCTACCACAATTCAAAACAAATTCAAATTGAAAACCCTACTACCCCCAAATTCTAGTCGATCTAATACAGGCAGGCAGCGAAGTAAAAATCAAGTGCGATTAACAAAAATGAGTATGAATCAGAAAGGAAAAGCGGCGCACGCGCAATTCATGGATCGATGTGAAAATTGGAAGCAAATGTTGCGGTAGGAGGAGTATATAGGAATCGATCAAGAAGACACAGCATTCTAGCAACTTGTACTACAATTTAGCATTACCTTACTTGCCTTTTCCACCCACCTTATTAATCACCAACGCTCTCACTTTCGCTGCAGCAGAAAAAGGATTTATTAGCACCCTCCCTGAATCATCAAAAATGATTTTTTTTTCGAGAAAGGTAAAAAGAAAAATCCAACAACTGGTTGGTGTATCATGTATTATACTTATGCGAGCATCAGCCGTGGGCCTCAGACTCAAAGCCCAGCCTGATGCTCGCAGGCCTCAGACTCAAAGCCCAGCCCACAACAACGCGCCTGTGCGTGCGTGCGTCGCCGGCTATGTGCACCCCAGTCGTTACTCAGGGCACCTCATTTACAAAGGCACCCATCAAATTTCTCAGGGCACCCCTGAGTTGGACGAAAATGCCCTTCTTCATCAATATAAGGCACTCCACCACCAAATCTTCTTTCACACTCCTTCCCATCACAAATCGACACCTCAATCTACCAAATCTCCTCATTTTCTTACTCGTTTGCCCCTCGATTTGTTGTTTTTTAGGGTCGGGTGAGTGTTTGCGGTGTTTGTGAGGTGAGGGTTTGAATGATGACTTGTGGTAGATGGTTGATGTTGAATCGTATAGGGTTCGAGGGTGTTTTTCGTTGAGTTTGTTGTTCCTTTATCTTGTGTTGTTGTTGTCTTTCATGGGAATGTACCCATCACTGAGTTCAACCACAATCCCGTAATGTTCGACCACACAGGGCCGAGACTATTGAGTAAGTCTCGGAACTACATGAACAAGACTCTGCAGTACATCTCGGTACTAAGTAACCGATCGAACAAGTAACTTAATTCACAATGGGTTCGGTTATCAAAGAGAGACCGAGACATAAGAGGATGTCTCGGTTGTTGATAACCGAAACATCCTCTTATGTCTCGCATACCGTAACCGATCGAACAAGTTACCCATTTCACAATGGGTTCGGTTAGAAATGAGGCCGAGACATAAGAGGATGTCTCTGTTGTTGGCAACCGAGACATCCTCTTATGTCTCGGTCCCCGTGCGTCCGACACTTTCGTGTATGTGGTACATTTCAAAATGCGGGAAGTTCTAAACTCAAAAAGTCAAAGCACACCAAACTCATGCTTCCAACCCTCAAAATGGGGTGGTGGGGTGTCCAAAGTTGTGTCCGACCGTCGACGAAGATGATGGGATCGATTGGGAGCACAAGGGTGGTGGAGTTCGGTGGTCACACATCAAAATGGGGTGGTGGGGTGCCCAAAGTTGTGTCCGACCGTCGACGAAGACGATGGGATCGATTGGAAGCACAAGGGTGGTAGAGGTCGGTGGTCACACATCAAAATGTGGTGGTGGGGTGCCCAAAGTTGTTTTTTTTTGTTTTGTTGTGAATTTGTGTTGGAGGGCATATGAGTCATTACACATACAATTAGAAAAAATGGGGTGCCCTGAGTGATGACTGGTGTGCACATAGCCGGCCTCATTATTTTTTGCTCTTTATACCTCATTTAAGAATTTTGTTTAACCCCCTTGTAAAATATATTTGATGCCTCCATATATAAAGATGTTTTACTCCCCCGTACCCCCCTACTTCCACAACTTTTTTTTGAACCAAGAACACTCCATGGAAAACCCACGAACTTTGACGCGTGTCATTACATGTCAAATATAATTTTCGATTTCTAGACTGAAAATTACAAAAGACTGCAGTAGTGACAAGCTCGGCGTCGAACCTCAAAGACTAGGTAACTGCTTAGGTTTCAAGGAAAGAAGAGAAAACAAGAGCTTTTGTAAAACTTTTGGAAACTTTGAAAACTTTTGAATTAGAGTAATGAAATGGAAGAAAATATAGGTATTTAGCTTTACGGTTTTCACAATACGATTTGGGAATAACTCCATTAATCCTTGATTTATGAAAGATATGAGACTAACCTATGATCTAGTGCAGCTATAAACCCGGTGACGCATTTGGTTCCTCGCACTTCCTGTTATCGGCAGCCAAGGTACGACCATTGACTACTTCTCTAGCCAAACACACAACCTATCGCTAGTGCTCCAAATTTAACGCGTTGGCTGCATTACCTCAGTCTGTGAAGGCACTACACCTAGACAACCGAATTGCTAGTGCTCCCGATTTAGCCTAGATCCTTAAGGTACTTGACCGAATGGCTAACTATCACAAGTTTGAGTCTACCACGTGAGGATGGACGTTTCGACTTCAATGACTAAGGGTAGCCAACCTAATATGCATGCACATCGATATACATACAATCAAATATAACCCTATGATTAAAAACAATACCAAAAAGAATAAACCATATAAAAGAATCAAGAGAATTAAATATAAATAAACCTCATAATGGAATCCCAAGTCACAAAGCTCGACTGATCCACCTTCAACCTAGAGGAAGGAGATTAACTATACATAATCAAGCCAAAAATCTAGTTTCTAATGTAAAATCGAAGTAAAATAAGAGTTAATTTCAATTAGAGTCTATTAGTATTTATAGGAACACCCCAAAGTGGGTTGAAAACCTAAAAATCCCGAAAAGTAGGTAAAATCTCAAAATTTCGAGTCTTTAAGACGGAGGTGGCATGTTCACAGCATCATCACGACGTATTTTTTTAGCTCTCTGGTTCACTCGTATGTGAGTCACGCCGCTAGAATTTGTTAAGCACGACGTCCTCACGGCGTGACTCACATACTTTGCCTTGCAACGTGATTTTGGACAACGTAGAGGCCGAATCTGAAGAGAGGTCGGTAAGAAACTTGACCAAACTTTGCCAACTGTGTCGCTCTTTGGAGCCATTTCAAATTCGTATCTCATGATGCTTGTGAGAGCTAAAAATGTCCATCTCAAAGTCTTCTTTCCAACAAGACTAACGGTGAGTCGTTCCGACTTCGGATGTGAAACTTATGGCTTGTGAATTGAACATCACTTAATTAAGTTCATAATACGCCTTTTGCTCCAAAAACATCCTACTCATGTAAAATCCTTGAAACACATAAAACAAGCATTTATCATTTTAAAATAAGATAAATATAGTCCATTAACTCCTAATAACCTATATTAAATCATGCATAAATGAACACTCATTAAACTCCACCCCTACACTCGACCTCCAACTAACTAAATAAGTGTGAAACCACACAAAATAAACTCGATAAATTCGTTCTCTAGTCGATTCCCTTTCGTTTGATTTTTTTGGACATTTGGTGGTTATTTGACTGTTCTAGGGTTATTGCATTATTATTTATTTTTTAGGGCTTTTGAGTTTGGCGTTGATTGGCGCATTGTAGTGAGGAAAATATTGAAGGAATCACCAAAACGAAGTAAATTCGAGCAGTACGTGATAATTTTCGTTGTTTTTCATGACTGTGCAGACATACATGACTGAGATGTACACCATACATCTCAATCATGTGTATCCGACAATATATAGTACATAGCGGTGTATGTTGGTTGAAACCCATAGTTTCATGTCAACTTTGTGTGACCGCGAAACACTTGTAAGTATCGGTCCTGTTGCGCCGAAATGATGCTTGTACCCCATCAAATTGCTCTTTGTACCCCACCATAACAGACACCACTCAAATCCACTCAATTGTTTCAGTCGAAGATCTCCGATATACACTCATAACCTCGCACTTTAGGCGTCGATATACTAGTCATACCCCACCAAATTGTTGTGTGCACCCCATAATAGTCTACTTATTCTATACTACAGTATCAAAGGAATGAAACCACAATATCTATTAACGTAGCGACTGCACATGACCAATAGGCATTCATAAGTCTCGATTTTGATGAACTGATACCAATAAAAGCATGTCGGTTGGTGTGGCCAATACCTTTCCAACCTTCTTAGTTAAACCTGATCGAGACCCTTTACAAGGTCTCGACCCTGTGTGGTCATACATTTCGACATCTTTAACTGAAAACCAAGGAAACCCACAAAGTTCACAAAAAATGTCACCAATACACTGTGAATCTCATGAGAAATAATACCCACAAAGTTTTAAGGCAAAAAATTTATTCAAAAGACCAAAAAAAATGAAGATAATCATGGTGGTCCCTCATATAGATCTGGTGGTTTTGATTCACTAAAACACCTTAATGCACCGACGACCTTAAACGAGTGTTCCATAATGCAAGAAAAACGAAATAATGAGGGTGGTGACAAGTTTGGTTTATGAGGTACGTTAGTTGGGTAGGTGTGTTAAAGATGAGTGTAGTTTTAGAATAATTTACAAAAAGTGGGGTAAAAGCAGTAAAAAAATTCAAAACTAGGGTACAATGAAGTAATGGGTTAAAAGAAGCAAAAAGTGGGGTCCGAATAGCCTGGCCTTATCCTAAAGGGGGAAGAACGGAACTACTATAAGCATCGATCAGATTTAATTGATGGGAGTTGAGTGTACCGTGTATGTAAATTGTGAAGGCAAAAGCAATGGAGAAGATGAAACATCGTGATTTGGGTTTTACGGGTGCTATTGCTACTCTCTTCTTCTTCTTTTCGATTCATAATGTTACTGCTCAACGTCATCATCATCATCATCAAGTAAGGAACCTGCTAATAGGCTTGGGACCACTCCTCCCATGGGGTAATTAATTAATTTCACCCACATTGCATTCCCCTCATTTCTATTTAGGATCGATCAGATATATCATTACTTATGCTCGCTCTTTTTCAATTTTTTTATGTAGATGGAATAGTTGGAATCACTTTAGCTGCAACATTGATCAAAATTTTATCAAACAAACTAGTAACTTTAATTTGAGCAACCATTTGCTTGTTAATGCTCCCTTATTCTTCCTACAAATCATCCATCTAGGTTGCGACTTGTGAGTGAGAGGGTATTATGTGTTGACTATCTTTTACTTATTTGTTGTTGAGCCTTTGCTATCCCCATATCTTTAAAAAATAAATTTAATGTCTCATTTAAATCTCAACTTCGTACTACTACTACTACTACTACTACTACTACTACTAATAAGGGCATCTCCAACCAATGCCATTTTGGCGCTGGTTGGAGATACCTCAAATCCGCCGAGGTGGATCTTGAGTGGCATCACGCTTCGTGCGCCATCCGCACCACTGTTCACGACTACATTTTTTTTTTTTTTTTTTTTTTTGTTTTTATCAACAAAAAATAGTGTAAAAGATAGTGTTGTGGGTAAAATATAGTAAATAAATTAATAAATAAAGTAAGATAGTGTAAAAGATAGTGTTGTGGGTTGGAGATGGTTTTAAAATTTAGTGTAAAAGTTACACTAAAATGGTGCAAAAGTTACATCATTTTAGTGTTGTGATTGGAGATGGCCTAACAACAACAATAACAATGCCTCAATCCTAAATCAATTGTCATTGCACTTAATTTTGTGCAATTGATGTCGTGGTTTCCAAATCTTTAAATCCCCTCTGAATTAATGTGTCCAAGTTTGCTTCGGTCTACCCCTACATCACCCAAGTTTTCTAGTGGGGGATTTGTAGGTCGTCTTTGGAAATGTCCAAACCATCGCAATCGCCCTTTCCTAATCTCTGTGTCAATAGGTGCTATTCCTACTTTTCTTTGTTTTACACACATCCACCTAATCATCCTCATTTCTGCTACGCTCGTTTTATATACTTGTTTCTTTCTGTAACGACCCAAAAATTTGGTTATTTGTGGATGATAATGTATGTATTAGTATATTAGTATTCTACGGGTCTCGAGCCGTTTGGGCTATGTTTTAATTGAGTGAGATGTCGCCTAGTTTATACGGGGTTTTTTCGGGAACCGTTTTAGTGGATTTTATTAATAAACAAAGCCAAATGAAAAACATGACCTAAGTTAAGGAAATAAAATTTTAACAATAAAGTATAATAAAACATGAGGGAATCTATTAAAATCCCAAGAGTGGGACTGCCTCGAGAAGCGTGTGTCGAACGCGGGACACAAAGGCACCGAGTAAGTAGAAGAATTTGTGTAACCCGATTGGTAATTTAATAAAATTAATGGGATTAATTTAATAGGTTATTATGGATAGGATTGTTAAAGTGACACAAGTGAGTGAGGAGAGTCATTGGATGGTCATAGAGATGGGGATATGTGTTAGATGGTGATGAGGAGCCGAATGACTCATAAGGGTAGCTATCCAAAGGTTGGGCAAGTTTAAAAATTAGGGGCAAATGGGTCATTTCACCTTAAGTCACATATATAAAACAAATGAAACCCTAAAACCCTAATGTGCACTATTCATCATCTCCACCAACCACCACCGTCACTGTTCACTCCCACCATTCTTGCCACTGCCGCCGCCTCTTACCGGCGTCACGGACCCCGACGAGGTGAGCCTCCCTCTCTTTCTCCCCGATCTCTCTCGTTCTCTCTCTTTTTATCACTCACTCTCGGTTTTCTCCTCTCCTCTCCACGCTCACGTTGCTCTCGGCCTCACGTCACGCCCTCACCTCACGTTGTGTCGCCACCCTCGACCCCGCAGAATCGATCCCTCCACCATCACCGACGACGTCGAGGTGAGCTCTTCTCTCTCCTTTCTTCCTTTCTTCTCTCTTTTCGGTTAGCAAACTCTCTCACTCTCAACCGCCTCCTTCCCTCGTTCTCCAGTCACCACCGCCATTCACCACCGTGCTGGGAACCTCGACCACTCACCGGAGACACCAAGGTGAGCCACCTCAACTGTTCTCTCTCTCTCTATCCACGGTTTTGTGCTCCTCTACTCACAGTTTTCACGTTAATTTTTGAATGGATTGTGGGGCAGTTAAGGACATGTTTCACCACTGTTTTAGGGGGTGCTGACCGGAGGTCGATCTTTGGCGACGCTGCTGGCCGGAGGTGACCCCATGTGAGTTGTGTTGGAGTGTGTAGGTGAGGTTATTTGAGGTGTATGTGAACTGTTGTTGTGCATGTAGGTGACGGCTTTGGTGAATGTGTGTGTATGGGGTGGCTATCCTATATGTGTGGGGTGCGTACAGTGTGTGTATGTGCACACCCCAGTTGGGGTGTGGGTGTGTGCACTTTAGTGGGATTGTTTTCATGAGGTGTACATGTGTGAGTTTCAATTTGCATAACAATGTGTATAGGTGGCTATTTTGGTGTGAATGTTAGGTAAGGGGTGTACAATGTGTGTACACCACAATGGGGTGTACACAACAGTGGGTGTGTACACCACGGTGGGGTGTACACCACGGTGGGTGTACACAAAGACCGTATGTGTACACCACATTGGGGTGTACACAACAGTTGTATATGTTTGGAATAGTGAAAATGTGTATATAACATAGTTTTAAATAATAAAGTAATGTACTAATGAATGTGAACATGGTAAATCACAGTGGGGTGCACATACCAGTGGGGTGTGTGTGCACAAGACGGCGGTGTGTGAAGTGTTAGTGTGCACACCAGTGGGGTGTACACATAAATTGTGTGTGTGACCATAATATATATTATTGTAGGTTTAAGAATAAGTAAACAAGATTTTTAAGTATAGACATTTATATTAAATGAATATGGATTTGTAATAAGGGTCCAACACACATTATAATGAGGATCCAACACATCCAATACACATTACAATAAAAGCCTAATACAATAGGTACAACTTAAAGACTGAATGCGAGCCTTAAACTAATATTCGGGATTCCAAAACTTTATCAGGTTGTTGAGAGCTTGTGGGGAAACGCGTTAGAGTTTCGGAGTGATACCGAGTCGCGATTAGTCAGGTAAATACATGCATGCCTTGTGTGTATGTACGTTAGTATACCAGTAAGAAAATAACATGTGATTTATACATCCTCTATTTATTGCTATTGTTGCATTGATCCTTTGCTTGATAATCTATTCCATTTCCTTGGTTGTATGTTCTTGGCATGAGTGTGTGTCTCGAAGGTATCATGTGGTCCCGCACTAGCTGGGACAACGAGGGTGCCCTCTGCGGGGGTAACCGACCACCCCTAGTGATGTGTGTACTTGGAGTGCTTGGATTCGAGAGGTGTTGCGATGCCTCTCGAGTTTCACGCTAATTAGTGTTGCGACATTGCCGGGAGATCTTGCGAGATCTTTGCCGTATTGTTTGAAATTAGACCACTCATGGGCCTCTTTTGAATCTTAGAACATGCAAAATATCGATTGTTTATCTTTCGGTCTCTTTATCATGCATTTGATTTATTTACTTTCCAGTCATTTCTTTTCCGCATGATACTTAGATCGTTTTCTTGTTAAAATCATAAATTACTTGTTACATTCTTCTCGGTACTACTAGCAATTTTATTCGAGTTACTCACCGTCTAGTTTGTGACGGTGGGTGCGAGATAGAGTGGAGAGAGCAAGGGAGCAGATATACTTTGAGGAGGGGGACTCTCGCGTTAGGTGATATACTTTGAGGAGTTTCATACTCGTTTTGTTGACATCTTGGTATATCTTTAGAGACGTTATAGTAGGTGATTATACTTTGTTTTCCCTTTGATTGAGTTATTTCCCTTTATTATGTGTATATCGTTTCATACTCGTTTTGTTTACATCGGGATTATTGAACTTGGTATATCTTTATTGACGAGAATTGTACATCTCCCAACATTTACTTCCATAAAGCATAAATGCAATAACTCTTTCATAAATTACTTGTGATAGGGTGAACCTACACCAACAAATAATCTACCCCTCTTTTGTGTCACCAAATAATAACCGCAACCACAATATGAGCAATCCAACAAGTAAAGAACAATGGAAATGCAAGAATCAAACCACAACACACGAGATTTTTAATGTGGAAACCTTCTCAAAGTGAAAAGTAAAACTACGAGGTGACTAACATCTATGAAAAACTCTTTACTATGGAAAATGAGAATACAAGGTCCTCTCTAGTACAAATTAGAGGCATACACATTAATAAAACATCAAGATAACAAGTATATCTTGGTAAGAAACATCAACTATTAAGAAATGAAAAAAATCACCTAAAGAGGGCAAAGTAAGATCCTTGAGAACTATGTCAAACCGAACTCCCAACTTGATCTCTACCAATGATTGCGTAGAGCTCGACACCATGAACCCCCCTTCGAATCTCACCTCAAAAGGAGTCTGTTTGGACCTTCAATCAAACACTTAAAGATTGCATGAAACTAGGGCTTCAAGGGCAATCAAAACACTCCCCAATATCTCTCTCTCTATCTCTTAAATGTGTCGATCTCTCTCTCTCAAATGAAATGATGAAAAGAAAAAAATGCCTTTTACTAATGGGTTAAAAAACCTAACAATCTCTCATTTTTTCAACTAAGTAAAGGAGGGATCACCAATCCCACTGTGTTGCAACATACTTCAAGCTTCAAACTTGGTAATGTTTTTGTAAACATATCAAAACCTTTACTCTCAGTGTGAATCTTCTCAATCTCAAGTAAGCCATCATTGAGAACATTGCGTATCCAATGATACCTTACATTAGTGTACTTAGTCCTCGAGTGAAATAAAACATTCTTACTCATGTGAATGTCACTTTGATTGTCACAAAACAATACATATCTTTCTTGCTTGAAACCAATTTCTTAAAGAAATTTCTTCAACCACAGCAACTCTTTACATGCTTCGGTTATTGAAATGAACTTAGTTTCAACAGTAGAAAGTGCAACACATTTTTGTAATCTGGACTGCCATGATACTACCACACCTGAGAAAGTCATCAAGTAACCTGAAGTAGACCTCCGAGTGTCCAAATCACTGGCCATATCTGTAACGGCCCTCAAATTTAATTGGTGACACGTGTCGTGTTTTACAGGACTGTGATCTATCGTGATTTGTCATATTACTCAAGCCTCGGGAGTCGACACTGGAGTATATTTTATTTTTTCGTGATGTTTGTATTATTATTTATACCTAAATGAGAACACTGTGTGTCCTAGTGTGTGGTTTTCATTTATTACTCGCCATGGATTTCTGTGTGAGATTCGACTAAGAAAAAATAGAAAGTTAGGGCATGATATGGATAATTAAACATCGAAAAATGATAATTAGTGAATTATCAAAAATATTAAATATTAAATAAAATGTGGGAACGAGGTTATGTTCGGAACATACCCGGTGCAAGTTGAGAGTTGAAACGGGTGTGGAAATGAGTGTTTTGAGCGAGAAATGAAGTAGTTTTAAGGTTGAAGTTGTTGGGAAATGTGCCCTAGGTCAATCCATTAACAGTATTTATGAATACATTTTAGTTAATAAAATAGAGGATTTCATTTGCTGTTTATTATAATTGATTTGCATGTTTACATTATAATAAGATCCATGGGTATTTACAGAAATATCCTAAATGTCCCTAGTCGATTATTATACTGGGAACTATAATGAATTAAGACTAGTGTGAGTCTTGATTGATGATCATACGATGATCATACGTATAGGAATACGAATCAAGATCATAGTACTTGTTAGGGAACAAAGTACTTTGGACCGACCCGCTATGAGAACATCGCATGGATTAAGTCATAGTTGTTTCTCATGATAGGTATATTTTTCAGTCCTCGACTTGAGATTACCAGAGACTACAGTGATTTGACGCAATCAAACGTTGTCTTTAACTGGACGATTATAAAGGTTGTGATTGGTTACTGTGTGAATAATGTGGTGAAGTTGTGTAATCGAGATAGAATTTGTCCCTCTCATATAAAGAGAGATATCCAGTGGATCCCTCGATATGTTAGACTGTTAAAAGGCCTAGTCTAAGTAAATTGATATTGATCAATATCACTTAGATGTTTTCAGTCTACCTAGAAATCGAGACTAGTATGATTGAACATGTTGGATGACAATTCCATGCCTTATGTTTGATCAAAAGGATATCGTGTGACAAAAGGATGTTATATACACTATTGATTAGGTTATATCGATTTGATATTCGTACAACTTGGGTAGTCATAATGTCTTGCTAGAGGCCGCTTATGACTTGTATACCAAAATGTGTTTTGGTACACTGCCAACGTTATATGAGCCTATTGGGTCGCACACTGAGAATGGTTTTGCGAGATTTTAAGATGGTTCAGAAAAATGAATTTTATATGATAAAATTCATGAAAGAAACGTCATTGTAGTGTATTACACTTATACTTTTTTAAGTAGGGGTGTAATTTACTTAACCGTCTATATATAAGGGTTGTATAAATAGACGCTTTGAGTTAGAATACAAGTACGAAAGATTTTAAAAGGGCCGAAACTCTATTTTCATTTTAAGAAACGACTTAGAGTTTTTGGTATCCTCTGGATCGTTTTGGAGAGAAACAAAAGGTTTGGTATTCTCTCGAAGCTAGCACTTTGAATCTCGGCTGCCGTTCGTGTGTGGACAGCTAGTAGAGGGCATTCGTCATTGGCAGCGCCTTAGAGATTGATTAACCTTTAGAGAGGTATGATTAAGTTTTCATAGTTTAAACATGTTTTAATGGAATCAGATTCGGATCCTGTTAGGGTTTTTCTCAAAATTGTTTTGTAATCTCCGCTGCCCATGAACCCCAAAACCCAACAAAAGTCACCTATTGTGTTAGAGTGGTTGGCTAGATTGAAGAGGAGCCACAAGATTTTCCTCGATCCGTATGTGTGCAGAGATGAAAGATTGGTATATAAACCAACTTTTCTTTCTCCTCAATCCTATTTCCATTTTTCTCAACGTGAGAACGAGGAGGGGCCTCTGAGCTCATTTCGACGTCGTGGATTGACCGAATACGCGTAAAAAGGTAGGATTCCTACTCCTTGTATGTTGGTGTACATTTTGGCATTAATTTTCGGGTTTTATTGCGACGATTTCGGACGAATTTTTGAGAAAATGTTGGAAAATGATTTTTATTGATGTTTTTGTGATAAATTGATGGTTTGATTAATAAATTAGTGGTTGATTTGTGGATTTGAAGTGAATTGGAATTTCTAAAAATTTTTGAAGAAATTAGGGTTATTTTTGAATTGGGGTGTTTTGTCGGGGTTTCGATACAAAAGGGAGTTAGGTTTTGAGTTGTTATAGACGTCCCTAAGGGTTTGGGATAGATTCGAAACACAGTGACTCAAGCCGGGGTTTCGAAAAACCCCGGAATAGGTGTTCTGCCGAACACGCCACGAGGGACACCGTGAGTAGTAATTCCCATGGCGTCACTTACAAACGCCTCGAGTAGAGGGGAACCAACGAAAATTACGAAAGACGTCGTGAGGACGTCGTCTTGAACAACAGGGTCACGACATCACCCACATACGAGTTGGGCAGATTGTCTCATCTCCACACCGTGGAGATGCCGCCCAAGTCATAGACATCACAACGCCTTGGCGGTGTGACTGTTCACAAAGACCAATTTTCTAAAAATTTTGGAAAAATTTCAGGGTCTCTTGGGGATCTAATTGGGTCCAAATACGTCCCAATACCCGGGAAATCAGCCCAATTACATTAATTTGATAATTATGGAAAATTGGGTAAATTAAAATGATATTAATAAGATTTGTAAATTTGGTGAATTGACATACTTTAAGAAGTCGAGTGGACTAACTTAGGGTATTCGTCAGGATCAAGATTTTCGGTGTGATGTACGTTATCATACGATTGTAAGCCAGATAGGAAGTATGCATTAATTCATTATCCATTTATTGTCAATTTATTGAATTGAGCCTTTGTTGGAATTCCGTTCTTATATTATTGGTTGAGTGTCTTGACGTAAGTGTGTTGACGTAAGGGCATCTAATGACATGCGGGGTCGTGGTTGACACGCGTGGGTGGTAGTGTAGTGTACACGCCCGAGTACGCTCGTTGGTGCGCACTACGAAATTGTAGGCACGAAAGTATAGGCGAATATATATAGTTATATATATATATATATGTAATTTAAAAAATATATATATAAATATATATCAAATCAGAAAATGAATAATTAATTGTGAAATGACCAAAAAGGGTATGTAATTGTGAAGGGTGAGGATAAAAATGTAGGGGTATTTTGGTCATTTCACCTCTAAATTGTTGATAACACCACCGACACCACCATTTTCCCCATTTTTTTTGATCGAATTCGAGAGAGAGAGAGACTAAAGAAGAAGAGAGATCAAGAGATCGAGGTCGGGAGCTCGTGGAAGTGGCGTTGGCAAAGGTGAGGAGTTGTTATTGTGGTGTTGTTATGGGTTGTTGGTGGGGTGGTTCGGTGGGGGGGACTTGGGCTCGCAGTTCGTCCGAGGATGAACATGGCATGGGAGATGTCTCCCATGCCAAGAGAAGAGGAGGGGTTGGGGTTGAGAGCCAACCCCAACTGACTTGAAAAAAAAAATTTCTATCGAACCAGGGAGCTTCCCTCGTTCGATGGAGAAGAAGAGGTACCCATACGTGTGCACCAACCGGACCCCGTTCGGCCCAACTAGAGGAAAAAACAGTTTTAAATTAAATAAAATTTTGAAAAGTAGCTAGAAAATTATGAAAAAATTCTAAAAAATCAGAGAAAATGTGGGAAATTAGAAAAAGAGTTGAAAAGTGAATTTCGAGACTTTTCGGGCGGTTGGTACCTCGGTGTAACTCAAAAACGTGCTACAACTAAAAATTGGAATAACATTCTAATTTTTATTATCACGATATAAAATCAATTAGTTTGATACTAAATCACAATAAATGACTTATTCGGACACCAGGGACTTAGGAGACCATAGTCGGGTGCGGGTGCACATCCTGAGGCAATAATGGGATCAGACCGGGACAAATATTGAGTAATTGAAGTGCGATTGAGGTAACTAAAACCCTTAAGAACACACTCAAGTGTTTATTTATTTGATTTCATTTTATTCCAGCTATTATTGTTTATCATTGTTTGATTCCAGCTATTATTATTTATCGTTGTTTACTCTATTTCCATGCTCATTGATAAGTGTTCATTTAAGCATAATTTAGTATAGGTTATTAGGTGTAATTGGACTATATTTATTTTATTTTATAGTGATAAATGCATATTTTAGGAAATTAGTGATTTATGGAATAATATGAAAATATATATCTAATTATATTTGATTTTCATTTTTAGGTAAAACGGAATGCACGGTTGGATCCTGGGCGAAAAAATACTCAAAATAGAGTATACACTTGCAGAAATCGAACACCGGAGGGTTTGTTTTAGGGTGTACACAAGAGCAGGTGAATTGGAGTTTTTAGGTCCACGTGGCGCATCCCCATTGGTCCAGTTGTCGGTCAACTCTTCAACGCACGCCATGTTACATCGTCCATAGCTCCTCTCCCCAGACCGCAAGATCTGCCTCGAGATGTGCATCAGTACGAACTCCCAGATTTTCGGTAAGAGTCGCGCAATTTCGTCTTCATAGCTCACCGCTACGTGGCAGCTTCCCATTCGTCCACCGTGTCTACAGTCAGCGGCTCAGCCACTCACGCATCGCCGCGTGGCGCCCAGTCGGCACTCCAGCACGTCATCAACAGTCCTTCCATCCAATGAGACGACACCCCGTCAGCCTCGCCAGCAAACTCCTCTAATCACAGCGTGACACGTCAGCGACTCCAGTTTCTCCACCAATCACAGCCTGCCAAGTGTCCTGGACGCCAAAAAACTCTCTAAAATTACGAAAATTGGTTTTTCTCACCTCCAGAGACCAAATTTATGGTATAAATATATATGTAGGATCGGAGGAGGAGGATCTATTTTTATTTTTATTTTTTAGTTTAGTTTTCAATTATGTCTAGTTAGTTCCTCCATCTAGGTTGAAAGTGGATCAGTCGCGCCTACGACTTGGGAATCTTCATGAGGTTTATTTATTTTTAATTATTATTGATTCTTTTATATGATTTATTTTCTTTGGTATTATTTGAACAATTGAGGTTAAACTTTAGTTTAAACCTTAATTTACATGTCAGTGAGTCGTAAGCACCCGTGCTTGTGCGATAAGACCACACTAGTGGCGATTGACCCTACCAATTGATTAGACTCTTTTGGAACTGGTTAAATACCTTAGGAATCTATGCTAAATCGGGAGCACTAGCGATCCGGTTGTCTAGGTGTAGTGCCTTCACAAATCGAAGTAATGCAGCCAATGCGTTAAATCTGGAGCACTAGCGATCAGGTTGCGTGTTTGGTTAGGGAAGTAGTCAACGGTCGTATCTTGGCTATCGAGATTAGGAAGTGCGGGGAACCAAGTGTTTCACTGGGTCTATAGCTGCATTAGATCATAGGTTAGTCTCACATCTTTTATAAACCGACAATTAATAAAATCAATCCTAAGTTGTATGGCGAGACTGTGAAACTGAATACCTAGATTTAGTCCCATTAGATTATCGTTTCATTTAATTTCTTTATTTTTAAAATATATATATTTTCTCTAAAACTCAAATTCTTTTTTTTTTTTTTATATTTTTCTTACCTAAGAAAGAAACCAATCTCTGTGGGATCGACCCTTTACCGCTATCTACAAAATAGTTGGTTTAGGTTTATTTATTTTATTGACGCGTTCGGCGCGCGTCATTCATACTCATGTTGCACGGTTCGTTTTGTCATTCACCACCGGATCTTCTGGTTTACTCTGTGATATGTGGGCGGACTTGGGTAGGCTGGACAATAGGGGACAATAGGGACAGAATACAGGTTCTGACCGGTGAGGGGGTTGGAGAAGCCATCAGGGGAATGCTGATGTGTGGATTAGGGTTCAATCCTGCTACACGGCACACATCCATTATTGGTGTTTATCGGTGTTATGTATGCATGCGTCTTAATTACAGTTGCCTATTTTACTGCGCATGTTTATTTAACAGTTTATTGGCTTCCATTATTATAAATGTTGGTTAGTGTACTTCTGGGTTTTACTTACTAACTCGTCATCTACCTCTTATGATGATTGAGTGCAGGATCTACTACGAACAAGGGTAAGGAGACTCTCACAGTCTACCTGCGACCTTGTCACCAACGGAGTTCGACTTGTATGTTTTCATTTTGTTGTATTGACTTATTTTTGGGTTTATGGGGATTGTTTGAGATACCAGTACATGAATGTATCGCATTTTGTTATGTAGTATACAATGTACTTTACGGTTTTCATATAGAATTGATGCTATATGACTTGAGGAATTTACATATTTTTAAACTTTCGTTGATTATAAGTATTAAAATGTTAATTACTGATTAACTCAGTCTGAATTAATTAATAATGTTGATTAGTTGGGCATGGGACACAACTGGCAGTTACGTGACCAGTTGTGGGCCCGCGTGGCCTCCCGTGGCGGACCAATGTGGATGTTGCTGTTCCGGTGGGTTCCTATGATCGGGGATGGTCGGGAATCCCCTCTGGATGTCCACTCAAGTCCCACATCCCCGGAGAAACCCCTGGTTAGCGACAAGAGTTCTGAAGGTTGTTTGTGTCTGACGGAGGTATATGTGTCGTCTGAGCTTGCTTTGTTTGAGTGCCAATCGCCGCTGTGGTGACTAGCAGTGGTCGGGGCTGTCGGGTGACCCATCAGAGTCACCATGTCTCTGGGACACCTCTAGTTTGCAGCCCATGTGTGTTGTTGTCCATGTTTGAGTGGTCTCTTTGTTTTGTCAAGTTGTTCTTTCCCTTACCGGAAATCGCCATGTTTGGCGGTGCTGCCATCGGGCTCAGTGACTTGGGGAAATGTCGGGGACCACACAAAGCTCTTGCTTTGTGTCCCACAACCTGCGGAGTGTCCATGTTGATGGTGGCAACTCGTTTTGTCGACGATTTCATGTGTTTACTCATTGAGTGTTTGTTGTCATGTTTGGGTTATTGTTGATGAGTTGTAGAGCGTACCCCCGCTTTCCCATGTCGTGGTGGTACCCTCTCGATGTCGGACAACACCAGTGAGGTTCTACTCACTGGTACATGATTGATTAGGTATATATGTTGCGTTTGTGTCGTGAAATGGTTATGACGTCTTGGTCACGCCGCCGGCCCTTGAGGCTAAGGCGTGACCCACATATAACCGAGCCAAGCCTACGATTTATGAGTAGGCTTACATGTGTTATGGTTTTCAAACCCGAGAGTGAGTATTCATTTTTCTATTGAATTATCGAGTTGTTCGAGTCATTTAAAACGTTGGAAAAATACTAGGGTTTCAACCTAGGTTAGTTAATGACTCGACCCATTAATCAAAGTTTCCAACCTTGTTAGGTAGCGAAAAACTCGGGAATACATGTTAGGATTCATGAGAGTGGTTATTCGCGGGTTGCGTTGTCAGGTATGTACACTTTCCACAAGCTTATGTATGTTAGTTAGCTAGTAAGGAAATTGCATGTGATTCATTATCATTCATTGTTACTTATTGATATCCGTTATTGGCATTCCTATCCTATTTATTCCTTGGTATGTGTGTTCTTTGCGTGAGTGTGTCGACGTAGTTTTGAGGCTTGTGTCCCTCTTTTATCAAGCTGCGCTAATGTCGTGACATTGCCCGAGAAGAGCCAACGTCCTCTTTCTGTATATTAGGAGGCATGTGTCCCTCTGATGCTACACTCGTGTTGCAACATTACCCGGAAAGAGCCAGTGTCATCTTTCCGTATGTTGTGATTTAGATCGCTTATGGGCCTCTCTTGACTCTTAGAACACACATGTTTTCGATTGCTATCATTTCAGTCTGTCTATCATACACTTTGATCTATTTACATTCCTGCCTTTCAATTATAGCATGATATTTAAACTGCTTTATTTGATATTCATGAATTACTGTGAAGTTCTTTTGGCATTACTTTCGATTTTCTCTCAGTTTCTCACCGTCTAGTTTGTGACGGTGGGTACAGATATACCAGAGTGTTTGTAGGGCAAGGGGCCCTGCCTAGGAGATTTCCTGTGAAGAGCTTAGCGACTGGATTGGCGGACCTTATAGTAGGTTTATGTTTATTTCTGATTGTATGATGCTTTATATATATATGTATTGGTTATTGAACTGGGGATCATTTTTGATATGGATAACATGTGTTTGCTATTCTGATTTGAACATGAATATATCGGGGTTTTCCACATAATAGATTCTTAATTTTCGTTGACTGAGTTATTTCCCATATTGTTTAGTTTGTTTACTTTTTTGCTGTGTATAACTTACAATAACTCTTTCATAAATTGTTAAATTGATTAATCGGAGGCTGACTAGGCTCGTTGGGCTCGCTGAGTACTGATTCGGGACTTGCACAGGTCTAGGCCGGACGTACCTAAATGCATTGAGAATTTGGGACCGTCACAAATAGGCCATGATGAATGGTATTCTTCAAGTACCGAAGTAGACGTTTCGCAGCAAACCAATGAATCTATGATAGGGAATGCATAAATTGCGCCAACTTGTTGACACTATGGGAGATATCCGGTCTAGTAAGAGAGAGATATTGGTGAGCACCGATGATTTGGTGATATTTTGTTGCATCCGTGGCGGGAGATCCATCGTGCAATTGAAGTGACTGCGATGCACACATTGGAGTGACACATTCTTTTGCACCATCCATCCCCACCTTGGTGAGAAGCTCCCAAATATATTTGTGTTGTGTAAGTAGGAGCCATCTGATGTAGGCAACACTTCAATTCCAAGAAAATAATTTAAGTCGCCCAAGTCTTTAATTGAGAACCGGTTGGCCAGAGCATTTAAGAAATTGTCAAGTGAGCTACCATTATTCCCTGTGACAATCATATCATTCACATAGACCAAAAAATAAAGTGTAACCCCATTTTTGTTGAAGATAAATAGAAATGTGTCACTATGAGAGTTAACGAAACCATAGGACAAAAGGTAGTTTCACAACTCAGTGTACCAAGCATGTGGTGCTTGCTTAAGACCATAAAGTGCCTTTTGAAGCTTGCACACATAAGATGGATAAGATGAATCAATGAACCAGGAGGTTGCTGCATATATACATCTTCGGTGAGAGTGCCATGTAAAATTTGCATTATTTACATCCAATTGATGAAGAGGCCAACCATGAGATAGTGTTATAGAAAGAATCAAACAAATTGTTATGGGTTTGACGACAGGACTAAATGTGTCATGAAAATCAACCCCGGGTCACTGATGGAAGCCTTTAGCAACAAAATGGGCTTTATATTTCAAAATTGAGCCATCTGGGCACGTGTGATGCGAAACACCCATTTACAACCAACAACATTTTGAGTGGGAGAAGAAGGATCTAATTCTCAAGTGCCGTTATTGAGCAAAGCTGTCAATTCCTTGGACATTACATGACGCCATTCCACATGTTTCATGGCCTGTGTGACACAACTAGGATTGATTGGTGAAGGAACTAGATGTTTTGTAGTTGTATAAGATATTTGTTTGGGTTTATAAATATTATTCTTGGAGCGGGGTTATCATTGGATGAGTAGAAGATGATGGTTGAACTAATGGGTTAGGAATAGTAATAGAGGACCTGGAATGAGAATTACCTTCCGCAATAGAGGAATCTGACATGGTATTTGGTGGTAGTTGTGGGGCAGTCAATAGTTCAGGAGTAACGTTGTCATGTGATGGAATGGGCATTGGCGGTGACGATTGCGATGATGACAATGAGATGTGCGTAATGGGAGGCCAAGATGTAACAATCAAAGAAAAGGATGGACACTCTACAGAAGTAGTATTATGTGAAGGAAAAATGTGTTCAACAAATTGAACATGCCTCGACGTGTAGATCTTGGATGTAGCAATATTAAAGCATAGATATGCACTTTGATGAAGTGAGTAACCAATGCACGGTGAAAATAAGATTCAAGTTTATTTGAATTGTATGGCTTTAACCATGGAAAACATAGACAACTAAAGACGCGCAATCAATTATAATTTAGTTGAGCATTGAATAATTTTTGATAAGGTGTGGCAAGATGAAGTGATGGGGTAGGAAGACGGTTAATTAAGTAGACTGCAGTTTGAAAAGCATATGTCCAAAATGTGGAAGGAAGGTTGGCTTTGTGAAGTAGTGCAAGTCCAGTGTGAACAATATGCTTGTGACAAACCTTAGATGCACCATTATGTTGAGGTGTGTGTGGTGGTGTTTGAAGATGTTGAATGCCTTCACTAGATAAGAATTGTTTCAAGGCAGTATATTCAACTCCGCCATCAGAATAAAGTGTAAAAATTGGTCGAGAAAAATGCTCTCAACGAGAATTTTAAATTTTTGAAAGACGATATAAACATCAAATTTTAAGCGCAAAGGATAAAGTCACACATATTTTAAAAAATGATCAACAAAAATAACGTTGTAATGAAAACCATCAAGAGACTCAACGAGAGAAGGACCCCATATGTGGCAGCCCCAAATTTCCACATTGGTCCGCCACGGGAGGCCACGCGAGCCCACAACTGTCCACGTCACCGTCAGTTGTGTCCTACGCCCAATTATCCTTTATCCACCAATTCTTATTAAGTTTGATTCAATTAATATCATATAACCTCAAGTTAGCAGCGGAAAATTAAATGATCAACCTAAGGATTTGTCTTGTATATTATGAGCAAAATGTCTAAGTGGAAACCATTCCAAATGTACATCATATACATCCCATCTGATTCTCAAAATATCAAAATGTACAACCTGTCTCTCAAACCCAAAGCCCAATATAAAACGAGTAACATAAACATACGTACGAGAAGGGCTAGCGCGGTCAATCAATATAATCCTCAAGTTTGCCCTTTCCCCGGCTCGTACTAGGATCTGCACTCAGCCATCACAAAAAGACAGATGATGAGTCCAGAGTGAGTAATCCCAAGGAAATTCACCAAGTAATTAAGAAAATAAAAGTATTGGAATTGAAAATAATATAATTTAAACATGCGGAACAAGAGAAATACAGACAACTGTAAAAAGGAACGTCGCATGCATAAATATAGTGGCGAAACAAAGTTACGTACACCTAGAAATCAGACCAAGTCATACTTCGGGTTTTCTCCCCAGGCACCAACCGTAAACACACCAATGGGTTGGCCCTAACCCTCTGGGTGGCCGGCGTAGACCCACGGCGCACCCACACAAGCCTACCATACCCGGGTAGCCTATTCGCCGGTGTATGCCTAGACAAGTGCTATGACTTAGTGGACTCTATGGCCGTAACGAATAAGCACCAGGTGGGGAGTGATCTCAACACCGTAAAGACACCAGTGTAGGAGTACCCTCCACTACCGTAAAGTCACCAAAGTGAGAGTACTCACCACCGTAAAGCAATAATGAAATGGAGTAAAGAATAAATGGAACTGAATTCAAATAAATCAAACAGTAAATACTTAAAGTGAAGTTCAATTGGGATACTACACACCTCAATTCGCACTCCTCGTCCCACAAGTTAAATTCCCCGGCTCGATTCCTTCAATTCCGCGGTATTTCTCCCGATCTGATTCCCAACTAAACCCCGACTCCAATTACTATTTCAAGACTCCTGGAATTCATTTATGAGGGTTATTATTCAATTAATGGGTTTATAATGTTGTTTAGACTCATTTCTTCATTTTCTAATTTTTGAGTTCCAGTGAACTATTAGCGCGCTAATGAGATGAATTAGCGCGCTAATTCATCTAAGTCACTGTTCATCGTTTTCCATAGGGTAATTAGCGCGCTAGGTCCACCCATTAGCGTGCTAATCGCGCTCTGTCCAGATTTTTACAGTTTAAATTTCTGAACTCCAATCACCCCATAAACCCATAAATTCGGTTTCAACACCTCCAAAACTCATCATCCACATCAGAAATACCATTCAAACACAAATTCATCAAGCTTAGACATCAAAACCCCAGAATCATCAAAAATCCCATTTTCAAAACCCATTTTTAGAAATTCATCCAATACCAAAACCAATCACTAAATCACATTCTCCACTTTCCTACCACTCAAAATGTACCAATTTTTTCAGCAAAAACAATTGCTCCATACTAACCATCGAATTTCATATCAACACCCACAAAATCACCAACAAATCAAAGAGAATTGAGAGGGAGTCACAAATCTTACCTTGGATGATATTCTTGTGCTCTCCAACACTCCAAATGACCTTCGAAAACTCCACAATCCTCACTTCCTCCTTCCACCGATTTCTCTCTTCTTCTCTTTCACTCTCTCTCACTCTCTTCTCCCTATTTGATCGGTCAAAACACACAAACATATATATACTTGGTTCCCATCAAGTGTGTGCATGAATCTCGAGAAATATCCAAGGGTTCCTGATCACTCTGTGTCACTCCAACTCCATACACCTTATCTTGACACTCATGGCCCTGTTGTGCATCTCAAGAATCATCCAACTGTTATTGTTTTATTCAGCTGAACTATATGACTTATCGATTTCCAATTGATTTAGCTTATAACAATTATCTACCCTATTCAATAAATTCTCAAAATTTATGAATAAACTCACCGTAGTTTTCTCGACTACCCGGTACCCCGTGCCTCGTGTCCCGTGTCCGCACGCACCCCGAGGTCATTCCTCACTCGTCAATAGACTACATTAACATACATATCGTAATGGAATTAGCTAATTTGTACATTTCCATCACAATTTACCACAACAAGCATACAAAACGGATTTGTATACCTAGTTCGCGTGCGCTGCTCCACTCGTTGTGGGACCTCGACCGTCTCGTCGGGCATCCACATCTCGCAATGACGTCATAATTAACGGCAATTTTAAATTTGGGCCGTTACAATTCTTCCCAACTAATTTGAAATTTCGTCCCGAAATTTAAGTTCTTACCAATACTCACCAAGAAATAGGCGAGGATATTTCGCTCATAATCGATTCGAGCTCCCAGGTGAGTTCCTCAGTCCCGTGATGCTGCCATCGTACCAACACCTTCGGAATCTCCCCGTTCCTCAGAATTTGAACTCTACGATCCATGATCTCCACAGGTTGCTCTTCATATGAAACGTCAGGACGCACCTCAATCTGTCTAATATCCACCATAGGTCTCGGTCCTGACTTAGCTAACCTCAACATAGACACGTGAAACACTGGATGAACGCCTGCTAACTCTGCTGGCAACTCCAATCTATATGCTACTGTCCCAACACGTGCTATAATTCTAAACGGTCCAATATATCTCGGTGCTAGTTTCCCCTTGATTCTAAACCTCTGATGTCATTTCCAGGGCGAAACTTTCAGATATACCAAGTCATCTACATCATAACTCAAACCCTCAAGATACCTATCAGCATACTTCTTTTGCCTATCTTGAGTTGTTTGCAATCTCAATCTAATTTGCCGAATTTTCTCGGTATGATCAACAACAACTTCAGGTCCAATCACTGCCACATCCTCAGGTGCTGCCCAACAAGCTGGTGATCTTCAAGGTCTACCATACAAAGCCTCAAATGGTGGCATACCAATACTCGCCTGATAGCTGTTGTTGTACGCGAACTCGCACAACGACAAATACTCTTCCCAAGCACCTCCAAACTGCAAAATGGATGCTCTGAGCATGTCCTCCAATATCCATATCAATCTCTCTAACTGACCATCTGTCTGAGGATGATAAGCCGTACTGAACTATAGTCTCGTCCTAAACTTCTCTTGCATGCTCTCCCACAACTTTGAAGTCAACCTGGGATCTCTGTCAGACACAATAGATAGCGGTATTCCATGTAATCTAACAATCTCTCTCTCAAAAATGATACTCTACTGAGGAAATGAATACTTCATCGATATAGGAATGAAGTGTGCAGACTTCGTCAATCTGTCAATTACAACCCACACAGCATCATGGCGTCTCGCAGTCTGTGGCAACCCGCTCACAAAATCCATCGTAACATGCTCCCATTTCCACTGTGGAATCGTTAGTGCCTGTAACAATCCAAATTTGTCTCCCGTGTTCGCTCGCTTAACTCGCTAACAAATATGACACGCTCTCACATATGCACCCACATCGGCCTTCATCCCAGGCCACCAAAATAAACGTCGCAAATCATGATACATCTTGGTCCTACTAGGATGAACTGTATACCACGAACATCCTCAAGAATACTATCGCGTAGTTCCTGCACCTCAAGTATCCACAACCTGCCTCTGTGTCTCAAGCACTGGTCCGAACCACTAGACCAATCAGTGCAACCCGATCCCGAGCCAGACAAATTGAAGCGAGCAAAATGTCCGTCGCCCTTTGCCACTCAAATGACCCTCTCTAATGACACCACAAGAACACGCATCCGGCCACGATATGAACATCGAAAAGCATCCGACAAACACAACACCGTCGCAGCCTCCCAAAGAATCCATGCTCATGTGTCATCTGCCGCAGCACAGTCTGACTCTCTACACCACTCTGGCTCAATGCATCAGCAACTACATTCGCCTTCCCAAGATGGTACTCAATCGCGAAATCGTAGTCTTTCAACAACTCGAGCCACCGTCTTTGCCGCATATTCAGATCCTTCTGAGTGAACAGATACTTCAAACTCTGATGATCTGTGAATAACATAAACCGTTCCCCATAAAGGTAATGTCGCCAAGCCTTGAGCGCAAATACAACTGCAGCTAGCTCTAAATCATGTATCGGATAATTCTCCTCGTGGGGTCTCAATCGCCTCGATAAATATGCAACTGGGTGTCCTTCCTGCATCAACACGCATCCCAACCCAGTCCCGAAAGCATCTGTGTAGACCGAAAAGCCTTTCCCTGTCTCAGGTAGAGCCAACACTGGCGCAGAAGTCAACCTCCTCTTCAACTCTAAAAATGCGGCCTCACAGCCTTCAAACCATTCAAACTTAACATTCTTCTTAGTCAACCTCGTCATCGGCGCTGCAATCAACGAAAAATCCTGCACAAACCGCCGGTAATAGCCCGCAAGCCCCAAGAAACTACGAATGTCTCGCAGAATCGTCTCGTGTCCTCCAATCAATGATCGCTCGAATCTTGTCTCCATCGACGATATTCCTTGACTACCAATGACATGTCCGAGAAATTTCACCTCTCTCAAATAAAAAGCACACTTCTGAACTTAGCGTACAATCTGTGCTCCTCAACGTCATCAAAACATCTCGAGGTGTCTCTCGTGCTCCTCACGAGTCTTACTGTATATTAAGATATCATCGATGAATACAATCACATAACGATCCAGAAATGGCCGTAGTACTCGATGCATCAAATCCATAAAGATAGCCGGCGCATTAGTCACCCCAAATGGCATGACTGTGAACTTGAACAATCCATAGCGCGTGCTAAATGCCGTCTTCTCTATATCACTCTCCCGAATCCTCAACTGATGATAACCAGATCGTAAATCAATCTTCGAGAAAAACTTAGCACCCGCCAACTGATCGAATAGATCATCAATCCTAGGAAGTGGATAACGATTTCGAATCGTCACTTGATTCAGCTTCCTGTAGTCTATGCACATCCTCAAAGAACCATCCTTTTTCTTAACAAATAGGACTGGTGCGCCCCAAGGAGACATACTGGGATGAATGAAACCCTTCTGCAACAACTCCTCTAATTGGGACCTCAACTCTCCCTGCTCTCGACGCTGACATCCTGTACGGTCGGCTATATATCGACTGCGTCCCCGGAATCAACTCAATCATAAACTCAACTGACCTAGGAGGTGGTAAACCTGGCAAATCGTCTGGGAATACTTCCGAAAACTCACTCACTATTGGGACATCCTCCACTCTAATATCTGGTCTCAGGTCTGGCTCAACCACCGTCCTAAACGCCTCCATCTCTTGTGTCGTAGCTAATCGACCTCTGGTAATCGGTAAGTCTGACGCCGTACCAACAAAAGTAAATACCGGAATGCCTTCAATATCAAATACTATCACTTTACCAAAACAATCAATGTGTGCGCGATACACTGATAACCAGTCCATACCCAATAAAGCATCAAACTCTAAATACTCTAGGACACGAAAGTCGACAGGTAACTGGTGTCCCTCAATCTCTACTACACAATTCCAAAGATATCCGGTTAGGGTAAATCTTATCCCCAAGCACTGTGCGAGGGACAAGATGTGGGTCTAAGGTCTCAACTTGTAATCCTAATCGTCCGACCCTACGTCCCGATATAAATGACAAGGTACTGCCGGAATCAAATAATACATGCATGAAGATATCGCATATAGATAACATACCCTCGACGAACTGACGAGTCGCATCACGCTCTGGCTGTATGGTAGTAGGTGTAGCAGCTGCATGAGCCCTCTCCCTAACTGGCTCAGTCTGTGGTCGTGAGGATGAAGCTGACATCGGACAATCTCTATGTATATGCCCGACCTGATGACACCTGAAACATCGTCGTGTATCCCGCCAATCGATCGTGACACTATATGAACTCCGAGCCCTATCATGACCTCGACCTCTCTGTCCTCTACCACGACTTCCTCCATCTCGCACACGCTGTCGAGGCTGCTCAGCTGGTGCAGGTACAGTAACGTACACCACCTGCCTCTCGTCTCCTCTCTCGGTGCTCGAACGTCTATCTCATCGTCCCCGATAATCATGTCTCTCGATCGATCGTGTGCTCTCTCTCTATCTCTTCGGTCTTTGATCAGACCGAGAGCTCTGTCCAGCCCCGTCTCCAAGCTCACCCCGGTGTCGTAAATATGTCTCGCGAGCCAATGCTCTGTCAAAAACACTCTGTAGCGTCTCCGCACCAGTCGCAACTATCACCCCACCAATCCTCTCATCTAGGCCTCTGATGAAGTAATAGATCTGTAACCTCTCCGTGTTAGCCACATCCATGGCATACATCATGAGATATCTGAATCGATCCATGTACTGTGACACTGACATGTTACCCTGTCGTAGTCCCAAGAACTGCTCCCTCAATCGTAGCTGCACCTCTGTGGGAATATACTCATCCAAAAATAACTGTCTAAACTCTCCCCAAGTCGCTGGCGTACCATGTATATCAGTATAGGTGGTCCACCAAACTGCAGCCTGACCTCTCAAACAATAGCCCGAAATACGCGCCTGATCTACCTCGGTACCTCCAACAACTGATGTAGTCATTCGCGAGTCATCGCCCAACGTCCCGCAACCTCAGGATCGCTGACTCCCGTGAAGTACGTAGGATTAAATCTCATAAAATCCTTCACTATCTTCGCGGCTTCGACATCCTACTCCTAGCGATCGAAGTCCCTACTGCGTCGCTCCGTAGTGGTGGGTGTCACCACCGCAGCTCTCGCTTGGTACTACCACAGCTCAACCCTCTCTATAATCGTCTCGACCCACCGTTTGCTGTGTAGCAACAAATGGTGCTAATGCGGTCCGAGTGGTAGCAGTGCGAAGACGCTCGCGAGCTCGGTGTTATTGCCGGCGTCCTCGAGCTCGAATGTACTCCATCGCCTTAGCCATCCGCTCGCTTGCAATAGCTCGCTCTCTCCTGCTGAATCAATCTTGCTCGTTTCGGCTCTCGAATCATAGCTCGCAAATCAACCACGTCGCTAGTGGTATGATCACTAGTCTCTCCAACCTCTGGCTGAGTAGTGGGCGCAGTAGTAGGAGCCTGTCGGTCCATCCTAAACTGCACAACCAACGTGCAGTGGATCAGACTCAGTATATACGCGTATAATATATAGTACACAATAAAAACATACGCATATGTAATTTCCTAAATTTACCCGCCTCACATCACTTCCCAACTAAGCCTTTAATCATTCACTTGTGGTTTCCATATCTAAGATTTATTCATTGAGTTTATTCTCTTGTTAAATCTCCAATTCCCAAGTTTGACCTCGCTCTGATACCAGAATGTGGCAGTATCAGAGTTAATAATAATTTACGCTTCATCCTTTAGGTTCCTCAAACCTAAGCTCTGATACCAAAATGTGGCGGCCCCAAATTTCCACATTGGTCCGCCACGGGAGGCCACGCGAGCCCACAACTGTCCACGTCACCGTCAGTTGTGTCCCACGCCCAATTATCCTTTATCCACCAATTCTTATTAAGTTTGATTCAATTAATATCATATAACCTCAAGTTAGCAGCGGAAAATTAAATGATCAACCTAAGGATTTGTCTTGTATATTATGAACAAAATGCCTAAGTGGAAACCATTCCAAATGTACATCATATACATCCCATCTGATTCTCAAAATATCAAAATATACAACCTGTCTCTTAAACCCAAAACCCAATATAAAACGAGTAACATAAACATACGTACGAGAAGGGCTAGCGAAGTCAATCAATATAATCCTCAAGTTTGCCCTTTCCCCGGCTCGTACTAGGATCTGCACTCAACCATCATAAAAAGACAGATGATGAGTCCAGAGTGAGTAATCCCAAGGAAATTCACCAAGTAATTACAGAAATAAAAGTACTGGAATTGAAAATACTATAATTTAAACATGCGGAACAAAAGAAATACAGACAACTGTAAAAAGGAACGTCGCATGCATAAATATAGTGTCGAAACAAAGTTACGTACACCTAGAAATCAGACCAAGTCATACTTCGAGTTTTCTCCCCAGGCACCAACCGTAAACACACCAATGGGTTGGCCCTAACCCTCTAGGTGGCCGGCGTAGACCCACGGCGCACCCACACAAGCCTACCATACCCGGGTAGCCTATTCGCCGGTGTATGCCTAGACAAGTGCTATGACTTAGTGGACTCTATGGTCGTAACGAATAAGCACCAGTGGGGGAGTGATCTCAACACCGTAAAGACACCAGTGGGAGTACCCTCCACTACCGTAAAGTCACCAGTGAGAGTACTCGGCACACCGTAACGCAATAATGAAATGGAGTAAAGAATAAATGGAACTGAATTCAAATAAATCAAACAGTAAATACTTAAAGTGAAGTTCAATTGGGATACTACACACCTCAATTCGCACTCCTCGTCCCACAAGTTAAATTCCCCGGCTCGATTCCTTCAATTCCGCGGTATTTCTCCCGATCTGATTCCCGACTAAACCCCGACTCCAATTACTATTTCAAGACTCCTAGAATTCATTTATGAGGGTTATTATTCAATTAATGGGTTTATAATGTTGTTTAGACTCATTTCTTCATTTTCCAATTTTTGAGTTCCAGTGAACTATTAGCGTGCTAATGAGATGAATTAGCGCGCTAATTCATCTAAGTCACTGTTCATCGTTTTCCAGAGGGTAATTAGCGCGCTAGGTCCACCCATTAGCGCACTAATCGTGCTCTGTCCAGATTTTTACAGTTTAAATTTCTGAACTCCAATCACCCCATAAACCCATAAATTCGGTTCCAACACCTCCAAAACTCATCATCCACATCAGAAATACCATTCAAACACAAATTCATCAAGCTTAGACATCAAAACCCCAGAATCATCAAAAATCCCATTTTCAAAACCCATTTTTAGAAATTCATCCAACACCAAAACCAATCACTAAATCACATTCTCCTCCTTCCTACCACTCAAAATGTACCAATTTTTTCAGCAAAAACAATTGCTCCATACCAACCCTCGAATTTCATATCAACACCCACAAAATCATCAACAAATCAAAGAGAATTGAGAGGGAGTCACAAATCTTACCTTGGATGATATTCTTGTGCTCTCCAACACTCCAAATGACCTTCGAAAACTCCACAATCCTCACTTCCTCCTTCCACCGATTTCTCTCTTCTTCTCTTTCACTCTCTCTCACTCTCTTCTCCCTATTTGATCGGTCAAAACACACAAACATATATATACTTGGTTCCCATCAAGTGTGTGCACGAATCTCGAGAAATATCCAAGGGTTCCTGATCACCCTGTGTCACTCCAACTCCATACACCTTATCTTGACACTCATGGCCCTGTTGTGCATCTCGAGAATCGTCCAACTGTTATTGTTTTATTCAGCTCAACTATATGACTTATCGATTTCCAATTGATTTAGCTTATAACAATTATCTACCCTATTCAATAAATTCTCAAAATTTATGAATAAACTCACCGTAGTTTTCTCGACTACCCGGCACCCCGTGCCTCGTGTCCCGTGTCCGCACGCACCCCGAGGTCATTCCTCACTCGTCAATAGACTACATTAACATACATATCGTAATGGAATTAGCTAATTTGTACATTTCCATCACAATTTACCACAACAAGCATACAAAACGGACTATATACCTAGTTCGCGTGCGCTCCAGCCTCGCTATGGGACCCTCGACCGTCCTCGTTGGCATCCACATTTGCAATGACGTCATAATTAACGGCAATTTTAAATTTGGGCCGTTACACCATATGTGACGGCCCCAATTTCCCCGTGCAATTGGGTACACCTCGCCTAGACCCGTGCAGGCCCCGAGTCATCACTCGACAACCTAACGAGCCTAGTAAGCCTCCAATCATTCAATTATACAATTTATGAAAGAGTTATTGCAAATTTTTACGCAGCGAAAAGTAAATAAACTAAACATAAGGGGAAATAACTCAATCAAGGGAAATATAGGAATTCTATAAACGTGAAAAACCCCGAGTATTTATGTACAATTTGATAAGCATATATACATGATACCAGTCTCACAAAAAATGCCAAGTTCAATAATCCCAAAAACATAAGTATGAAACGATATACAAATAAGCAAAACATAAAACCTACTATAATATCTCCAAGTCCAGCCGCTAATCCTCACAAAAAGTCGCCTAAGCACGGCTCCTTGCCTCTACTGCACTCTGCTCTATCTGCACCCAACGTCACAAACTAAACGGTGAGCGACTGAAGAAATCGAATGTAATGCCAGAAGAAGATAACAGTAATTCATGATATAACAAGTAAAGTAGTCTAAATATCATGCAGTAATAGAAAGACATGAATTTAAATAAACAAGATGCATGGTAAACAGACTAATAGATATCAATCGAAGGTCAAGTGTGTTCTAAGGAATCAAAAGAGGCCCATAAGTGGTCTAAATCATAGCATAACGACGAAGACCTCGCGAGGTCTTCCCGGGCATCGACACAAACGAAGGCACAACTATGATGGGAGGGACTCAAATCCACCCACCCATTACTCGGTGTCACACGGTTACTAAGGGTGGTCACACACTCCTGTACATGAGTGCCAACGTTTTATCCTTTTAGTGCAGGTCCTAGTACTTTTGAGACGAAACCCTTACGCCAAGAAACACATAACAAGGAATGGAATGGAATACCAATAATAGAGCATAACGAATCTGAATCAATGATAATGAATCACATGGCATTTTCTTACTGGCTTACAAATCATACACAAGCTTTTAAGGCAAGTGTACTTACCTTACAACGCAACCCGCGAATAACTACTCTCGTGAATCCTAACGCGTATTCCCAAGTTTCCCACTACCTGACAAGGTTGGAAACTCTAATTAATGGGTCGAGCTATTAACTAAACCCTAGGTTAAACCCTAGCGTATTCCCAAGTGTTTTAAGGACTCAAAACAACTCGACAATTTAATAGAAGAATGGATACTCTCTCTCGGGTTGAAAACCATAACATATGTAAGCCTAATCACACATCTTAGGTTCGGCTCAGTCGTAAATAGGTCACGTCATGGCCTTGAGGACCGGCAATGTGACCACGATGTCATAACCATTCGCAATACATAAACCCTTAGCATGCGATGTTCAAACACCCATGGACCAAGTTATACACAACGTAGGGTCGAAACGGAAGGAAACACTCACACCATGTAATTTGCCACAAAATTACGACACAAACAACTCATTGCGCGGCGTGAAGTATACATGTACACATACTACGCCGCATACATATACCAATGTCCCTGTGACCTCAAAACTTCAACACAAGCCACCACATGAAACACATTCTCCATAAACGTCACAAAATACAAACAAATACACTCCTTATTGACGTCTTCTCTTAGAACCGAAACATAAAATCATATTCAAGTAACGCCTTATAAGAAATCCTCAAAACATCCTCACATGCATGAAACTTCATCACAACAAATCATCGAACCATAATCGAGATCGAGATTCCATGGTGACTTGTAGACGTTGTCCGACATCGAGAGAGTACCACTGCGGCATGGGAAAGCTGAGGCACGCTCAATGACAAGTCAATAACCACACATCACAACGATTAAAACCCGATAAAACCAACACGCGAAATCGTCGACTAAATAACAACATTAATAGTGTTTTAGATGCACCAAAGGTTACGAGAGACCATTAAGGACATTGGCAAGATCCGTGACTGTGGCGGCCCCAAATTTCCCGGGTCGCCCCGTGGTTAGCTACCCCCCTGCCTCAACTCCGGAAGTCACTGCGCCACGTGTCTCTCTGCCTTCGTACTTTATGTAGTTATCATGTAAGTTGTTAAAGTCACTTAATTTATCATTTTCAAAGAAATTAACAGCGAAAGAATTTAAAGTTTAACAAAATGCATTCATATATATATATATAAAGTTTTACTGATCAAAACCTATAGTGGAAAACCCGGCTATACTGTGCATACAGGCGATCAACTGTAATAGTATGTATACCAGTACAAGTGTGTATCCAGTTTCCCAACCTAAAAGATAATACAAAATATCAAAACATGATAATATCTACACACATACCAGCAGGCCTCGGCGTAGGCAAATCAGATGAAATCGCCGATGATCCCCTTGCCCTTGCTAGTACTAGGATCTGCGCTCGACCACCACAAAAAGACAGATGGCGAGCCCAAAAAGTAAAATCCCAAGGAAAACCACCGTGCATAAATAATTAACGAAATAATTAACAGAGCCAAAAAGTAGTGTTAAATAAACATGCGGAAGGAAGGAAAATATGCAGACAACTGCTTAAAGCTAATCGCATGTATATAAACACATCGATAGACAAAAGGGGTGTGAACACAGCCACTAAGTGTGTACTAGGATCAGGAGCCCTGGTCATGGCCCATGCCTCCGACCCTACGACTGTATCCCAGCGACATTAACCCTAGTGGGCTAATCGAACGCGTGATATCATCTACCGAGTTCCTAGATCACGCGCTACACACCTAGCTAGCGACCTCAACTACCCGTGGATACATAGATGGTACCATAACCGTCCCAGTAGGAATATAAATCATAGATTTTCAAGGAATATAAAGCTCAATGGAAATAAATAAGTAAATACAGTAGTGGTATTCAGTTGGGTTTTACGTACCCGAAAATACGCACTCCGACTTCTCGGACCCGTCAGTACGCCCCATCTAGCTCCCCAATGTCCGAGCTATGGTGGTTCCCGGTCCCTGAAGTCCATTTTATAGTGTTTTATACTTTTTGGAAACATATTATATCATTTTATGATATTATATTATATTTTTAAATTTTTCAGTTGTGGTACCTCTCCCGGGCTGGGTCGGGATTCCAAAAATACCCAAAAAGTTTTGAAACCACTTTTCTACCTTTTTCTAATTTTTTTATATTTTTCTAGAATTTTCCCAATTTTTCTGATATTTTTCACTTATTTTTCCTATTTTCCAACAAATAATATATATAATATATATTATTTTATTTTTATAATATATAAATTTTAATTTTTTTTAAATAATGTGGGCCCCACCGAACCGTTCCGGTTCAGGTGGGTTGGATCGGACCGCCTCGCGCGTGTGCTCCCTTCTCCTTCACGGAGAACACCAGGAACCAGAGAGGTTCCTGGTTCGATGTTTTTTTTTTTTTCATCAATCTTCTTCTCTTCTCTACTCCTCTTGATCCCTCTTCATGCTCAATCCATATGAGACCTCCAAACATCAAAATCTCCCCTCAATTCTACCAAAACAACAACAAATTTTCGGATCAACATGCATAACCATAAATCACAAAATTACCCATTTGGTCACCAATTCATGCAAATCCGAGTAATACCAATATAATTCACCATAAGAAACTCAAAAACCTCCAAGATGACCTCCAAAAACCATTAAAAATTCAATGAAATTCAAATTTCACCAACACCCATTTTAATGAAAAATACACAAAATTGAAAATTTATTACCTTAACTTGAGTGTTAGACACCCAGAATCATCTCCCCCAAGCCTTAAATCATCCTCTCCAACCTCAGATCTCTCCCTGATCTCCTCACAAAATTTTTGAGAATTTGTTTGGGTCTTTGCATGTTGATTGATCAAGTGTATATATATAGTTGTGTTTTAATCTTGCGTATGTGCGCATCTCGAGGACGATCGGATGGTTCTTGATCACCCTGCGTCACCAAAGTTCTTGACACCTTATCATGACAACATTTGCCTTGAATTACCTTGTTGTGCATCTCGAGGATTATCCTATGCATGCTGATTCTTCCTATCAAACTATAGGACTTTAATTAATCCAATTGATTTAATTCATAACACCTATTCTAGTCATCAATAAATTTCATAAATTTGTGAATATGGTCACACTAATTCCCCGACCACTCGGCACCTCGTGCCCCATGTCCGACACGCTTCCCGAGGCGGTTCCACACTTAGTGTACCCAATTTAATTTCCTTAGCTTAGCCTAAGCTTATATATTTACATTTAATTAAATAAATCTTCAACCATAACATGTTTAAATAATTTAAATCTAATTAACCCTCAACGCCCGGCCTCATTGCTACCGAACCCCGCGTTGACCTGTCTTACGAACGAACCCCGGCGCTCAACCTCGCCCGACAAATATTACCTTTACACACCGGTGACAGATATTACATCATTATCAAGAAATGAAAATATCAATAAATCACTGAAATTAGAAAAACAATAATACACAGTCAATACCTAGGTCCGGAACATGCCTAATCTATATGCGGCGTCCACGAGTCGTCCGAACTGGTGTCCTAATATGAAATAAGGTAAATAATGGCGTTAATAAAATAACGGGCCGTTACAATTCTTCCCAACTAAAAGAAATTTCGTCCCGAAATTTGGGTTAGTTTAGAACATACCGTGGAATAACTGGGGATAATGCTCTCGCATAGTCGACTCCAACTCATAGGTAAGTCCCTCTGTACCGTGATGCTGCCACCGCATGAGTACCTTAGCTATCTCTCTGTTCCTGAGATTCTGGATCTTACGATCTAATATCGCCAACGGCTGCTCCTCGTAAGTTGCGTCAGTGAACATCTACCTGTCACGCACGTCAACCATGGGTCGTGGCCCGGTCCTAGCCAATCGCAACATCGAAATGTGGAAGGTAGGATGAATCCTTGCTAACTCCGCCGGTAAATCTAATCTGTACGTCACACTGCCAACCTTTGCTATAACTCGATATGGTCCGATAAATCTCGGCGCCAGTTTCCCCTTAATCCCAAACCTTCAGGTAAACCATATCGCCAACCTCATAGCTCAGATTATCGTGGTATCTATCCGCGTATTTCTTTTGCCTGTCCTGTGCTGCTCCAAGCCTCTGACGAATCTGTCGGATCTTCTCTGTGTGATCAACAACTATCTCCGGCCCAATCGTAACTGTTTCTTCTGGCTCTGCCCAACACGCTGGTGACCTGTAGGGCCTCCCATACAACGCCTCATAAGGAGGCATCCCGATACTAGCCTGATAGCTGTTGTTGTAGGCAAATTCACACAGTGGTAGGTAATCCTCCCATGAGCCTCCAAACTGCAAAATGCAAGCTCTCAACATATCTTCTAAAATCTGTATCAATCTCTCAGACTGGCCATCTATCTGCGGGTGATAAGCCGTCTGAACTGCAACCTAGTACCATACTGCTCCTGCATCGCCTCCCAAAATCTCGAAGTGAACCTGGGATCCCGGTCAGATACTATGGAGACTGATACCCCATGGATCGATGATCTCCTGCTCGAACAGTCTGCACAACTGGTAAAACGTATACCTCATCGAAACTGGTATAAAGTGTGCAGATTTCGTCAGTTTATCTATCACCACCCAAATCGCATCATGTCGCCTCGAAGTCTGGAGTAATCCACTGACAAAATCCATAGCGAGGTGTTCTCACTTCCACTGAGGAATGGGTAACGACTGCAACAGTCCTCCAGGTCGCCTATGCTCCGCCTTCACCTGCTGACATATGTGACATCCTCGAACATATTCACCAACATCAGCCTTCATCCCCGGCCACCAAAACAATCTCCGCAAGTCATGGTACATCTTGGTTCTGCTCGGATGAACTATGTATCGCAACCGGTGAACATCCTCTAATATACTATCTCGTATCTCTGACACGGCTGGTACCCATAGTCGACCTCGATGCCGCAAACATCCATCAGATGTCTCCGCCCAATCAGTGTACTCGGGATCCCGTGCCAATCCACTGAACCGCCCATAAAGCCCATCAGCCCTCTGACACTCCGATACCCGTTCAAGTGACACTGTCGGTACCCTCATCTGACCACAAATCAGTAGATCCTGCATAACCGAAAGGTCTGTCATGCTCATAACTGACGCTATCTCCAACAGTCCCATGTGTCGAGTCTCGGTCTGACTGTCAACCTCGCATCTGCTCAATGCATCAGCCACTACATTAGCCTTTCCGGGATGATGCTCAATCGTAAAATCATAATCCTTCAACAGCTCTAACCATCTCCTCTGACGCATATTAAGATCTTTCTGTGTGAAAATGTAGCGTAGACTCTGATGGTCAGTGTAAAGCACAAACTTCTCTCCGTAGAGGTAGTGTCTCCAAGCCTTCAGTGCAAACACAACTACCGCAAGATCCAAATCGTGTACGGGGTAGTTACACTCATGTGGTCGCAATCGCCTGGATAAATAAGCCACTGGTCGTCCTTCCTGCATCAGAACACATCCCAGTCCAGTTCCCGATGCATCAGTGTAAACAGTTAACTCCTTCCCTGGCTCAGGTAATGCCAACACTGGCGCAGTCGTCAACCGTTTCTTCAACTCCAGAAATGCCTGCTCACATTCCTCAGACCACTCAAATGGAACATTCTTCTTCATCAACCTCGTCATCGGTGCTGCAATCGTGGAGAAATCCTGTACAAATCGGCGGTAGTAACCTGCTAAACCCAAGAAACTTCGTATCTCAAAAAAGTCTCCGGTCTCTTCCAGTCAATCACCGCTCTAATCTTGTCTCCCTCAACAGAAATGCCCTGACCGCTGATCACATGTCCCAAAAACTTCACTTCCCTCATCCAGAATTCACACTTACTGAATTTCGCATACAGCCGATGCTCCCTCAACGTCGTCAACACCGATCGAAGATGACTCTCATGATCCACTCGTGTCCGGCTGTATATCAGTATATCGTCAATGAAGACTATCACGTATCGGTCCAAGTAGGGTCCCAGTACTCGATGCATCAGATCCATGAAAACTGCCGGAGCGTTCGTCAACCCAAACGGTAACACCGTAAACTCGAACAAGCCGTATCTGGTACTGAAAGCAGTCTTCTTGATATCCTCTTCTCGAATCCGCAACTGGTGATATCCCGAGCGTAAATCGATCTTCGAGAAGAACTATGCACCCATCAGCTGGTCAAACAGATCGTCGATTCTCGGAAGCGGGTAACGATTTTTAATCGTCACCTGGTTCAGCTTCCGATAGTCCATACACATCCTCATCGACCCATCCTTCTTCCTCATAAATAACACTGGCGCTCCCCACGGTGACATACTCGGTTGAATGAATCCCTTCGCCAACAATTCCTCTAGTTGTTTTCTGACCTCCTCCTGCTCCATAGGCGACATACGATAAGGTCTGCTAGATATAGGCTGAGTCCCTGGTAACAACTCTATAATAAACTCTATCGCCCGTGGTGGTGGTAATCCGGGTAAATCATCTAGGAAAATGTCTGCGAATTCTCGGACTATAGGTATGTCCTCGATCCTAACAGATCCTCCGGTCTCAGGCTCAACGATCACTACAAAGTCCTCCATCTCCTGAGCAGTCGCTAATCTACCTCTCGTAATAGGCAATTCGGAGGCGTTCCCGGTCAACGTAAACTCAGGTAAACCCGAAATATGAAACTCTACCCTCTTCCCATAACAATCTATCTGTGCATGGTAAGCTGACAGCCAATTCATACCAAAGAGTGCATCAAACTTTAGGTACTCCAAGATTTGTAGATCGGTGCAGTAACCGATGTCCCAAG
The DNA here is from genome assembly GCA_039657345.1 of Stephania japonica. Classification (NCBI taxonomy): domain Eukaryota; kingdom Viridiplantae; phylum Streptophyta; class Magnoliopsida; order Ranunculales; family Menispermaceae; genus Stephania; species Stephania japonica. The sequence continues at coordinate 317,303 of CM077561.1, read as the reverse complement.
CAACCTCAACCATGACGACCCGAACTATCCGGTTAGGGTAAATCTTATCCCCAGCAGCCGTGCTGAGAACAAGATGGGTCTCTAGTGTGTGTGTGTCTAACCCTAACTCCCCCACTAATCGTCCAACAATAAATGACAATGTACTACCTGAGTCAAACATGGCATGAATAAGTCTACTGTGAATGAGTAACGTACCCTCAACTAGCTGCTTGGTAGCTCCTGGATCTGGCTGTGCCACTGCATGTACTCTGTCTCTCTCCTGACCCCGCTCTCGTCGTGGAGATGGCACCCGGCAATCCAATATCAAATGTCCCCTCCGACCGCATCGGAAACATCTGCGTGTCTCCCGTCTCCCAATCCGCGCATCATCCGATCTCGGCTCCTGACCCCGGTCCCTCTGACCCCTGTCTCGGCCACCCTGATCTCTAACTTGGTGCTGCTGAGGCTGCTGCCGCTGTGTGTGTGCTGGAGCTATGGTGTGTACAGGCTGCCTGTCCCTATACTGATCCCTACCACTCTGACGTCTGTCTCTATCATTCCGGCGGTCATCTTGGCGACCTCTAATAAACTGGTCCCGCTGTCTCTTCGGCCTCCTATCCTGTCGAGAGCTCTGCCCAACCTCCATCTCAGTCGATGCTGTCATAGGAAGACCATTCTTTTGCATCAAGAACGTCTCGTAGGTCAGTGCTCACTCAAATATCGCCTGAACTGTCGGAGCCCCGGACGATACGGTCGCGATGGCAATGTCATCCCTCACTCCCCGAATGAAGTAGTAGATCTGTAATCACTCTATGCCAGCGATATCCATCGAGAACTGCAGCAAGTATCGGTACCTATCCATATACTGCATCATGCTCCGGTTTCCCTGCCTCGGGGATAAAAACTCCTCCTCAATCTCAATCACACCTCCATAGGTATGAACTGGTCATAAAATATCTCTCGGAACTCTGCCCAAGTCGCGGGATCGGCATGCGTCTCCTGGTAGTTAGTCCACCACACTGCGGTATCTGATCTGAAACACGTCCCAGATAGTCTCGCTCTAAACCTCTCTTCCGTATTCAACTCCTTGTGTAGGCGCCGGTGCGATAAAATCCAATCTCCCGTAGTCTCGTGGTCTCCTCCTCCATAAAAGTAAGCGGGCCGAAACTTGAGGAAATCCCGTAACCTCCCGGCTCGCGGATCCATCACATACTCGACACTACCGTCGGGTAACCTCTACTCGTCGCTACTACGGTGTAGTATCGACCTCAACCTCGGGTACCACCGCTGAGTAAGAGTAATCGCAGCCTCGTGGGTTCCGTAGTCGCCACTGCCTCCCTAGACATAGCCAATCCAGCCATCATAGCGGCCTGCTCTCTCAATAGTCATAAGATCTCGGCTATCTGAGTCTCATGCGCCGTAACTCGGTCCTCTAAGGGAACTGACAATCCAGAAGCCCTCGCGGTATCACTAGACTGTCCATCCATCGTGTCCTGCATCGTGATGCGTGTCCGGATCAGCCTCTTATATACGTATTCGTATAGTATATATATATATATACAACAATACGTATATCACATAAAAATCCTAGCTCTACCCGCTTTCTTGCTTCCCAACTAAAAGTTCTAGGCAGACTCATCGGGTTTTCACATCTAGTTTGTTAAGGTTTATGATCTTGTAAAACTTTCTAACAAATTATTTCTCGAAACTCTCATTCTGATACCAGTTGTGGCGGCCCCAAATTTCCCGAGCCGCCCCGTGGTCAGCTACCCCCTGCCTCAGCTCCAGAAGTCACTTGCCATGTATCTCTATGCCTTCGTACTTTAGGTAGTTATCATGTAAGTTGTTAAAGTCACTTAATTTATCATTTTTAAAGAAATTAACAGCGAAAGAATTTAAAGTTTAATAAAATGCATTCATATATATATATATAAAAGTTTTACTGATCAAACCTATAGTGGAAAACCCTACTTTATCTTGTGCATACATGCGATCAACTCAGAATAGTATGTATAACAAGACAAGTGTGTATCCAGTTTCCCAACCCAAAGATAATACAAAATATCAAAACATGATAATATCTACACACATACCAAGAGCCTCGGCGTAGGCAAGTCGATGAAATCGCCGATGATCCCCTTGCCCCTGCTAGTACTAGGATCTGCGCTCGGCCACCACAAAAAGACAGATGGCGAGCCCAATAAGTAAAATCCCAAGGAAAACCACCGTGCATAAATAATTAACGAAATAATTAATAGAGCCAAAAAGTAGTGTTAAATAAACATGCGGAAGGAAGGAAAATATGCAGACAACTGCTCAAAGCTAATCTCATGTATATAAACACATCGATAGACAAAAGGGGTGTGAACACAACCACTAAGTGTGTACTAGGACCAGGAGCCCTGGTCGTGGCCCATGCCTCCGACCCTACGACTGTATCCCAGCGACATTAACCCTAATGGGCTAATCGAACGCGTGAAATGGAGTCCAACTCGGGATATCGTCTACCGAGTTCCTAGATCACGCGCTACACACCTAGCTAGCGACCTCAACTACCCGTGGATACATAGACGGTACCATAACCGTCCCAGTAGGAATATAAATCATAGATTTTCAAGGAATATAAAGCTCAATGGAAATAAATAAGTAAATACAGTAGTGGTGTTCAGTTGGGTTTTACGTACCCAAAAATACGCACTCCGACTTTCCGGACCAGTCAGTATGCCCCATCTAGCTCCTCAATGTCCGAGCTATGGTTTCCCGGTCCCTAAAGTCCATTTTATAGTGTTTTATACTTTTTGGAAACATATTATATCATTTTATGATATTTTATTATATTTTTAAAATTTTCAGTTGTGGTACCTCTCCCGGGCTGGGTCGGGGTTCCAAAAATACTCGAAAAGTTTCGAAACCACTTTTCTACCTTTTTCTAATTTTTTTTATTTTTCTAGAATTTTTCCAATTTTTCTAATATTTTTCACTTATTTTTCTTATTTTCCACAAATAATATATATTTATAATATTATTTTATTTTTATAATATATAAATTTTAATTTTTTTTTAAATAATGTGGGCCCCACCTGAACCGGTCCGGTTCAGGTAGGTTAGACCGGACCGCCCGGTCCGGTCCGGCCCAGGGACGCACACGCGCGCCTCACGCGCGTGTGCTCCCTTCTCCTTCACGGAGAACACCAGGAACCAGAGAGATTCCTGGTTCGAAATTTTTTTTTTTTTTTTCATCAATCTTCTTCTCTTCTCTACTCCTCTCGATCCCTCTTCATGCTCAATCCATATGAGACCTCCAAACATCAAAATCTCCCTTCAATTCCACCAAAACAACAACAAATTTTTGGATCAACTTGCATAACCATAAATCACAAAATTACCCATTTGGTCACCAATTAATGCAAATCCGAGTAATACCAATATAATTCACCATAAGAAACTCAAAAACCTCCAAGATGACCTCCAAAAACCATTAAAAATTCAATGAAATTCACCAACACCCATTTTAATGAAAAATCTACAAAATTGAAAATTTATTACCTTAGCTTGAGTGTTAGACGCCCAGAATCATCTCCTCCAAGCCTTAAATCATCCTCTCCAACCTCAGATCTCTCCCTGATCTCCTCACAAAATTTTTGAGAATTTGTTTGGGTATTTGCATGTTGATCGATCAAGTGTATATATATAGTTGTGTTTTAATCTTGCGTGTGTGCGCATCTCGAGGACGATCGGACGGTTCCTGATCACCCTGCGTCAACAAAGTTCTTAACACCTTATCATGACAACATTTGCCTTGAATTGCCTTGTTGTGCATCTCGAGGATTATCCTATGCATGCTAATTCTTCTTATCAAACTATAGGACTTTAATTAATCCAATTGATTTAATTCATAACACCTATTCTAGTCATCAATAAATTTCATAAATTTGTGAATATGGTCACACTAATTCCCCGACCACTCGGCACCTCGTGCCCCATGTCTGACACGCTTCTCGAGGCGGTCCCATACTTAGTGTACCCAATTTAATTTCCTTAGCTTAGCCTAAGCTTATATATTTACATTTAATTAAATAAATCTTCAACCATAACATGTTTAAATAATTTAAATCTAATTAACCCTCAACGCCCGGCCTCATTGCTACCGAACCCCGCGTTGACCTGTCCTACGAACGAACCCCGGCGCTCAACCTCGCCCGAAAAATATTACCTTTACACACCGATGACAGATATTACATCATTATCAAGAAATGAAAATATCAATAAATCACCGAAATTAGAAAAACAATAATACACAGTCAATACCTAGGTCCGGAACATGCCTAATCTATTTGCGGCGTCCACGAGTCGTCCGAACTGGCGTTCTAATATGAAATAAGGTAAATAACGACGTTAATAAAATAACGGGCCGTTACAGTGACAGCCCCCCACCAGTGGTGGTCCGGCCAGCAGCGTCGCCAACCTCGACAGTTTCGATGAGAGCATAAATAGAGCACTTCCTCGATAGAGCAGTCGATACACACAAAACAACGCCTCTACACATAAGCTGCGAGGTTGGGGTGTTCCGGGACCATCAAGACTCTGGTGAGCCACCGTGTGTAATCTCCGACCAATCCTTGATTCATGGCAGCAACCACCGCAATAGTAGACACGAAACAGCGACACAGTCACGAAAAATGTTTCAAAACAATAAAGAAAAACAGTGAGAAAAGAAAGAAAGAGTGGGAGAGAAGGAGAGAGGAAGATCTCCGGCGAGAGAGGCGAACCTCAGCCAACTTTGACCTCCGACAACTGATGGTATGCTCGGCCAAGGCAGGGAGGAATGGACTGAGAGAGGGATAAAGTGTAAGAGAGAATAAACCGAGATAGAGTGACGGATCTCCGATAAGCTCGTCCACTGCTAGGGTCCCAGGGACCAGTGCCAGTTCGTCGACGCCGAGAAGAGGTGGAGGGTGGCGGTGAGATGAGGAAGATGAAGTGAGACCGTGAGTGAGAGAGAGAGAGGGTGTAACAACCCCAAATTTTTTTAACTGACTTGTGTCGCACTGGTCAAAATTGTGACCCGGCTACGTGAATACTGGACAGTATTTCGAACTTCGGGAGTCGACACCGAAGTGATTTTATGATTCTTTGATTGTGTGTATTAGTATTTTAGTATTTTACGAGTCTCGCGCCGTTTGAGCGATTTTAAATTGAGTGAGACTACGCCTATGTAAACGGGGGAGTAAAACATACAAATAAATGAATTTTCTAATAAATGTAATTAATTAGTGTTGAGATGTGGCGAGAAAACGGGCGCGGCGAGACAATTTACGGAGAAATACTGACCGAGGAAATGCAAAAATTCATGTGGGAGTTAGTTAACTATGCTACATATGGGCTATAGGATAAAAGGATTGTTAAAATGACACAGCCCAATAGTGAGGAACCATGAGATTGACCTCGAGATGCGCGTGTGTGTTAAGATGAAAGGCCATGCAAGTGACAACACACACCTATTTTAAGTTGTAATAAAGAAAAAAATAAAAAAATAAAAAGACCCATAAGGGCAATTGTTATGAAATGGATATGAAATAAGAGGAAGGGCAAACTGGTCATTTGACCTTTATGTTAAATATATAAATAAAGCCCTACAACTTTACTGTTCACTCTCATTTGTATTCTCTCTCACCGAATTCACTCCTCCTCTCCCTTTTCTCGTCGACCTCTTGGCAAGCACCACCGGCCCTCAGCGGCCCAGAGGTGGTCGGACTCCCATCGGAGAACCTTCAGGTCTCTCTCTCTCTCTCTCTCTCTCTCTCTCCCTCTCTCGCTCTTTCTCTCCGATCTGCTTGTTCTGAGCTGCTGTCCGCCACTTTGGCCGTGCTGTGATGGGTGGCGATGACCGGAGACTGATCGGAGGTCACGCCTGGTGGCTCACTAGAGCCTCGACGGTCTCGGAGCACCCCAATTCACAACATTAGTTGTTGTGGTGAATGGTTTACCCTCGTCATCACCTATATGCCCTGTTTTGTACACTCCACTTCTAACCAAACTGTTTGGCCGAGAGGCGTCATGGCTGATGACCGCCGGAGCCTGAGGTACCGTTGGGGGTTTCATCATGATCAAGTTGATGTCTCCCAACCTCCAGAGGGTCTATAACAGTAGCAACAAGTGTGTAATGTCGTTGAGATTTTTTTTTATTTCATTTATGCCTACCCTTGCTGCCCTCGCCAGAACTGCCGTGATTGGGGGCGTTGCTGGTCGGACCGGCAAGTGTGGGGGTTGTCGGGGACCTCTCCATGACCTCGATGATGCCTCGCTGTTCTTGTTGTGATCGATTTGGTCGTGTTGGAACTGTTTTAGTGTCTTGAACCTAGATGATGTTGTTGTCGTGTTGTGTGTGACTGTTTTGAACCCTCATCGGAAACTGCCTCTAGGGGCGGCGCCGCCACTGGACCACCAGGACTGGAGGTTGTCGAGGACCCCACTAAGCCTTGGCTTGGGTCCCACAGCCCTCCGGAGTGGTCAACAACAGTGAGGTGAGCACAAACTTTTGGTATTTCATGTTATGTTCATTTCATGGGGGTTATGCTCCTCCTCGCCGAAATCCGTTGCCGTGGGCGACGCCACCGCTGTGCCACCATGATTGGGGATGTCGAGTACCAAGCTAAGTCTATGCTTGTGTCTCACAACTCTCGGAGTGGCCTAAAACAACGGCATTATTGATATACTATGCCATTTATGTAATGTTATGCGTGTTGTAACCTTCTCGCCGGAAAACCACTCGTTGTGGCGGTCCTGTCATCGACGCGATGACATGGGGAACTGTCGGAGACCTTACCATGCCCGTCATGGAGTCTCATAGCCCCGGAGCGTCCATATCAATGATGATGAGTCGTAATGGCGGAGATATGCGTGAGTTGTTTATATTGCGTCGAGTAGTTGTCAACGCGACGTAGGGCGTGCACACAGCCTTTCCATGCTGTGTTGACACTCTACGAATGTTGGACCACACCTCGAGTTCCTTACTCGTTGGTGTATGGTCATGTTAAGTTTAGTATTGAGTCGTAATTGTTGGACGACATCAAAGTTGTGGTTCCATGTCGATGAATGGTTATGACGTCGTGGACACACCGCCGGTCCTCGAGACTATGGTGTGATTTCACATACGACTGAGCCGAGCCTAAGACCTATAATTAGGCTTACATAAGTGTAGTTATAATACCCAAAAGAGTCATTGTGTTTCGTTATATTTTTGGTTTGATTTACCGATTGAGTTAACGAAGTGTTCGAGTCATTAAAACACTGAGAAAATACTAGGGTACCAACCTAGGGTTTAGTTAATGATTCGACCCATTAATTAGCGTTTCCAACCTTGTCAGGTAGCGGGAAACTCCGGGATACTTACTAGGAACGCGAGAGTATTGTTACACGGGTTGCGATTAGTTTAGGTAAGTACATTTGCCCCTAAAACATTTGTACGCTAGTAAGCCAGCTAAGAAAATATCATGTGATTCATTTTCATTCCGTTGTGTTTGTTATTAACTACTTGTTGGCCTTCCATTCCATATTCCTTGTATGTGTGTTCTTGGCATAAGTGTGTGTCTCGAAGGTACATGCGGCCTGCATTAGAAGGGATAAAACGCGGGCACTCGTGCGCACGAGTGTTTGACCACCCCTAGTGATTGTGTGATACCATGTACTGGATTGTTGTGGATTGTTGTGGATATTATTGTGGTATTGTTGTGGATTTTAGACCACTTATGGCCTCTCTTGACTCGTAGAACACGCATGTTTCGATTGTTATTGTTTCCAGTCTGCCTACATGCACCTTGTTTACATAATTTCCTGTCTTTCAATTCCTGCATGATATTTAGACTGCCTTGTTTGATAATTCATGAATTACTGTTATATTCTTCTGGCATTACTTTCGATTTCTCTCCGTTGCTCACCGTCTAGTTTGTGACAGTGGGTGCAGATATAGCGGAGTACAGTAGAGGCAAAGAGCCTTGCTTAGGCGACTTTTTGTGAGGGTTAGCGGCTGGACTTGAGGAACCCTAGAGTAGGTTATATGTTTTTGCTCATTTGTATATCGCTATATATATGTATGTTTTTGGTTTATAGAACTTGGTATTATTATTGAGATTAGTATCATGTATGTTGATTTATCGAATTGTACATGAATACCAGGGTTTTCCACAATTATAGAATTCCTAATTTCCCTTTGATTGAGTTATTTCCCCTTGTTATTTACTGTTTAGTCTTCCGCTGTGTATTATTGCAATAACTCTTTCATAAACTGCTGAATTGAGTAAATATGAGGCTGACTAGGCTCGTCAGGTTATCGAGTGATAACTCGGGGCTTGAACGGGTCTAGGCCGGGCGTACCCAATTGCATGGGGAAATTGGGGCCGTCACAGTTGGTATCAGAGCATACCGGGTTCAAATTCATAAAACACAAGCCATTTAAACCAGCTGAAGTTAGGAACGGTTGAACTTAGAGTGGAAAACCCTACGATCCTAATTAGAACTTTAGTTCGAAGTGATGAGTTGGGATAAGTCGGATGTGATGTTTATACATATTATGATTGTTGATTGTAATATATTGTATGCGGTAGCTATCTATTGATCCGAAGTATCACTCTCTTGATTCAGACGACGATGGCGGATCAGACCGGTCCGGACGACGATAGTGGCACTTCTAACACACGATATGCTAGTGCGGACGATGTGCACGTTTTGACGCAGAGAGTTGCGATGCAGGACCAGCAGTTACAGGATATGTTACCACTGTTGAGGACTCTCGTATCAACTACTACTACACCATCGACTCCGACTACACCATTGCCACCTACTGTTACTCGCGGAGTAGAGACTCCGATTGCTACGGCATCTACGACTCCGATTCCATTGGCGACGATTCCCGAGGAGCGATTCTCGCGATCGGGTACACGACCGAGGCGAGACACCTCTCACATACGAGCGGAGATAGTACGAGCGCTGGAGACACCGACTATGCCGATTGCTGCTGAAGAAACTACTCCAGTCACTACTCCGAAGAAGAGCCCTAGGGCCACTGCTGAGGCGAGGCAGTGGAGAGAATTCAAGCGGCACGATCCAAATCAAGTTTTTCTGGGTACGACGTAGCGAAATGACAGAGCTTTTCCTGAAGAATCACGAGAAGATTCATATGATTATCGCGACCGAGGATCACATGAGAGCGACGATCTCCTCATCCATGCTTCAGGGGGAGGCAGATGATTGGTGGACCACTATTGCCACTACCCGAGGCATTCTGCGAGACTGGATCGATTTCAAGACCGCTTTAATCGAAGTATTTCCCACCGACAGTGTTACGGGCGAAGAGGAATGAGTTCACTTCATTGCGACAGTCAGTAGGAGAGCCGGTGATGGACTACATGGGCAGATTCATTCAGCTATTACCCTATGCGGGAGGATCAGCAGATTCGGAGGCCGATCGTATCTACTATTTCACCGAGGGTTTGCTACCTGCCATTGGAGGTTCAGTAGTCACTACCGAGCCGGAGACTCTTCAGAGGGCATGCGAGAGGAGTTTGGCTAGAGAGAGCTACCTGATTTCTCACCCTGAGGAGGATAAACCGACCAGATCAGAGTTTCGATCGGAGGAGCACCATCAAGACAAGAAGAGGAAGAAGAACAGGTGGAATTTTCGTGATCGTAGGACTCAGAGTGTAGGGTCCGTTGCACAACAGATTACTCGTCCGACACGGCACCATTCCGCCAAGCATCGAGAGTTTTGCCGATCATCCACCGCAGCCTGTCGACCGGGACAACGATCGCAGAGGCGCCCATCGAGAGTAGGGGTACGGATCGAGGAGACAGGCAGAGGACATAGAGGTCTAGTCATACTCAGACTCAGACTCAGAGTTTCGTACAGGGACGAGGCCAGAGTCAGACTCAGGGATCGCAGGATACCCGCACATGTTTCAGGTGCGGAAAGGTTGGCCACATTCAGAGGGAGTGCTCTCAACCCCCGAGAGCACCGTCGCAGCATCACCAATACCAGAGGGAGCGTGTTCAAGCTGCTGTTGAGCCAGACCAGGGGGCATCCAGACACATTGATGAGGGTATGAATTTCATTTGCGGTACTTGCATGCATATCATGTTCGATTCAAGCTACGTCGAGTTCTTGATTGTTGTGCGCTTAGTAGACATGTTAGGGTTGTAAACTCATTAGACGTAGCAGACCACAATCCTAGTTATGACTGTCAGGATGCGATGTACTCAAACGTGCATAGTCTTGACATTTCGGTAGTGTTAGGGGGCTACGAGTCGCCAGTACACACGCGAGTACTAGAGTTGTTAGAGTTCGAAGCCTTAGTTGGTGCGAACTAGATATATAAATATTACGTGCGTTGATTGGTTAATACGAGAAGACGAATGGGAGATCTTTGTGAGTTTCATACGTGCTGGAGCGAGACAGAGACGTTAGCTTGAGTCCTTGAAGGAGTACGACTCCTTATTTGAGCACTATTCCGAGAAGACCAACGTTGTTGCTGATGCGCTGCGCTGCAAAGGATTGGATGCGGAGGTAGTCTTGTGTCAAGGAACCTACGAGCGTGGTTTACGTGAGGCAGCCGAGTTGACGAGTTCAGCGGACGTGCCGGCGACTACCAGGACCGAGATACGTGGTCAAACGATGTTGCAGACCATCTCATTTGGCATTGTGCGCGAGGGACAACAAGACGATGCGTCATACTAGCGGTGCAGTGAGATGGTGGATAGTTCAAATTGCCCAGACAAGAGTCGGTCGACAGACTCATGCTAGAGGTATCGCGGGCGACTGGGGTTTCCATTGGTGGCTGATGCGTATGACGAGGTACTTCAGGAGATTCACCGTTCCGGTTTGTTGTGTATCCGGGTCGACCTAAGATGTGCGCCGATATGCGACATTCTTTTGGTGGCCAGGGGATGATTTCCGAGGTGTCGGAGTTGTTCGAGCGTGTGACATGCCAGCGCGTAGAGGCTGGGCATCGACGACCTGGAGGACTACTGCAGCCCCACCCATTTCTCGATGGAATTGGGTACACATTGATATGAATTTTGTTAGTGGTTGCCCCGATCTCCTCGTGGTAACGATAGCATCTGGGTAGTTGTGGATAGATTGCTCGGGATTTAAGAGTGCCCAAGAGTGACAGAAGAAATACTTGACGAGTATCACGATGAGCTTCAGTATGATTCGGGGAGATTATGAATACCTGAAGGTCTCTCCACCGAAGGGTCACGAACTATTTGAAGTCAAGAAATGACTCACTCTGAGTTTTTATCGGTCTCGTTAGGAGTTGCGAAAAGTCGTTAATCTAGTTTACTTATTAGATTAATTTTGGGGACGAAATTCTAATAAGTGGGGGAGACTGTAACAACCCCAAATTTTTTTAACTGACTTGTGTCGCACTGGTCAAAATTGTGACCCGGCTACGTGAATACTGGACAGTATTTCGAACTTCGGGAGTCGACACCGAAGTGATTTTATGATTCTTTGATTGTGTGTATTAGTATTTTAGTATTTTACGAGTCTCGCGCCGTTCGGGCGATTTTAAATTGAGTGAGACTACGCCTATGTAAACGGGGGAGTAAAACATACAAATAAATGAATTTTCTAATAAATGTAATTAATTAGTGTTGAGATGTGGCGAGAAAACGGGCGCGGCGAGACAATTTACGGAGAAATACTGACCGAGGAAATGCAAAAATTCATGTGGGAGTTGGTTAACTACGCTACATATGGGCTATAGGATAAAAGGATTGTTAAAATGACACAACCCAATAGTGAGGAGCCATGAGATTGACCTCGAGATGCGTGTGTGTGTTAAGATGAAAGGCCATGCAAGTGACAACACACACCTACTTTAAGTTGTAATAAAGAAAAAAATAAAAAAATAAAAAGACCCTTAAGGGCAATTGTTATGAAATGGATATGAAATAATAGGAAGGGCAAACTGGTCATTTGACCTTTATGTTAAATATATAAATAAAGCCCTACAACTTTACTGTTCATTCTCATTTGTATTCTCTCTCACCGAATTCACTCCTCCTCTCCCTTTTCTCGTCGACCTCTTGGCAAGCACCACCGGCCCTCAGCGGCCCAGAGGTGGTCGGACTCCCATCGGAGAACCTTCAGTCTCTCTCTCTCTCTCTCTCTCTCCCTCTCTCGCTCTTTCTCTCCGATCTGCTTGTTCTGAGCTGCTGTCCGCCACTTTGGCCGTGCTGTGATGGGTGGCGATGACCGGAGACTGATCGGAGGTCACGCCTGGTGGCTCACCAGAGCCTCGACGGTCTCGGAGCACCCCAATTCACAGCATTAGTTGTTGTGGTGACTGGTTTACCCTCGTCATCACCTATATGCCCTGTTTTGTACATTCCACTTCTAACCAAACTGTTTGGCCGAGAGGCGTCATGGCTGATGACCGCCGGAGCCTGGGGTACCGTTGGGGGTTTCATCATGATCAAGTTGATGTCTCCCAACCTCCAGAGGGTCTATAACAGTAGCAACAAGTGTGTAATGTCGTTGAGATTTTTTTTATTTCATTTATGCCTACCCTTGCCGCCTCGCCGCGAACCGCTAGTGATTGGGGCGTTGTTGCTGGTCGACCGGCAAGCAGCGTGGGGGTGTCGGGGACCTCTCCATGACCTCGATGATGCCTCGCTGTTCTTGTTGTGATCGATTTGGTCGTGTTGGAACTGTTTTAGTGTCTTGAACCTAGATGATGTTGTTGTCGTGTTGTGTCTCGATCGTTTTGAACCCTCATCGGAAATCGCTCTGTGGGCAACGCCGCCACTGGACCACCAGGACTGGAGGTTATCGAGGACCCCACTAAGCCTTGGCTTGGGTCCCACAGCCCTCCGGAGTGGTCAACAACAGTGAGGTGAGCACAAACTTTTGGTATTTCATGTTATGTTCATTTCATGGGGGTTATGCTCCTCCTCGCCGAAATCCGTTGCCGTGGGCGACGCCACCGCTGTGCCACCATGATTGGGGATGTCGAGTACCAAGCTAAGTCTATGCTTGTGTCTCACAACTCTCGGAGTGGCCTAAAACAGCGGCATTATTGATATACTATACCATTTATGTAATGTTATGCGTGTTGTAACCTTCTCGCCGGAAAACCACTCGTTGTGGTAGTACTGTCATCGACGCGATGACATGGGGAACTGTCGGAGACCTTACCATGCCCGTCATGGAGTCTCATAGCCCCGGAGCGTCCATATCAATGATGATGAGTCGTAATGGCGGAGATATGCGTGAGTTGTTTATATTGCGTCGAGTAGTTGTCAACGCGACGTAGGGCGTGCACACGGCCTTTCCATGCTGTGTTGACACTCTACGAATGTTGGACCACACCTCGAGTTCCTTACTCGTCGGTGTATGGTCATGTTAAGTTTAGTATTGAGTCGTAATTGTTGGACGACATCAAAGTTGTGGTTCCATGTCGATGAATGGTTATGACGTCGTGGACACACCGCCGGTCCTCGAGAATATGGTGTGATTTCACATACAACTGAGCCGAGCCTAAGACCTATAATTAGGCTTACATAAGTGTAGTTATAATACCCAAAAGAGTCATTGTGTTTCGTTGTATTTTTGGTTTGATTTACCGATTGAGTTAACGAAGTGTTCGAGTCATTAAAACACTGAGAAAATACTAGGGTACCAACCTAGGGTTTAGTTAATGATTCGACCCATTAATTAGAGTTTCCAACCTTGTCAGGTAGCGGGAAACTCGGGGATACTTACTAGGAACGCGAGAGTGTTGTTACACGGGTTGCGATTAGTTCAGGTAAGTACATTTGCCCCTAAAACATTTGTACGTTAGTAAGCCAGCTAAGAAAATATCATGTGATTCATTTTCATTCTGTTGTGTTTGTTATTATCTACTTGTTGGCCTTCCATTCCATATTCCTTGTATGTGTGTTCTTGGCATAAGTGTGTGTCTCGAAGGTACATGCGGCCTGCATTAGAAGGGATAAAACGCGGGCACTCGTGCGCACGAGTGTTTGACCACCCCTAGTGATTGTGTGATACCATGTACTGGATTGTTGTGGATTGTTGTGGATATTGTTGTGGTATTGTTGTGGATTTTAGACCACTTATGGCCTTTCTTGACTCGTAGAACACGCATGTTTCGATTGTTATTGTTTCCAGTCTGCTTATCATGCACCTTGTTTACATAATTTCCTGTCTTTCAATTCCTGCATGATATTTAGACTGCCTTGTTTGATAATTCATGAATTACTGTTATATTCTTCTGGCATTACTTTCGATTTCTCTCCGTTGCTCACCGTCTAGTTTGTGACGGTGGGTGCAGATATAGCGGAGTGCAGTAGAGGCAAAGAGCCTTGCTTAGGCGACTTTTTGTGAGGGTTAGCGGCTGGACTTGAGGAACCCTAGAGTAGGTTATATGTTTTTGCTCATTTGTATATCGCTATATATATATGTATGTTTTTGGTTTATAGAACTTGGTATTATTATTGAGATTAGTATCATGTATGTTGATTTATCGAATTGTACATGAATACCAGGGTTTTCCACAATTATAGAATTCCTAATTTCCCTTTGATTGAGTTATTTCCCCTTGTTTTTTACTGTTTAGTCTTCCGCAGTGTATTATTGCAATAACTCTTTCATAAACTGCTGAATTGAGTAAATATGAGGCTGACTAGGCTCGTCAGGTTGCCGAGTGATAACTCGGGGCTTAAACGAGTCTAGGTCGGGCGTACCTAATTGCATGGGGAAATTGGGGCCGTCACAGAGGGAGAGAGAGAAACGTGTGAGCAGAGAGAGAGAGAGGGATGACGGACCTCTGCAGTGAGCTCCGGTGAGGCCGAATGGGGTGAGCAGGTGGGGTGGCGGCAGTGCTTGAAGAAGAAGATGAATAGTGTGTAGGGTTTTTTGTTAAAACGTTATATATATATGACTAAATGAGTCAAATGACCCTTTTGCCCTTCAACATTCTTCTCTCACTCTTCAAAACAATTACCCTTATAGGTCTTTTACCCTTTTATCACATCTCAACATACACACACATCTCAATGTAAATCTCATGGTTATCCTCATTTGAGTTGTGTCACTTTAACAAGTTCTATCCCATAGTCCGTAAATGCATAATTAACTAACTCCCGCGTTCAAACAACATTCCACGGTCCATCTTATCTTGCCCTGACTCCCGTAGCACGCGTAGTCTCGCCTTGTCTCGCCAACTAATTAATTAAATTAATTAAAATTCATTTATTTGTACCCTTTATTTGTTTTTATCACCCGTTTAACTAGGCGAAACTTCACTCAGCTAAAAATCGTCCGAACGTCTCGAGACCCGTAAAATACTAAAATACTAATACACACAATCAAAGAATCATAAAATTACTTCGGTGTCGACTCCCGAAGTTTGAAATACTGTCCAGTATTCACGTAGCCGGGTCACAATCCTGACAAGTGCAACACAAGTCAGTTAAAAATTTGGGTTGTTACACCATACATCTGAATAGATGAGATCTAAAGGGCCCTTACTAGTTAAAGAAGAAATACCAAGTGGAAGTCGTTGACTTTTATTACAAAGACAAGATTCACAATAAAGCAAGATGAAATACTTTAAGACAAGGCAAGAGAACTAGATTTTGCCAATGTTTGCATGATGGTGTGGTGTGGGTGGCCAAGTCTACCATGCCAAATACTAGGAGAGGCGGATGAGGAAGTTGTAGTGGAGAGAGCGACAACATTGTTTGGATTGCGACTTTGCACAAGTGGCCACTCGTAGAGATCATGCCGGGATTCTTGTCGCGGAGAAGAGGTGCTCCCGCACGAAGATCCTTCACAACAAAATAAGATGCAAAAAATTAAATGGAAGTGTTATTAGTAGGACAAAATTTTGAAACTGAAATTAAATTATCATTAGTAGATGGAACACAATGGACATTAGATAAGGTAAAGGATGGATTGAGAGTGATACTACCAGTGTGAGTGATAGGTAGCCCTATACCATCACCAATGTGAATGTCATTAGGACCATCATAAGGTTGTGGAAGAGAGAGATTTTGCAATTGAGAGGTGACGTGGTGAGTGGTTCCGGAGTCTAAGATCCAAGGAAAGGAAACTGAGGAAGTAAGTTGAGCGTTGTTGACTGTGGGTCGCTGTGGCCAAAGATGTGGAAATAATTTGTAGCACTTCTTGGCATCATGACCACGTTTCTCACAGTATTGACACACAACAACATTGGGTCAAGATGGTTGAGAAGAGAAAGGGGTGGTGGGAGTGGGTAACAGTGCTGGAGCAGAGAAGGCTTAGGTTTACGATTGGAGGGAGATGATGATTTTGTGAAATGGACAGTGGGTGGGTTTGGATATGATAAATGCTTATCATAATGTAGGAGGAAGGTTTCATGATCTAGTATTTTGTCACGTAGCTCTTCAAATGAGATGACGGAGTCACGCGTCCGGACAACAGTGATGAGTTCCTTATAAGCAACGCCTAAGCCTCGCGTGGTGTACACAAGCAAGTCAGCGTCACTTGGTGGAGCACTGAGAGCAGCAAGTTCATCAGCAATTCTTTTGATGGAGCCAGAAATTCAGAGACAGAGGAAGTGCCACGAGATACAGTAGAAACTTCTTACAACGCAGCGCTGGCTTGTGTTAGTGTTGGCATTAAATTGCAAATTAAGATTCTAAAATCAGATAGACGTTTCATGCCAAGGCCCGCATTGACAGATACAATACTGCAGTGGACGAAGGTGATCAGATCTGTTTGGGTACGAAAATGGCCAAGTGGAATTTTGGGTCATTGAAAATGACAACTAACATTGGTTGATTTTGGAGGGGATGTTCATCTGGCAAATTATTGGTCAGCAGGGTGGGTGGGTGTTTCTTTCACCACATTAACAAGAATCTTCAATGATCTTGCATGCCAGCTATTATATATATTAAGAGGCGACCTGAAGAGAAGAAGACAAGGGTGGGGTGGGCCATCTGGGGAAAGAACAATTCACGTACTAGGCCAAATGGCCAACAAAATAGTGCTGCCTCTTCACGCTTTCACATGTGACCCCCATCACTCTCAAGTTTCATGTGGAGTATTACCAATGTAATGGTTAGTACATTTGAATAATAATGCAATGCGTGTGTGGCGATGGTGATGGTGATACATATTCATTTGACAGCGCATCTCATCTGAGGTCACCAGCAATTCGTTTGACAGCGTATCTCATCCGTTATGTAAATGGCTTTGGGTGGGCCGTCTAGGCCTGTTCATCCATGCACCTTGCTATATATATATATATATATATATATATATTTCATCAATCTAACATCTTGATATCAATGATCTCGGTGAGATAAGATAGTTGATGATCTTCTACAACTATAGCTCTTGTTCGATCATGTCTTCTGCTCCGGCTCCTCACCTCATCATCTTCTTTTTCTTCTCTCTGCTTGTGTGTGAGGCAACTATTGGTCCTTCTAGGAAAATTAGTATTGGTTCGAGAGAAGATGTCAGAAGGGTCCTGCTGGATAATGGCTTGGGTCGAACGCCTCAGATGGGGTAATTGTTTCCTAAGCTACTTATTTCACTTGCTTACTTTGCTACCCAACTTCTTTATTTCTACTCGACTAAATATATATTTTGAAAATGAAACTTTGCTTCTCCCTTCATCTTGTACTAGTAGTCTTTGTGTTAAAACTTCTTCTCTTTTGGTTGATGTATTTCATTTAATTGTTGATGTACCACCTGATCAGTCCTTTTGCTGTCAATATGCTAATCTGAAACCTCATTCAAAATGAATTGCCCTTTTCTACAATTGAGGGCATATAATGAATTATTCAGACACGATGTTTAATATATATAATCATGATGCCTTCAAGTCATCAAATTGCTATATTCATGCATCACTCGAAAATAATATGAAATTTGTATTGAAATGATGTAATCAGATGGAACAGCTGGAACCATTTTCAATGCAACATTGAAGAAAAGTTGATCAGGGAGACAGGTCCTCTATCTCTTCTTCTCTTCCTTTATATCCTTTTATATCATGCCATAGTGTGTTCATAGGTGAGACATGCCTCCGAAATTTATTCAAGAATGCATAAAATTATTTTTCTTCTGAAAAACCTTCATTTCATGACTATTTGAATGCAATCTGTTGACAACAGTATATTAAGAACTTCATTAATATCTTTTGGTTGATACATAATTAAAGAACATCCGGTTTAGGTACTCATCAGTCTTTTTCATACAAATAATGCCCAAACTTCTCTACAAAGAGCACCAAAAACCAGAATTTCATTTTAATGTCTGGAAATAGCACTAATATTATTTGCCACTACTGCATTTCGTCTTCTTGTCTTGTGAAAATATTATTTTGTTTGCTGCGTCAAATGAATAAAACTTATAAAAAGTACTTTCTTGATATGACTACTGATTGGCTATATATTATTTCAGAAAGTGAGTTAATATGGTTTCATTCTTGCCCGTTGCCATTACTAGATGATTTATCTTTTATTTGCACCTGTCCATATGCAATAATTCCTTCATCTTCACCATCATTTATATCAATTTGCAACTTGCAAATGGTTATCATTTGAGTATTGTTGTGCAGCTGATGCTATGGCATCGAGTGAACTAGCAGCATTGGGATATGAATACATAAACTTAGGTACACTTTCACTCTACAGATGATCTATATAGAGAATTTTGAATAATTAAATCCAAGAAGAGAATGTCTTATAGTTAGGCACTGGTAGGGATATTTACTTTTTATATTTGACAGATGATTGCTGGGCTGAACTGAACAGGGATTCTAAGGTAGTTTTGTCTGCCCGTGTTCATTGTTGAGATTTCAGCTTTTTAGCTCGTTGTTGATAAAATTAAGAATCACATAAACCCTCATGCTTAATTCATGTATATAGGTCGTGTGTGAACTTTATGTTCATTTTCAGAAAACGCTACAAATGTTGTCTTTTGCAGGGAAATCTAGTTCCAAAAGCATCGACTTTTCCTTCTGGAATTAAGGCTTTGGCAGATTATGTACATGGAAAGGGCCTGAAGCTTGGGATCTACTCAGATGCTGGGTACCGATTTTCTCTCTTTCTTATCTTAGACAATTTTGTTAGCATCTCATCCTACCATAAGTTGCAATTCTAACAATTTGTTTCTACTTAGGACCCAGACATGTAGTAAGACAATGCCAGGATCACTGGGATATGAAGAGCAAGATGCAAAGACCTTTGCTTCATGGGTGACCTTTTTCAATTCTTTTATTGGAGTCGTCACCATTTATATTCATGTTTTTGGGATTTTTCCTTCTGAAATATAGGTTTTTCTAATTTACATAGAATTGGTTTTACCTGAAATGTTGTCTGGACAGGGAGTGGACTACTTGAAGTATGATAACTGTAACAATGACGGTACTAGCCCAAAGGAGAGGTAATTCCATACATGTATGTGCGTGTTTGTTTTTGTGTCCTCAATAAGAGGGGGTAGAATGTGCTACCTCGGTCCTCGGTGAATCATTTGGTGAATAAGCGGCCTTTGAAACGAAGGACCTCTTTGAAAATTCACCTCACAACTATTCTATTTTTTTTGGATCAAATAGTATACTGCGGCATGATCATGTTTGATGGGGATTGTTTCCAATGCACTCTTCACTTGTGCTAGGTTTATTCGGATAAAATATTGTTTTGTGTTGTAACAAATTTTATTCCCTTAATTAATAGGCTATCTCGTTTTGTATTGAGTTGTAATATCTGATTGGCCATGAAGAAAATTCCTGCATCAATGGTGGACACTTCTTTTTCAGTATCTAATTGAGGTCATTGGATTTAATAGGTATCCGAAGATGAGTAAAGCTTTACTCTACTCTGGCAGGCCCATCTTTTTTTCTTTGTGTGAATGGTAAGTTTATCTCTTCAAACAAAGAAAAGGAGACAGGAAAAATCTTTTTCCAAGACTACAACTGTAATTAGTCCATATGGCTAATTGCAAAGGAAAAATGTTGATTGTTCAGATTATATGTAAATAATTTGAGATTATTAAACATACTAATATAAAAAAAAATCATGGAAATTTTGTTCTTAGTTTATTATTGTTTTTTGTCAACGCAGGGGGGATGAAGACCCAGCAACTTGGGCACCTGGTCTTGGAAATAGTTGGCGAACAACAGGTGATATCAAAGATACTTGGGAAAGGTAAAGAAAGCAATGCAGTTGTCTTGTGTGGTTCCGAATAGTCCTTAGTGCACTAACATGCTTGGGGGTGTATATATATATGTTGTATAATTCATGTATTCTTGTGACTAGTATGACATCCCGTGCGGATTCGAACGACAAATGGGCTGCTTATGCTGGGCCAGGCGGATGGAATGGTAATATATCTGCACAAACCGCTTCATGGCTTCAAGTTGAGCCTTTTGCTAATGTCTAGAACCAAGAGTTGTTTTTTTCCTTTTTCAGATCCTGACATGCTAGAAGTGGGCAATGGTGGCATGACAACCGAGGAATATCGCTCACATTTCAGCATATGGGCATTGGCTAAGGTATATATATGAGTGATTTGCTTGCTTAATTTTGTGTGAGTTGGTGTGCGTATATCTGTGCCAAATCATTTATATGGTCTTTAGTTAATGAAGTTGCGTTCGTCTTCACCGATAGGCTCCACTTTTAATTGGGTGTGACATTCGATCAATGAGCAATGTTACCCTTGAACTGCTTAGCAACAAGGAGGTTATTGCTGTAAATCAAGGTAAGTGCTTAATTATCTTGTATATATGATGAGCAAATTGAAAAAATCAACAAGAGCTTCTGCTATACAACTATGCTTGGAGAAGATTTGAGTTGTCTACTTGATCCTACGTTGGTGACGTGGGCAGATAAACTTGGAGTTCAAGGGAAAAAAGTGAAGAAGGAGGGGGATTTGGAGGTATTATATATATATATATATATATTAATTTTTGTTCCCCTAGCTACTCATGCTAATACACATGCTCACTTTTATTTTGCATCATCTGTGCTAGCTAGAGTTGATGATTAATTATATCAGTAAGAAAAAGTATATAGGTAGATGCTTGATGTGTGTGCGCGCGCGCGCATTCTGCAGGTGTGGGCCGGTGGTCTTAGTGGTGGAAGAGTGGGCGTTGTGTTGTGGAATAGAGGAGGTTCCAATGCCCGCATTAGTGCCCTCTGGTCTGATATCGGCCTTGAACCGTCAGCTGTTGTTGATGTTCGGGATTTATGGGCGGTGAGAAATGCAATGCATCATATATATATATATATATATATTCATCAGTCATCACTACTTTTCTTTTCTTGGTTATACTTGTACAGTACGTACGTAGTACCCAGCTCTGCCTTACATATATGAATACTAATGAGGGGTTTTGGTTGTATGATTGTGGATGCAGCACTCAAGTAAAGGGTCGTTGAAGGGGCATCTGTCCGCAATGGTGGATTCTCACGCTTGTAAAATGTTTGTGGTCACACCACATTAATTAGGGTTAATTTGTGTATTAAGTAGGCCAGTGTATGCATAGAGATGCAGATGTACGAGTAAATTGAACAGGCCTGGCGGGCTGTGAAACGTAAAAATTTAACACTCAGTTAATCTGTAACTATACATTGATGTAATTGGTCATATTATAATCTAATTAAGTCTTATTTTATTTTATTTTTAAAACCTAACAAATACATTGAATAGAAGAGGACGTTCTAGATCGGGACGGGACGTAGAATCAATGAACTAGTTTGGTAAAAGTAAGTAAGTACATTTGTGGGTTTGGGTAATGGTAATTGGAGTGAAAGGTTAAAGTGGGAGATGTTGTGGGGTTGAGAATTGATGAGGAGTTGTGGTGGATTAGCGAGACACCTCCTCTCATTCAACTGGTAGTAAGTAGTAGTAGTAGTAGTAGTAGTAGTAGCGCGGTTCCGAGGTCCAGTCGTCCCGGCCCCTTGCAAACGAAGCGAAGGTGCTGAAATGTCGTCGTCTTCGTCAGCCACGGTGGTGGTTGTAGTTCATCGTCCCACTCCCACCCCCATGTTGTATCCTTCTATTAATAATTCAGTTGGGGGGATCTCGCTGATGAGAAATAATAATAATAATAATAATAGGCTCAGGCTCAGCAGCAAGAGGCAGCAGAGCGAGCGGAAGATTAGGGGATATTATAATTGGACGGTGGTGGCGTGCAGCGGCAGCAACTCTTCCTCCGAGTTGGATTGCGTGGGGACTGGTCTGGATGTCGAATGCATTGTTGTCGAGGAAGAAGAAACAAGGAGGAGACGACCAAAACTAGTAGAAGAAGAAGAAGAAGAAGAAGAAGAAGAAGTAGAAGATGTGGATGTTTTACGATTGTTGTGGGATTGGGGTCTGCTGCTCTCTCCCTTCTTTTTCTGGGGTACGTCCATGGTGGCCATGAAAGAGGTCCTCCCCAAGGCCGGCCCTTTCTTCGTTTCTTCCTTCCGCCTCATTCCCGCTGGCATTCTCCTCATTGCTTTCGCTTCCTACAAGGGCAGGAGGCTCCCTTCTGGATTTATGGCCTGGTTCTCCATCTCTCTCTTCGCCCTCGTCGATTCCACTTGCTTTCAGGGCTTTCTTGCTCAGGGCTTGCAGACTACATCTGCTGGCTTGGGCAGTCTCATCATTGATTCTCAGCCTCTTACTGTGGCTCTACTTGCTTCCTTCTTTTACGGGGAGTCCATTGGCCCACTCCGAGCTTCTGGCCTCCTCCTCGGTCTCATTGGTCTCCTCCTTCTACAGCTGCCTCCTGCCCTCGACCTTTCTTTTCAAGCTCCACCCTCACTCTGGGGGACTGGAGAGTGGTGGATGCTTCTTGCTGCCCAAAGCATGGCTCTCGGCACTGTCATGGTCCGCTGGGTATCCAAATACTCTGATCCTGTCATGGCCACCGGATGGCACATGCTCATTGGCGCTCTTCCTTTCTTGTTCATTTCTCTACTTGATCACAACAACAATCACACTAATCCTGCTCTTGCTCTTCTCTGCTCATCTTAATTCCAATGATTTTTTCGCCCTTCTCTATACCTCCATCTTTGGGAGTGCAATCAGCTATGGTGTATTCTTTTACAATGCCACAAAAGGTCATCTATCTATCTATCTTTAACACTTTGCGCTTTGCGTTTCTCTTTCTCCATCTATATCATAACTCATCTCAAATACTCTTCTACCATCTAATTAATTACAACATGCTGCCTCAAACTCATTTTACCGCTAATTATATTCTACTATATGCTTTCTCATCTTCTCATGTCCAATTAAGATCAATGCCAAACTTGGCAATCTCGCAAACATGCAAGTCTTAGAGGTTACGATGGGATGTGATTTATTTACTTTGCATGGACGTACGGACACTTTGCATTGACTGGGCAATTTCATTGGGGAACTTGGTTTTGGCTTTTTTTTACTTTCTTAGACTCGAAGAAATTTCATTCCCAGATAAGATATGGAGGGACAAGTAATGAAATGCGTGAACATGTGTGCGTGGTGCACTTTTCCAATCATTTCATACTTGAATCTCAAGGGGATATCCCCTGTCTGTCAGAGGGTGAATTTGAATTTCCTTGGTGGGATTATTTCTCTTTGAACATTTCATTCAAGGAAAGTAACAACTAACTTCTTGTTTGAGCCAAAAATCGGAAAGATTACTTTGGATCCGTCTTTACTCTCCGCTAACAGACAGACTATTGCATAGCTTATAATTGAGATTGATGCTCCTTTGTTGATCAATTTGCAGGTAGCTTGACAAAGCTCAGCTCTCTCACCTTTCTAACCCCAATGTTTGCTTCAATTTTTGGGTAAGTTTTTCTTTGTCCTTTCAATTATAGAAGAAATATTGATTGTTTTCTTTTTCATGATTTTTATTCCTCGGTTCCTTGCATCCAAGGGGTTTATATTGGGCGAACTTTGAGTTTATTATGATTAGCTATGTGGCAGGAAATGTGTACGTTGGACCTGAGATTTTTCATTCTTTTTCCTTTTGTTATCTCTTCCGGATTGAAATCGGGAAATAAACTTGCAACATATTCCCTATATATGGTTATGGCTGATGGAGACAAGAGACTCCCAAACCAAGCTAGTCCTTGGGGGATCAAATGCTTGGTTTTGATCAAAATGTGCCAGCTAAATGCATTAGTTTTATTTCCAGGTTCATATATCTTGGTGAAACTTACTCCCCTGTGCAAGTTGTCGGGGCCATGGTGACTGTGCTTGCTATCTACATGGTGAATTGTGGTAAAGGTGACGGTGAATGAGTTTTGAGGCATGGGAGCAAGGTTTTAAAAAGCAGTTAGCACGACAATGTATTCTTTGTCTTGGCAATTGGACGTCGGTGCCTTCTTTTCTACTTCATTAGACGGGGGATGGGGATGGGGGGTATGTATCATCTAAAACAAATTGGTCTGCAACCCCTACTCCTTTCCAACAAGCGAGTAAGTGAAAGTACGAAATGCTGTTCTCGCAGCTGTATGGTGTGAGGAAAGAGGAGTATATTGATCTATCTTCCATATATGTAGGTCAAAACTTCAACTAGGGAGTGGTACAGGAGGTCGGGTGTGAACTCTTGAGCAAGCTACACCACTTTGTGTTGAAGTTGATCGAGGGTTGTTGTTTGTATGCATTCAATACTATACCCGGCCAGTTTCTCCCCAGTTTGTTGATCCAGGGCTGTTGTTTGGTAAACTGTATTCTGTATATCATGTATAAATTGGTTTCTTAAGTTCATCCCCAGTTTGTTACTTATTTGATACTACTACTAGACTACCAAGAAGCAAGCATTCAATACTATTATTATTTTTTTCTTGCGTTCTCCTTATTTCTTTCTCGCAAATTTGTTGTACGGAGAGTGGGAGGTGATGTACAATTGTTGTCGCCTTCCTTGTTTCTGCTAAAGCTTCAGTACAGTATCTTCAAGTACAAATACTTTGCAGTGCTATTTGGACTCAATGAGTTCAATTAGATTTATTGTTAAGATTTAGCGACATGCTTCGACAGGAGTCATGTGGATTCCTCCAACAGTGTGGACGGTAGACCTTGGAACCTCCAATTTATTTGCTCGTCTGTTGACGTGCTTCTGAATTGCTTAATTGTTTTGAGCTCGCTTTAATTACTATCTTGGCTCATGTTTGGAAATCTTTTTCCTCAGCTTTTATTGAAGTTCTTTTTTGTTTTGTATAATAAATTTTCACCATTTTATAATGGGGAAGTACGTAGGCATTCAACTAGTAGAATTGAAGAAGGAATCAGTCAGGGGCCCTGGAGGATGGATAGAAGCATTACAAGATTTGAAGTTGTAATAGAGAATCTGTGTCCAAAGCCCCTACAGATAGGGGGGCCTTTAGACCTCAATTTTATATCCATTCTTTCATTCTGTAAATCATTGTTAATCTTCTGGGGACCATTGGTTGTATGAAGATGGATCCATCATGCTTGAATGAGCTATAATTTTTTCTTCTTTTTTTTTTTCTTTTTTTTTTTTTTTTGATGTCATGAATAAGGTATATTCATTTCTGTATATTAACAACATTCAGTAAGGTTTAGTAAGGTTTTTTAGATTACAAAAGAAATGAAGATGCAGGCGTATAACTCCCAACATATACATGCAAACGGTACCAGTTGAGTTCCTACAGGCCCAAGGTCCGGTAGCTTGACAAAAATTGAAGAGAGACAGAAAGAGAACCCAGGTTTAAATTTCAACTTTTGGGTTGTGATTTGTTCTGCTAAAAGGAAACCTTGTAAACATGTTGCAGATTTGCCTAAATTTACATCTCAAACAGTCAGCAATCTAAGTAGCTAGGTCGTGCCAACTCCGATGCATGGAGGGATCCTTGCAGAATCATGATCCTCGCATTTTCTCAACAATGTGCCTGCCTCTCTCTTCAATATGACGTCTTCTCTCTTCAAGTTTTTCTCCCATCTTCTTTCCCAAATCCATCATTCTAGCTCTCCTCCCCACTCTCTTTGGATTTGCATCCTCATCAAGTGAAATCTGTCTTAAAGCTGGCATCTCTGACGAAGGTTGACCGTATGGGCTCTCAGGTTTGCCACTGTTATCAATCTCATGTGGTACGTCACTACTTAATAACGGGGTCTTCAAATCTTGCAAAGATTGACCATCCAAATATTTAACTGGGTTGGACTGAGACGAAGATTCTGACTCCACAAATCCATTTATTGACTGTTGAGTAGCTGCCATATTATTTGTTTTTTGCTGTATGTTACCTGGATCATAACCAGGGCATTGCTCACTTCTGCCAACTTCAAGGATGGGTTTGGCTTCTCCAGAATGGGAAAAAGAGAAATCCTGTATTTTTATGTCGTTATCAGCTTCTTGACTTGCCCGCATATATGGTGCAACTTTCCGAGGGACCCAATCATCTCTCTCTGCTAGCATCCAAGGAATGGAAACACTTTCACAATTTGGCAGGACTAGAGTTTCACGGATGGCTGCCTGCAAGTATATTATTATCAGAATTTAGATGATTTTACAAACACGAGGCTGATTTCTTAAAAGGAAATATGGGAGACACTAGTTAACTGAAAGCTATTCACAAAATGCAGGCAGGTCCCAAGTATTTGAGACCAAGGTGAAATTGTTATATGGAATATTGATGCCCAACGCAATATTGGATCCACAATGAAAATATAACACGTACAACATGAGAATTACATAATATAGCAATAAACGTGATATCAAATATTAATAGATTCATATATAAAGATTTTATAAAAATAAATATTACAACAAATATCAAACACCTATAATAATTATCCTAAGTTTGCATTTTCACAACTTTGATGAGTTTTAGGTATTAGACTCTGGATCACCAAGGTGATGTTCTACACTGGAGAAACTAAATGATCCACTTCAACACTGTTGAGATTCATTTTCAAATATCAAAAGTTCAAAATAATAAACTGAAAAAAGAGACCTAGAAGAACATGAATCAAATTACAAGATGACCGCAACAACAACATAGCCTCAATCCCAAATTAGTTGGATCGGCTAGATGGATCAAAATCTTCCATTGCGCTCGATTTAGTGCAAATACTTCAATCAAGATTCTAAATATTCAAGTAATTGTTCGTAGATAAATCCCCAGAGTTTGCACTTCCTTAACCAAGACAATAACTAAATGAGTAAAAAGGATTTAAGCCCATAAGCACAATTTATACGCTACAGATCTGAATTTCAAACGTAAATAAAGAGATAGAAGCTTGTTTCAATACCTTTATCCGATTCCCCAACAGCAAAGCAACATGGCCACTAGTGATCCTATGCTCTCCAACAGAAGACTCAAGGTTAAAATCTATCTCCGGCATTGATGTAAATGTGAACCATAACTGATCCGAAGGAGGTGGCTTTATTTGTAATTGCACTGTTCCACGTACGGAAGCAATCTTTATTTTCAAGGAAAGTGGGACCTTCAAGTTGGAGCAAAATGAGAAGACAGCAGAGGAAATTAATTACAGCTTGGTGAAAAAAAAAAAAAAAACTATTTTGAAGTCAAATTAAGATAACTTAGGATGTATTGAGTAGAAAGGATTTTAATGATTTTGGAAGCACTTCATCAAGAGCGTTGAATTGAGCAAACTGGAAGAGTTTGACCCATGCAACCAACCCCAACTAATTTGGGACTAAGACTTAGTGGTAGTTGTTGTCGTTGAATTCAAATTAAGACCAACTGCAATGAGATTTGTGATTTGCAAGTCAAAACTCTTCCTAACAAGTAATTTGACAAGAATAAAGTGTTGTGATGTGAATCAAATGTTGTGCTCATCATAAATATTGAGCCACTAATAAGACTAACGGACAATAATATATTTTATGCATCATGATATCACAGCCCCTGTGAGGGAAGAATATAAAAAGCATGAAAAAAATACAGAAAAGCAAACAAAAATCACTAAGAGAGGTTATTCAATCTTAGGGACAAGAATAAATTTCAAAACAACATAATTGTCAACAAAGTTATAAATATCAGAATGCAGACAAATGCATACTTGCTGCTAAACAACTTGAACTTTAGTATACAATGCATCTTAGATAACGCTAGGGAATACACCGATAAAAACACTATTTAAATGGCCAACTATACCATGCATGATTGGTTCACGATAAATCTTTCTGAAATAGACTCCAAAATAACTAAATATTGGCTTAAATGATCAGATGGGTTTAAGACATTACAGATATACAACCATACAAATACATTTTGTTTTTGAACAAAGCCATTAATGGCATCATATGGATAAAATAAACTCTCTAATCACATCGTGAAAAAAAAAATAGAAAAATAAATTTCTTGATGGCAAGCCCTTTGTTGAGGCTCATACCTCAAATACCCTTTTTACTAAGAGAGATGATTTTCAAATGTGATGCAAACACCTAGGTAGCCCACTAAGTGCAACATAAAATTATATAACATTACATGTGAAAAATATTTCCTCACCTGCGAAACATGATTAGCCATGGAACTTATAATAGCCTTCCAACGTGATGCATAAACTGATTTCCAATTAGAGCTCTTTAAGCTTTTCATCACATCTACAACAAAAGTTAACAAAACTTTTTCGTAATCATGCTTGAAAAGTAGGATATTTGAAGACAAGTAGAAGCGGCACTAATAGATCCACAAATTAGGGAAGGGCAGCTACGGTGGTTTAAACACATCCAAAGACCAACCAAAATGGCCAAGTTAGAAAACTCGACATAATAAAGAGTGAAGAAACTCGACGGTATTAGGGTAAATCTAAGATAACTCGTGAGGCATTCATTATGAAAGATATAAAGAATTATGAATGTAAATCATCAACGACATTAAATTGAGATGAGCGGTAATGCTTGATCCATGTAGCCGACCCTAAATAATTAGGAATTGAGGCTTTGTTGTTGTGTGTTGAGATGAGTTGTCCACAATCCACAAAATACTTTATCTATATTCTCTAAGTGATAGTTTAACTCCACTTGTGTAGAACATCTTATATGCTTAAAATAGGCGGTCCCAAGTACAGATAAAGGAAGAGGAGTCTCAAACTCATCATCCATACCCAGATAGTAGAGGGTTGTGATAGATTGTCAACCACCATAAAAACTTGTCACTCTTTATCAAACAGATCAAATAGATAAATGTTGGAGCGTTTCCACCTAGCGACGTGTTGCATCGAAGCTCGGGTGTAGTGGAAAATGAGAAAGGGTGTACTTCGCATCGTTACCTGTGTGTGAAGAAAAATGAGCAAGGTTTCCCACACAAGGGGCAAGTGTGGATAAAGAAGCTAGTCCAAAACAAAACCATAGATAAGAAGTCTAAAACTTTTAGTCAAAATAGAAAAGAAAAACAAACACATAAGGAAGAAAAAATCCGTTTAGGGACATGGAACACAGGGACACTAACAAAAAAAATTGATGGTTACTATGATTATTGTTTGCATTCAAGAAACAAAATGGGTAGGAAAAAAGAGTAGATAAAAAGGAAATACAGGTTCAAGTTGTGGAACACGGGTATAAATAAAAAAGGCAATGGAGTGGGATTCTTTACGATAATAGTTATACGGATAGGGTCGTAGAAGTTAAGAGAATGAGAGATACACGATCCTAGTTAAATTAATTATTGTAGCCGAAAAGATTAACAAAGTTAACACTTATGCATCACAAGCAGGATTAAATGAGAGCATCAAGCAGAAATTCTTGGATGATATGGAAGGGTTCATGGAGGATATAGTAATGGAAATAGATATAAAGAAGGAGAATCCATCATAGAATTTTCTTCAACATACTCTCTAGTTTTAGCCGCTTGAGCAACTAGGGGTCCTAGTAAAGTTTAAGCTTACATCAAGAGACCCCAAAAGCATGTGTCGTGCATAAAATGCATTGGTGTATTTCTATGTACTAGTTTTGAAAACATGCTACGCATGTTTGATTAGAGTATTTTCTTTTATACAACTAAAATTTTAAAATACTAATTTAAATGAGTTAATCTTTATGAGATAAACATTTCTATGTCCAATTAATTTGGGATTGAGGCTATTGTTGTTGTTTGCTCAACTCTATATTTTTGTTTTTGTTGGAAGATCATACTTGAAAATTGACAAAGTTCAAGTGTGTTGTTAGAAGATCAAGTGAGAAATTGATGGATCAAAGAGACTATGAAAGATAATCTTAAATAAATCATTCCTCCCTCAAAAACATCATATTCAATGATCAATCATTCAACAAAGGCCTTAGGGAAAACAAAACTTAAGAGCTCCAACTTACTATTGTGTCATAGACAATTTGATCATCGCAGATCAATGAAAATGACAATGTTGCGAGATTTGGAGAGATCAAATAGAAGATTCCCACAACACCTTCGCTTAGGGAATGCAAAAATGATTAGAGCAACAAAATAGATTTTGAATCTAATGACCAAATGCGAAAAGTAAGGAAAAACTATTTTGACTCACACAACGATGATCTATTTACTAATATAAATAGAGAATGAATAGTGATTAGTGAACCAGTAGTGATTTGCTTTTAAAACACTTTTTATAAAGGTTTGGAAAAAATAAACAGGGAATGAATAGAGAATGAATAGTAAATGAATAGTGAATAAATAGTGTTGATCATTAAGGCTCTTTTATATAGTGAATAAGTAGTGTTGATCACTAAGGCTCTTTTATAAAGGTTATGGATATGGATTCACGTCTCTGTTCATTATATGTTGATTTCTCATTCCTATTTTATTATTTAACACGTACAGTTTCTTCTTAGTCTAGAACTCTTGTCAAATATAAACAAGGCCTTTGACCATTAAAAACGAAGAGTTTTATGTGGCATCTAGTAAGAATGTCGTTTTAGGAGCTATTTTTTATTTGCCCCAGATGGTTGGGATTTGGGTAAAAAGTTTTGTTAAGCCCACACTTCTACTTTGAGACCAACTCAACTCAATTGCGCTTCCTTATGCTTAAGAAGTGAGATAACGTGACCAAGATGTGGGAGTGGAAACTCACTTCATTCACCGAGACAACAAACAAATATGTACAGGTTTAACCTCAACCCAAAATGACCCAAAGAAAAAACCATCCCCAACTCCCCATTACATTTGCATATCAATCAAATCTGAATCCTCTTCTAAGGATAAACAGAGAGGAGATTCTTTGGCCTTTGTGAATTACGATACACGTGCACCAAAAGATTCATTTAAACGTTTGACATTCATTCAAATATATGCCAATACACTACAAATTAGGCATATGAAGTTACTCATCCTTGCAACGAATGCATTGTTTGGTTGGGACTTGGGGGTGGAGTTAGGGGAGTGAGATATCTTATAGGGTAGTTCCATCTAATCTTGTTTGGTCGAGTTTTCGATCCTTGGTTGGAGGGTAGTTACAACTCCCTCACCCCCTGATGGAGTTATCTCCCCTGAAGAATGGACAAAGTTACCCATGTCCCTCTCTCTTGTTTGAAAGGTATTTATGACAATTCTCATGTTTTATTGTTTTTTAAATTTGCAACTTCCCAAGAAGTTCAAAGTTGAACCAAACATGAACATATGAGCTTCCCTATCAGTTAACTTCCCTGCAAGAAAACTTCCCTGGAAGTTGGGAAAAATGAACCAAACGAGACCTAAATCAAATTGGATGATACAAGATACAATACTTATGGATTTACACGAGAGTGCTATCAAGATTCAAGAGAGATTTTAACTTCTAAAATTGATATAAACAACCAACCATGTGGGTGGCCCAATGGCTTGTTATGTGGTATTGTTGGAAGAGGGTGAGAGTTTGAGTCCCAGAGGGGGCAAGAAAAGTTGGTTTCTTTTTTATCAAAAAATAAAAAATGACATAAGCTCCAAAGGCCACATCAGACTGCCTAATCAATGGACAGCTTTACGCCACCATCAAATATTATCAAGCGGATTGCGCCTGGCATCCAACTCATCACTCTGATTTTTAAATACAATAAACCTTGATGTCTAGATGGAAACAAAATTATCTTTTCACAAGAACAAAAATTCATGAATCAAAATGAGTTGGGGAAATTAAAGACTTGGAAGTAATAAAAGAGAACCCATTAGTTAACATAGTTTTATGGATGTTCAATTACTAAAAAGTCCGTAGTTCCTAGATATATTCATACACTATTACTGGAACTTGAGTTTCAATAAAGAAAAATGTGGTATACAACACTTAAAAGAAGACACAGGTCAAGGGGAACATGCTTCCATAGGTTCTAGATTGAAACTAATACGTTCTAGCAACTACCTTGAGTAGGGGCTATAAGGGGTGACAAGTAACAGATTGAAAATAATACGTTCTAACAACTACCTTAAGTAGGGGCTATAAGGGGTGACAAGTAACAGATTCAGTAAAAGTTTCAAAGCTAAGTGGAACCATGAAATGTAAGCTATGGACTTTCCATATAGGGTAACAAAACCAATTACCATGTTAACGGATTTTGAGAAGATCCTATGCAATGGCAATCAAATAGATGAAAGTATATTAAATTCTCAAACTTACTAAGTTTATCAGCTCCCCCCATCTTTGATACTTCATCATTTGCCCCTCCATGAAGTGTTAATTGTTCGCCAAGGTACTCAAAATCTTCAACTTCAAGAAGATCGGATGTGTCATCCTCCACAGAGCTCGACTCTGAATTTCCATCATCCATGCTTTTCTGGAGTTCAGGTTCACGAATCTCAATCCTTGTTTCAATGTCTAATATTGCACCACCAGCATATTCAATGTCAAAATCCATCGCCCAAACTTCATTCAAGTCCATAGGAAGAGCCCGCATAGAATGAATATAAGGTGGAAGGTTACCAATATCCAAGTTGACACATGTAACTCCACCAATGTAACTAGGGGTCCTCATACTAGACAACGTCCTCTGTTATTTTCAAACAATGATCAAGTATTATCACCACATGAATTTGAATAAGATTAAAGAAAAAGAAAAAAAAAAAGTTGCATTCAACAAATGGGGGTATGAACAAGCAAATAACCACTGCAATGCATTCTGTAGCAGTTTGATAGCGAAAAAGGATGAAGAGCATTAGGATTATAAAATGCATGCTCATATTATGAGTGGTACTCTTGGGAAAAAAATATATAAGTAATAATATTATCGATGGACATAATGAAGAACAAAGTGATCAATCCCGTTGTGTTCAGTATTTGGACGGTTTGACTGAACAATTTTGTATTAAGCTTCATAAAGTTGTACTCATCAGATATCCTTAGTTGAACCTCTGGTCATTTAACAAGGTATCAACTCTTAAAACACAAGTTGCCAGAGATCTCAAGTCAAGGGGTTCTTGAATTCAAACCTCACATGTTCATCTTCATTATGTCTTATATTCAACGCTCATTTATGTTAGTTGATGATTGCATCCAAAAAA
Organism: Stephania japonica; assembly: GCA_039657345.1. NCBI lineage: Eukaryota > Viridiplantae > Streptophyta > Magnoliopsida > Ranunculales > Menispermaceae > Stephania > Stephania japonica. The sequence goes on along the minus strand of CM077561.1, from coordinate 283,925 downwards.
GTTCACATTCAATATCAGGTCCTCGGACGACAGTTACTATATCCAAATTCAAAGGTGATGTTAAGACTAGATTTTCACAAGATAAGAATATGTTTAGCTAAGAATTTAGATCGAAAGCTGAATAATGAGTTAGTAACACTCAGATAACAGATAAAGAAAGAAGACCAACAACTGGAAAGAAGAAACATGCATGTGGAATTGTCGATAATTGAACGAGGATGGCATAGTTCCGTAAGGTGCCATACATAAGCACAACTAATTTCCATGGAAAAAATGCATGGCTTCAAAAATGAAAGGAGGAACAAGATCTCATCAGCCATTGCATCATTTTGGGAAAAGATGAACATGACGATGCAAGACTAATACAAAGGAGAAAGAAGCAAACAATGGAAAACTTGCAAACTATTGCATCATCATCCACATCGCACCACAATTCAAGCTTTCTAGACATAGCACAGTGCTACAAAAGTATTAAGAAGTCTTAAAACTGCCTAAACAAGTCTCGTGTAGGTATGTATGTATGCTTGATAAGATCAACTAGGCTAGTAAAAACAAAAATAAATAAATAAATCAACAACCTGAATTCGTGCAATGATGGAGCTTTTTATCTGTTCACACCTTTTGACATCAAAAAACAGCCTTGAAGTCAACAGATTAAAACAAAGTGTTCCCTCGTCAGTAATGGGCTTTTCATCACAGTCTATATCTGAGAATGCAGGGTGCCTTACGCTTCCTGATTTACTAGTGCTAGATGGTTCCGCTGGATCTTCATTCAATGACTTATTAGTATCAACTGTCAAAGACACTTTTCTAGATCCACTGACTGACAACAGATCCGGGGTTGAATGTAATTTCTCGCTCATCTTTCTCTCCTCGCAAGCTAATGATGAACTACCACTGTCCTTGTATTCTAGACCAGTCTTAGAAGCTTTCTTTGCAAGCTTCTTCAGGAAATGACGGACTTTTGACGAAGAGCAATCAATTCTACTACCTTTATCGGACAATTCACTGGATAAACAAACTGAGGGTTTCAAGAATGAAGTGTATCCTGCATTTAAGGATGTTAGATAACTGTGGAATTCTTCTCTCAATCTGTAATGCCAGTTTAATCTTTCCTTATTAATACAGGAAGAAAGACGGAGGGCTTTACACCATGAATCCTTCTCCCAGGAAGTGTCGAGATACAAATAACAAGTTTTGCTGCCATTGCAAAAAACTGTGTTCCTGCTTTCCACCTTAATTGGATATTTTTTAGCCCTAGCCAGAACAAAAGAAAAATGTAAATTAGAAGCAAATGATCAAATGAGACAGAAACGTATGCAGTTATTATCAATTTATATAAAAGGATTTGACGACGACAAAGCTTCAATTGATCTGCAGTTATTATTATCAACAACGACGACGACGACGACGACAACAACAACAAAGCCTCTTTCGCAAATTAGTTGGGGTCGACTAAATGGATCAAACTCTTCCATTGCACTCAATTTAGTGCAGTTCATGGCGTGCTTTCTAAATCCTTTAAATCATTCCTAATCAATGCGTCCCAAGTTAGCTTCAGACCCTACATCGTCAAATTTCTTCAGTTTCTATTTAGTCGAGTGCATTTGTAGGGTGTCTTTGGAGGTGTCCAAACCACCACAACCGCCCTTCCCTAATCTTTGCGTCAATTGGTGCTACTTCTACCTTTATTTGAATTTTTGTATTTCTTATTCTATCTTTACGAGTTTTACTACACACCCACCTAAACATCCTCATTTCAAATAAATCCATTCTATATATTTCTTGTTTCTTTATTGCTAAATATTCCCTTTCATAAAGCATAGCAAGCCTGATTGCAGTTCTACAAAATTTTCCTTTTAGCTTGGCACAGATATTTCAATTGCAAATCACAGTTGTTGTGCTCCTCCACTTCTTCCATTCAACTTGAATTCTATGTGTAACGTCATTCTCAATATTACCATCATTTTGCATGATTGATCCTATATATCTTAATTGTTCACCTTAGAAATTTCTACTTTCCCTAATTTTATCACTCCATCATCTTGATGCCCAGTGTTTCTAAATTCACAATGCATGTATTCGATATTCATCCTAGTGCTTAGAGCCTTTAGAATCCAACATATTCCTCCAAATTTTTAATTTCCTATTCACTCATTTTTTTTTTATTCACTAAAGAAATATCATCTGCAAATAACATACATCATGATAAATCCTCTTGAATACACCTAGTTAGTTCATCCATAACTAAAGAGATATGGCTTAAGGTCGATCCTTGATCTAGTCTTATTGTAATGGGAAATTTTTTTGTGGTTCCTCCAAATGTTTTTATGTGTTACTACTCCTTCATACATTTCTTTAATAGTCTATATATACCTATCCTTTTCTTTCTAGAACCCACCAAAGAACACCTCTAGGAACCATAACACATGCTTGTTCTACATCTACAAATAGCATATGAAGATTCTTTTTCTTTTCTCTATATGTTTTTTCATCAATCTTCTTATAAGAAAAATTCCCTCCATAGTGAACCTTCCTAACATGAAGCCAAGTTGATTATTTGATATTGTTATTTCCCTTCTTAGCCTATTGTCAATTATCCTCCCTAAAGTTTCATAGTATAACTCATAAGTTTAATTCCTAAATAATTTGATCAACTTTGAATATTTCCTTTGTTTTGAAAATTGGCAAAAGAGTGCTTCTCTAATCCATTGGCATTTGTTTTTATCTTAAAATTTTGTTGAAAAGTTTTGTTAACTAAGTCAATCCAATTTCTCCTAAGAATTTCCAAACTTCTATGGGTATTTCATTTGGACCTCATGTTTTTCCTATTCTTATCTTTTCCAATGCCTCTTTAACTTTCGTAATCCTAATAATACGTGTGTAGTTTAAATCTTTTCTAGGTTTGGGTTTTCATATATTATGATATCAACTTGGCTACCATTAAATAAACTGTTGAAGTGGCTACTCCATCTCTCCTTAATGTCATCTTCTCGGGTTAAGACAATTTGATTTTTGTTCTTCAACATCGTACATATATTATGATATCAAATTGTCTTGATTCGCTTAAGACAATTTAATTTTTTCTAGCTTTCTATATAGCTTCTCTATATTAATCAACTTCATCTTGACAAATATCTCTCTTTTAGTTTTAACTTTAAAATTTTAATTGTTTTTTGGGCATCTTCATTCCACCACCATGTTTCCTTCATTGGTGGTCCCAAACCTTTAGATATATTTGACATGTTTGATGCGTGCTACACTCTTTATGCAACTACTCATTTCTAGCGACATCATATTAGCATCTACGTCAAGGTTCCAAACTTTCCTTAAGTAGTTTTCTCTAAACTCTAATTATTTATTATTTTTTTAAGTTCCACTACTTTATTCTAGAATCTCAGTCTCTTTTGTTCCTATTAATTCGTTGGTTTAGCTTCATACCAAGCACCACTAACTTATGTTTACACAAAATTTGATTCTTGTTATATCCACAATAAAAAATATTCAAATGCGACTCCCTTTTCCTAAAACTAGTGTTAGATAAGGCTCGATCATATACAACAACATAGCCTCTGACTCCAAATTAATAGGGGTTGGCTACATGGATCAAACTCTTCAGTTGTGCTCAATTTAGTGCATTTGACGGTGAGTTTTTCAAACCATTCAAATCCCTCCTAATTAATGAGTCCTAAGTTAATTTTCCTACCTCGTCAAATTTCTAAGATGAAGCAAAATCTAAGATGGATTTTCCTTCCTTATTTATATTTACCAATCATATCCTCTATGAACTCCCTTGAACCCATCATTACTTACCCCTATATGCCCATTCAAATCCCCTCCAATGAAAAACTTCTCATCTAAGGGTATACCTTGCATAAGTCCATCCATGTCATTCTAAAATTTGCTTTCGATGCTCTCATTTATTCCTACTTGTGATGCATAAGCGCTAACTATGTTAATTTTTTCATCTATAATAATTAATTTAACTAGGATCAATCTATCTCTCATTCTCTTAACTTCTACGACCCTACCCTTAATAAAACCATTATCCACAAGAATCCCTACTCCATTGCATTTTCTATCAATGGAAAAATACTATAACTTAAACCCTTTATTTCCTACTTCCCTACTCTTTACTCCTACCCATTTTGTTTGTTGGATGCAAGCAACACTAACACTCTTTCGAATCATAGTATCTACCAATTACATTTACTTCTTTATAAGAGTCCCTATGTTAATTACATTGACTTATATAACCCTTTATTCCCTACTTCCCTAATCTTCCCTATTTATTTGTTTTCATTTTCTATTTCTAGTTCGTCTAAAAAATCTAGGCTCCTTATCTATGATTTTGTTTTGGACTAGATTCTTTAACCACACCCATCCTATATGTGGGAACCCTTGCCCATTTTTCTTCACACCCAGCCTAGGCAGCGATGTGTTTCACTATACCCAGGATCCAATGTGGCACGTCACTAGGTGGGAACGCCCCAACGTTTATATTTGTTTGATTCATTTCATAAAGAACGAAAAGAAGTTTTACATTGGTTGTCAACCTATTGCAACACTATCCAGGTATGGATACTTAGGACCCCTCCGCCTTTATCTAGAGTTGGGGCAGCCATGTAGAGCATGCAATGTTCTACCTAGGTGGAGTTATAAAAGGATTTGACAAAAGAAAAAAAAAACAAATAAACAAATAAATAAAAGGAGTTTAATTAGAGAACATTCAAACTAAATTTAGAATTTTGAGAATGCCAAGTATAATACTATTAGACTGACTTCTGGTCAGTAGTCCCTGTTTGCTGGCAAACTAAAATCATATCAAAAGACAGGATGAGCAATTCATAGTTTCCTACAAGGGTATGAAGATTGTAAATCTTACAAGCATAGCATACCATTTTCTTGATGGAAGATCTGACGCAGAAACAGACAGCACCGTGCAATCCAAGAGATTAATTGTTTCCTGAGAACCATCGGAATCTAGGAGAATAAGGGAATGGTCCTTAATTGTAGCAATTTTCTTGACAGGAGAGACTTGGTAGATTTCCTTTTTATTATTCTTGTGGTCTTCAGACCTTGGCTTGGGAATTTTATCAGGTTCTAATACCCAAACCGTGCCCTAAAACATAAAAATTAAATAAAATTAATTCTTGAAAATTAAAAAAAAAATGAGCGAAGAGCAGCTCTGCAGCTGGGATTCAATTTAAGTAAGAAGAGAGAAAATTTCCAAAGCAAAGGAAAGCAACCTGGTTGTTGGGAGGGAGGCATTGCAGCGGCGGATCGAGGAGAGGAGACGATGACGCTCGTTTGGAACTGTTGGGGGGTTTGAAGAAACGATTGAAGAGTATGTAGAGGGCCAGAGCCTGGGCGATGATTGTCGCCAGCGCCCCAACAACAACACCGAAAAGGAGCCCCAGAGTGAACATTACGATTTTAGGTCATTCATGATGAACATTGAAGGATGATGAACATTGAAGGAAGAACATTGAAGGAAGACGGGCGAGGCGATGGGGATGGGGATGGGGATGGGGATGGGGATGGGATCGCGTGTGAAAAGAAATTCGACTGCTTGGGTTTAACAAAGTCAAGTCAGTTACTAAAAGTATCATTCGAAACCGACCTCCCACTATTCAATCCTTATGAAATGTCCTAATTACCCCTCTATATAAAGAGTTTTTACTTACACATAGCCCAGTCACCCATTTTTTCAACCGCATTATCACCACCAATCCAAATCCGACAAAATTCGAGCGAAACCCCATCGATTCAAGGTCTTAGGTGCATTCTTCATCTCTTCTAGTGTCGATTTTGTAATTTTTTGGAGTTTTTTCCTTTTTTAAGTCAGTATTATTTATGGTTTTGTTGTTGGGTTTAGGGCTTCAATTTGAAGCTTGAATTTTACATTTTGATACAAAGTTACGATAGAATCGAAAATATTAAGCGATTCCGAGCAAAACCCACTATTTTTTGTCATTTTCATGCATTTTTTAGGAGATTTGAAAAAAAAAATTGTTCGTTCTTGTAGCCCGCGAGATTCGAACGCATAGGGTCGATAACTCTTAAAAGGTGTCAGCGACACCTCTAAAGAGGTCTCGATTAGATCCCTCCGTCACCCATTGAGATTGAGTTTCTTTCACAATTTCAGTCGGATTCGACCGACACCTCTTTAAAGGTCTCAGTCAAATTCGATTGATACCCCTTTAGAGGTCGCGGTTAGAGTCGACCGATACCAACCCCAATTAAACCCATTTTTAGAAAATTAATTTTTAAGTTTTTATTTAATTTCCTGTCTCAGGCGCCGCCGTGTACAACAGTCCAACAACATGTTAGACGTCTTCACCTACGCCACCAAGAAGAAAAACCCACGGCGTGAAATAAAGCGTGGGTTGTGTTATGGTCTCTGGTTTAGATGTCGTAGGTGACGACGTGGGTGTTCCCTCCCCATGACGCCTCTGGTGACTTCTAAACCAGTGATGCCCTATAGGGGTTTTCGAGCCCCTCGGCTCGTCAGCTGCAGTCCAAACCCATCCCGACATCACATATAAACATGTTGAACCCATAAATATCCATAACCTTTGACGAAAATCGTCTGAAACCAAAACCCCGACAAAATCCAATCAAAACCCTATTTTTCATCCTAAAAGCTACAACTTCAACAACAACTCAACACAACTTCACATTTGTTGTTCCAAACCACCACCAAAACCATAGCAACATAGCCCCAAGCTGGTGTTCTCCAACCCATTCCCAAAAACTACGTCAAAATATCAAAAACTATACCCGACATGTAGGAAACGGAGAGAGGATCGAGGATCTCACCTTAGATCGTTGATAGCTCGTTTTTTTTGTGCTCCAAATCACCTCTTGGAATCCAGAAAATTCTATTCACCACCTCAAATTTTCGTCCAAGATGATAGAAGAGAGAGAAAAGGTGGTGAAATGAGGGAAAAACTTGACTTTTATACCCTAATTGTCATCTCATGTATTCCCCCATCCTAAGGCTTCATCCAATGATCCTCTTAAGGTCAATAAGTCCAGCTTAGGTGACTTGAATGGGTGACTCCCTTCCATTGCCTTGTCTTGCTCAATACAACACACAAATACTCGGGCGTTCTTGTACCCGACTTTCCCCATGTACACTCACGTCTCTCGCGTACTCTCACGCCACGAACGCATATACAGTGTTAATTATTAATTATTAATTGTTTTTTATCATTTCCTATGTGTGTATGACTACTCAACCTAGTGTACTGTCATTCGCCTACCCGATACCCACGTCTGCAAGCTAATTAGGGCGAATACTTGTCACACTATCTCGCACGTCAATAACAAAATAAAATACACACATCGTGATGTCAATAACCCTAATTACACAAAAACATCGCAAATTAAATGCACAATAGCACAAAAAACTGCTATTTACCTAGCTCCAGGCGCACCCTGGCCTATTTGTGGGTCTTACGAGCATCTAAGATGTCAGCCACGTCTGCAACCATGTCAACAATAACAACAAATTAATTTTGGGTCGTTACAGGCAATCTCTTTTATTTGTTGAACAGGTGAAGCTTTATCGGGTATGACAGGCTTGATTGCTTCAGTTGCAACAACATCAGATGCCTGTGTTGTAACAGCTACCGTCGTGAAAAGCGACATGCAGATTAGTCATCTCCTCTTCATTATCAGAATCAGAGTCACTCCAGATAGAGGTCAGTGATTTCTCCGTCTTCTTTGATGGACATTCTGCTTGGAAATGTTCAAGCCCTCCACATTCTCTGCAAGCCATCTTATTTTTGTCAAGCACTTTAGTTTCTCCTTCCTTTCGTGATGAGCCTCTAGACTTCAAACCCTGAAATTTTTTATATAATTTATTATATTTACGGGTTAGTAAAGCAAGATCTCCTTCAATTGGAGTAGCTTTCAAGGCAAGCTTCGTTGTCTGCTTCTTTTGCTAATTGAGATGCATCTCATAGGTTGTTAACAAACCCATAAGTTCCTCAAACCTCATATTCTTCAGTCCCCGATTATCTTGTATAGAAGCAAATTTTATGTTGAACTTCTCAGGTAGTGTGCTGACAACCTTCTGCACCATTTTTTTGTTGAAGTATCTTTTGCCCAACTGATGAGCTTGATTTGCAAGATCCTTCAGCTTGGTAGTGTAGTCTGATAGGGTCTCTGTAACGACCCTAAAAATGTAACTCGTGCCACGTGTCAATACAGGTGATATGTGGGCCCACTCCGTGGTACAGTCATCAATTCTCGGACGTCGACGCCGAGGTATGTTAGTTTTGTATGATGTTTGTATTATATTATATTTCATTTGTGCAATTTTAAGTTTTTAACGGGTAAAGGCGTTGTGTACGAGCGTTGGTAGTTCGGGGAAAGAATTAATTAGAAACACTGACAAAAAATTAAATAAATAATAATTAAAAGGTTGTAAAGTTCGTTTGTTACGTCGGTACGTCTGTGGTGACGCGACGAACAAAGTTAGTACTATGAGTCAGGTGCGAGAATACCCGAGAGAAACTTTGAGTATTGTTTGAAATAGATGAGAACAAAGGACTAAAAGTCAACTAAGTCACCCAAATAAGTTATTAAAGTTGGTAGGTAAAATTGTGAAAAGACCAAAAGTTCAATAAAGTTGTAAAGGGTATGTATAAGGGTGAGGGGTATTTTGGTCATTTGACCAAAATACCCCAATTTCATCACACTGCTGTCACCACAATCATCATTTTCGATCAAAAATTTGGGAGGAAGAGAGGAATCGACCGAGAGAAGAGATCAAGGAGAGGAAGGTTGCGATTCGCGGAGAGCGTGGACGCGACGTCGAGGCGAAATCAAGGTACGAAGTTATAGATTTCGTTGTGGTGTGTCGTTATGGTGGTTTTCGAAATTTGTTGTCGAGGTTGTCGTTGAAGAGATTGTCGATTTAAATGGTGAAAACGGTGGTGATGATGATGGTGAGGTGAATGTTGAGTGTTGGTGTTGTGTTGTTGTTGTTTGTCAAAAAAAAAAAAAAAAAAAAAAAAAAAAAGAGAGACGTCCTGTTGTTTCTTTGGAATTTCCAAAGAAAAGCACGAGAGAGGAAGATGAAAGACCGGGCTTGACCGGGTCGACCCGGTGGACCGGGTTTGGCCGAGTCGGACCAGTCAAGCCGTCTTGACCCGACCAGCGGGTCGGGTCGACCCGACCATGACCCACATATTATTTTATTAATAAAAAAATATATATATTTATTTCAATTAAATATATTAAAATTGATTTTAATTGAAATAAATTCAAGAAAAATAGGAAAAATTCAGGAAAAATTCTAGAAAATTATATTTTCATCAAATAAAGAGAAATTTGGGAATTTCTAAGAAAAGTGAAATATTCGAAATTTTTACGGGACGTTTTGTCGGGGTTTTTCGCCTTGGAAAACGTGAGATTTGGCAAAAATAGCTAGAAATTTGGAAAAATCATAGGAAATTGAGGAAATTGATATAAATTGCGTTATCAGGATTATTGTGCACATGGGGACCGTAAGGGGCGTGTCGGAGTCCGTGTTAGCGCGAATTAGCTTGGATCGAGGTAAGTAAACCAGTGAGGAACACTACAGTTATTTCTTGAGCTTTGAATTATTTATTGATGTTGTTTCAATCCCTTTTTGATATTCCATTCCTTTTGAGTTGTCCTAAGGCAAGTGTGTCAAGCGTGATCCTTGCGAGAATCGGGCTCGCGGTGTATTATACGGAGTTTACTGGGGATACGTGATTAGTTGTAATGACATGTACGGGGTGAGAGTTCTCCACTAGATTGTTTGGGGACTCGCACTCGCGTAGGGGTCTTAGAGGAGATTCTGTCCTCGACTCCTAGCCTTTGAGGAGATTTTGTCCTCGGCTTAACGACTTTAATTGGTCGGGACCACTTGTGCCTTTCCCTTGTATTCCGGGACACTCAATTTCGATTGCTTATTTATTTATTTATAGTTTTTTATATATTCATGCGCTCCCTGTCCTTTTCTTTCTATCGGCATGAATTGACTGTTCATTTATTTAATTCGAAATACTGTATTTATTGTTGTTCCTGCTTGGCGTTACTTACCTGGGCTCGTCATTCTTGTGTTTGACTGAGTGCAGATCTACAGTCTAGCAAAGGAAAGGTCACGCAGTTAGGCGATATACATTGAGCGGCCATCCTCTGTTGATATAGGTGACATTTTGGTGTATTAGCTACTTATATTTTTTTTTTATATGGGGTTATGGGTTGAGAGATCTTTTTGGACATTATGACTTAGATGATTCTCTCCTTGCTTTACATGATATATATGATATACGGGGTTCCCACACCCTAGGTTTTTGTCCTAACTTAGAGATTTCGAAGTTGATTTATTAGTTTAGATTAATTGCTTCCGCTTATTACTTTGATAACTCGCTAATTAATTGACTTCATTTTCAAATGATTAACAAATGATTGAATGGTAAGGATAGGCTCACTGGCCCCGCGCGACTCGTCGAGATTGGCACGGGGGTTCGCCCGGGTCCAGGCCGGGTGGCGCCCGATTCTAGGGTTGTGGAATTTGGGGCCGTCACAGTCTCGTCTTTTCCCAGCCTCATCAACTCAAACTGTGATATAAGCATGAAAAGCTTTGACTCTCGCTGTAATGGCCCCAACTTCTCAATGCAATTGGGTATGTATGGCCTAGATTCGTGCATGTCCCTGAATCATTACTCGGTGATCCTGGCGAGCTTAGTCAGTTTCAATCAATTAATTATACAATTTATGAAAGAGTTATTGCAAGTTTAACAGTAATGCAATGGAAAATAACTCAGTCAAATGGAAATCAGGAATCTATTATGTGAAAAACCCCGAAATATTCATGTACAAGTAGATATGAACCAGATAAACATGTACATGATATCCAACTTAATAAAATCCCGAGTTCAACAACTAAAACTGATATATAAAGCAACATACATCCAAGCACAAACAAATATAAACTACTCTAAGTCCGACAGTCTAATTGTTATAATCCTCACATGAAATCACATAGGCAAAGCTCTTTGCCCTTGCTGCACTCCGCACTATCTGCACCCACCGTCACAAACTAGACAGTGAATAATTGAAAGAAATCAAAAGTAATGTGTAACAAACCATTTTTCAAATAGACCGCCACAGGGGCCAATGTGGACCCACAATCTGTCTTACCAGCGACAATTGTGCTCCATATTGGATTATATCCTCCATTTTATCTTTTTAAACCTTATTAATTTTCCATTTACTGATTAAGTTGTATTGAAAATAAATTATATGTTAAATCATCTTAAAATCCTCAATTGAACATAGCGAAAGCCTTACTATCACATTTACTCGTGTAATGATACTATAAATGTGTAACATAAACCATAAACCTAATGTGAAAAACCCATATATAACTATAATTACATCTGAAATCACAAAAAGGTTAATATACACAAGGTATATCAAAATCCCCAAACCCAAAATGAAACAAAATAAATAAAATACAAACATACGAGTCAGGCAATCTTATATTAATAGTACTCTGGCAGCTTGCCCTTGCCCCTGCTCGTACTAGGATCTGCACTCAAGCCATCACAAAAGGCAGATAACGAGTCCAGAGTGAGTATTCCCAAGGAAATTAAGTGAGCAATACTGAATGTAAATACTGGAATTTAAATAAAGCTATTAAATAAACATGCAGAAATAAATACAGGCAACTGAGCTCATCGCATGAATAAATAATAGGAAAAACTCAAAGTATGTTCTTAGCCCCTAGGGTCAGACTACCACCATAATTCGGATTCTTCCACAGAATACTTCTGGCGAGTCCTACTCAAGCAAGGGGCAAGTATCTGGATCCGCTCGATGGCCGCGTTACACCTACGACGCACCGACACATGCCACGACTTGATACTCAGGTTATGTTATTCACCGAGACCGATCTGGTAGCAAGTGCTATGGTGTAGTGGACATACACACAAGAATGAAATGGAGGGAGCCTCGCTCAACGTCCGCCCATATAGCCATAACCAGAGTAGAATAATGAAATGAAATAAATTGAATTCAAATTCCAAAAGAAGTAAATACTCAAGTAATTTCAGTTGGGATACTACACACCTCAATCCGCACTCTGCGTCCCAAAATTCAAACCCCGATCTAGCTCCAATAAATACCCGATAATCAAAATTATCACCCAAATGTACCTAAGAGTATTTGTCATTGAATTAGCTTCAATTTGATATATTATATCAATTTTACATTTTATGAGATAAAGACCCCGAAAAAATCCCAAAAAAATCTCCAAAATTCATTTATGAACCATTTTTCTAATTTCTCATATTTTTCTGGATTTTTCATAATTTCTCCATAATTTTCTAGTTATTTTTCCATATTTTTATGTATTTTATTTTATTTAAAAATGTTTTAATTTATTTAAATAAAATAATAAAAATAATAAAAAAATATTTATTTAATATCGGTTCGGCCCGATCTAGGGGTGCATGCACGCACGCACGTGCGTGCGCCCTCGCCCCCATCATCCCCTTCGTTGAAACAGAGCAGTTGTTGCTCTGTTTCAACAGAATAAATTATTTTTTCAATCCTAATGGAATTGGGAGGGAGGGGAGACGATTGGGAAGGAGGGGAGACGACATAGGTATCGTCTCCCTCCTCGAACGAAAAGCTCTTGCAGTTCGTCCGAGCTCTCGAACTCCACCCTACCTCCATCACCGAACCATCATCGCCACCACAACCATCCAACAATGACGCACAACAACAATAACAGCAAGACAACAACTCACCTCGCCTCCTCGCGACGACCTCTCCAACACGAGCTTGCGATCTCTCTCTCTTTCCTTCCTTCTTCTTCTCCCTTGGTCTATCGATCAATCAAAATTATGAGAAATGTGGTGTCGGTGGTGGGTGTTTATCAACATTTTGGGTCAAATGACTAAAATACCCCTATATTCTTATCCTCATTCTTCACAATCAAATACCCTTTTTGGTCATTTCACAATTATTTATTTATTTTCTGATTTTTAATATATATATTTATATATACATATATATTTTAAATTACATATATATATATAAATATATATATTCGCCTATATTTTCACGCCTACAATTTCGTCGTGCGCGCCAACGAGCATACTCGGGCGTGCACACTATCGTACCACCCACGCGTGTCGACCATGACCCCGTGTGTCCCTAGGCGCGCAACAATTTACTATTTTATCACATTTAATTCATTTAATGTGTGTATTATTTTCCCGACCTAATATTTCGTCTTTTAGTCTACCCGATACCCGCGTCGACACGCATATCGAAGTGAATACTTCACACACAATCTCACACGTCAATTGAAATATAATTACACACATCACGATATTGTTTAACCTATTTTAACATAAACATCGCAAAATTAGTCAAAACAACACACAAAATAACTATTTATCTAGCTCCAAGCACGCTCTAGCCTAGCTGCAAGTCCCATGGGTGTCTGAGCTGTCGCCATGTCTGCAATACGTCACAAATAACAACGAATTAAATTCGGGCTGTTACATAATGCCAAAAGAATATAACAGTAATTCATGATTTACCAAGTAAAGCAGTCTAAATATCATGTGGTAATGGAAAGACAAGAATTTAAATAGATAAAGAGCATGATAAACAGACTAATAGATATTAATCGAAACATGTGTGTTCTAAGAATTCAAAAGAGGCCCATAAGTGGTCTAAATTATAGCATAACGACAAAGACCTCGTAAGGTCTCCCTGGGCATCAACACAAGCGACGACACAACCATGATAGGAGGAACACAGGCCCTCCAACCCAGTACTTGGTATCACACGTTCATTATGGGTGGTCCCACACTCCTGTACAAAAAAGTGTCCACGTTGCCCCACTAGTGCAGGGCCAAGTAATCTCGAGACACACACTTACGCCAAGAACACACAACCAAGGAATAGAATGGAATGTCAATAATAGATCATAGCAAATCAAAATAAATGATAATGAATCACATGGTATTTCCTTACTGGCTTACTAATCATACACAAGCTTGTGGGCTAGTGTACTTACCTGACTAATCGCCACATGTAACGACCCAAATTTAATTCGCCGTTATTTGTGACGTATTGCAAATGTGGTGGATAGCTCAGACAACCGTGGGACCCGCAGCTAGGCTAGAACGCGCTTGGAGTTAGGTAAATTGTTATTTTGAGTGTTGTTTTGACTAATTTTGCGATGTTTATGTTAAAATAGGTTAAACGACATCGCGATGTGTAATTATATTTCAATTGACGTGTGAGATTGTGTGTTAAGTATTCGCCTCGATATGCGTGTCGATACGGGTATCGGGTAGACTAAAAGACGAAATATTAGGCTAGGGAAAATAATACACACATTAAATGAATTAAATGTGATTAAATAGTAAATTGGTGGGCGCCTAGGGACACGCGGGGTTGTGGTCGACACGCGTGGGTGGTACGGTAGTGTGCACGGCCGAGTACGCTCGTTGGCGCGCACGACGAAATTGTAGGCGCGAAAATATAGGCGAATATATATATTTATATATAGGTAATTTAATATATATAAATATATATATATATATTAAAATCAGAAAATTAAAAAAAATTGTGAAATGACCAAAAAGGGTAATGGATTATGAAGGATTAGGATAAGAACTTAGGGGCATTTTGGTCATTTCACCCCAAAATGTTGATAAACCCACCACTGACACCACATTTCTCCATTTTTGATCAAATCGAGAGACCGAGAGAAGAAGGAGAAAAGAAAAGAGAGGGATCGCGAGCTCAACGAGGTTGTCGCGAGGCGAGGTGAGTAGTTGGTTTGTTGTTGTATGTGTTGTTGGATGTTGGTGTAGTGTATGGTGGGGGGCTTGACGAATTGCCATGGCAGTTCATCCGAGGATGAACATGGCATGGGAGATGTCTCCCATGCCAAGATAAGAGGAGGGGTTGGGGTTGAGAGCCAACCCCGATTTAAAAAAAAAATTTAAGAGACGAACTCGTCTCTGGATGAAGGGGACGCACGTTAGGCTGGATCGACCCAGGTCGGTCCAACCGCTTGAACCGAACAGATCTAGGTGGGCCCCCCCAAATTTTAAAAAATAATTTTAAAATAAATAAAATTAAATAATATATATTATTTTAGATATTATTTTCTATGAAATAGGGAAAATAGTTCGAAAATATAAAAAAAACTGGAGAAAATTCTAGAAAAATATGGAAAATTAGAAAAGGGTTCATAAATGAATTTTATCTCGAAAAACGTAAAATTGACATAATATATCAAATTGAAGCTAATTCAATGACAAATAATCTTAGGTACATTTGGGTGATAATTTTGATTGTCGAGTGTTTATTGGAGCTAGACCGGGGTTTGGATTTCAGGACGTGAGTGCGGATTGAGGTGTGTAGTATCCCAACTGAAATTACTTGAGTATTTACTTCTTTTGGCATTTTGAATTCGATTTCTTTAATTTCAATACTCTATTCTTGGATATGACTTTATGGGTGGACGTTGAGCGGGGATCCCTTCGTTCCATTCCTGTGTGTATGTCCACTACACCATAGCACGTGCTACCAGGTTAGTCGCGGTGAATAGCACGACCCGAGTATCACGTCTTGGCATGTGTCGGTGCGATGTAGGTGTAACGCCAGCCATCGAGCGGATCCAGATACTTGCCCTGCTTGAGTAGGACTCGCCAGTAGTATTCTGTGGAAGAGTTCAAATTATGGTGGTAGTCTGACCCTGGGGGCTAGGAACACACTTTGAAATTTTCCTATTATTTATTCATGCGATGAACGCAGTTGCCTGTATTTATTTCCGCATGTTTATTTAATAGCTTTATTTAAATTCCAGTATTTACTTTCAATATTACTCACTTAATTTCCTTGGGAATACTCACTCTGGACTCATCATCTGCCTTTTGTGATGGTTTGAGTGCAGATCCTAGTACGAGTAGGGGCAAGGACAAGCTGCCAGAGTATTATTGATCTGAGATTGTCTGACTCGTATGTTTGTATTATATTTATTTTGTATCATTTTGGGTTTGGGGATTTTGAGATACCTTGTGTATATTGATCTTTTTGTGACTTCAGAGGTAATTATGGTTATATATGGGTTTTCCACATTAGGTTTATGGTTTACGTTACACATTTATAATATCATTATCCGAGTAAATGTGTTAGAAAGGCTTCCGCTGTGTGTAAATTTAAGGATTCTATGATGACTTAACATATAATTTGACTTCAATACAACTTAATCAATAAATGGATGATTAATAAGGTTTAAAAAGATAAAATGGAGGATATAATCCAATGTAGCGCACAGGTGTCGCTAGTAAGATAGACTGGGGTCGCATTGGCCCCCGTGGCGGTCCATTTGGAAAATGGGCCGTTACATTTTGGTATTAGAGCTTAGGTTTAGGAAAACTTAGGGCTCGAATTTGAAGTAAATCTGATCATAAACCTATTTTATAAGCTTTAGATGTGGAAACCCAAAAGAATTGCCTAAAGTCTTAGTTGGGAAGTAATGAGAGATGGGTAGAAATTAGGATTATAAGTGTCATGTTTTTGGTTGTATATTACCTACGTTACACGTATATTCATACTGAGACACGTTCTTCGATGCAGATACCGATGGACGGGCAACCTTCAGGTACAACTCAGCCAGAGGTTGGGGATACTAGTGACCCCACTAGGCCGACATTGACGTTAGAGTCATTAGCGCGGACAGTTGATGATAGGTTTGCACAGTTGTTGGATTTATTGAGGACTCGTGAGACTGCGACAGCTCCTACTACAGTTACAGCTGCACCATTGGTTACATTCCTGCAGTTGTTGCTCCCACTACTACTGAGACTCAAGGGCAGGCTGCAGTATCCAGAGACACATGCCGAGAGGGCTATACCAG
The DNA here is from genome assembly GCA_039657345.1 of Stephania japonica. NCBI lineage: Eukaryota > Viridiplantae > Streptophyta > Magnoliopsida > Ranunculales > Menispermaceae > Stephania > Stephania japonica. The sequence goes on along the minus strand of CM077561.1, from coordinate 266,983 downwards.
TGGTTGTTCCAGCAGAGACTATGTTAGTTGTGACTCATTTGACTACTGAGCAGCCAGCTGTAGCATCTTCATCAGGGAGTTTGATGATAGTGGAGGTAAAGAAGTTGAAAGATTATCTTAGATTCTCTCCAGGATACTTTCATGAAGCCGAAGACCCAAAGATAGCCGGGAGGTGGCTGTTGGCTCATGAGAGATTACACGAGATGTTATTGGTTGATGAGGTTGATAGACCGAGATTGGCTAGTTATTGCCTGAGATCTGCTGCTGCTATATGGTGGACCATCTATAAAGCGACACATCCTGCGGTTACTACTTGGGTTGATTTCAGAGCATTGTTCATGGATGAGTATATACCTATGGAGGTCAGGATTCGATTGAGAGAGGAGTTCTTGACACTGGTTCAGGGCAATATGTCTGTTACCGAGTATATGGAGAGGTACAAATATTTATTGTCCTATTCTATGGATCTGGCAGGGACTGACCGACAATAGATATATTACTTTGTTCGAGAATTGGATGAGTGGATAGCTACCACAGTTGTTTCCAGTTGAGCGACTACTTTGGTTCAGGTATACGACAGGTCTCTTTCTCAGGAGACTTATATAGTACAGAGTGCTAGTAGATTGGAGATTCAGACTGCGCTTCATGGTCGGCATAGTCATCCAGTTCAGGGTTCTCGGTTTGATCAGAGGCCGAAGAGACAGAGGAGAGATCAGGGCCGACAGGGACAGGGACAGAGGTAGAGGTGATTGGCAGTCAATCAGTGTCGCAGAGGCGACAGAGATCATCGAGATGATCGGGATAGACGCGATGAACATGAGGTAGCGTATTCCGCAGCCTCTACATTAGTTGGTCGGTCGAGACAGCAACAGAGGTAGGATAGAGGTCAGGGTCAAAGAGGCCAGAGCCGAGATTAGAGTCAGGCATAGAGTCAGAGGACTACGGCCGATCAGACATTCGTGCTTGTTATCGTTGTGGTCAGGTGGGACATCTTATGGCAGAATGTACCAGACCATCGATAGTACCATCACATACTGATCAGGCCAGAGATAGGGTCCAGATAGTTGTTTTTTGGGGTTGCACAGCCAAACCGGGAGGTGACCAGATAGCTTGTTGAGGGTATGTTATCTGTTTGTGATACTTTTATGCATGTTATGTTTGATTCCGGCAGCACACTTTCTTTTATATCTGGACATATGGTAGGATTGTTAGGGTTAGGTGTACAGACTTTAGATACATATTGTTCTCGGCACGGCAGCTGGGGATAAGATTTACCCTAATTGGATTTGTTGGGATTGTGTGGTTGAGATTGAGGGACATCAGTTACCTGCTAACTTAAGAGTATTAGAGTACTTAGAGTTCGACCCGATGTTTGGTATGGATTGGTTATCGTTGTATCATGCACAGATCGACTATTTCAGCAAGACGGAGACATTTCACATCGAGGGAATTCCAGAGTTTTCATTTGCCGGAGCTACGTCAGCATTACCTATCACTCGAGGCATACTAGCTACGTCGCAGAGAGATGAAGGCATACACGGTTATGGTGGAGCCAGATATTAAGACAGTGATTAGGGTTAGAATGTCCCGGTTGTTTGCGAGTTTTTCGACGTGTTTCCTGAGGATTTGCCAGGATTGTTGTAACGACCCCAAATTTTTAACTGACTTGTGTTACACGTGTCAGGATTATAACCCGACTACGTGAATACTGGATGGTATTTCGAACTTCTAGAGTCGACGTCGAGGTAACTTTTATGATTTTATGATGTATGTATTAGTATTTTAGTATTTTACAGGTCTCGAGCCGTTCGAGCGATTTTTAGTTGAGTGAGGTTTCGCCTAGTTAAACTGGGGATAAAAACAAATACAAAATACAAATAAATGAATTCTTTAATAATTTAATTAATTAGTTGATGGGATGTGGCGAGAAAACATGCGCGGCGAACCAAATTTCGAAGAAATACGGACCGAAGATATGTAAGATCAATGTGGGAGTTGGATAGTCTCGCAACATACGAGCTATAGGATAGAAATTGTTAAAGTGACATAGCATAATGAGGAAAGCCATGAGATTGGCATTGAGATGGGTATTTGTGTTGAGTTAAGATGATGAGGTAAAAAACCATAAGGGGAAAGGTTTTAAAAATAAGCAAGTTTAACTTAAGGGCAAAAATGTCATTTTGATTGTATATATATACAAACCATCTCTTAACAAACCCTACTATTCATCATCTTCTCTAAACCACTGCCACCTCTCCTCTCCTACTCTCCCCACTCGGCCTCCTCTGAAATCGACACGCCGGAGGTCTGTGAGGTCTCTCTCTATCTCTCTCATTTTCGGCCTACACTCACACTCACCCTTCTCGGTCTCTCGGCAGAGTGCACTCGATGTCTTCCTCCTCTCGGCTGGACCGTCACCACCGCCACCTCCTTCGACGCTAGAGCATCCACCACCCACCGAAGACGCCTAGGTGAGTCTCCTCCACCTATCTCTTTCTTCCCTCTCGGTAGTTTGCTCCTCCTCTCACTATCCGATTTCAGTTCATGAATGCACTTCATTATTTTCTTCCCTCTCTCTCTGTCTGAGTTCCATCTCATGAATCTCCATGTTTTTGGTTAAATCGGGTGTTGCAATGACCATGGACGCCGCACCAAAATCAAACTCATCGAACCACCGGTGCTCAGGCGATCTAAAGAGCAACCAAAGTCCGAATTATGGAAGGTGTGCACTGTTTTATCGATGTGTATTTTTCAATGTGGTTCTCCCCAATTTTCTTTTTCTTCTCAAAACTGTATGTGTTTGGGTGAATATCCGGGACCCTATGACAATCCGATACAAGCTACGGACTGTCTTGAACTCCCAGCATATGTAGCGATGAGGGCGGAACAAAGCATCTTTAATCTAAGATTCACAACTGTGAATATAGCCTCAGGTTGCTCCTCCTCGGTTTGGTGAACCCAAACAGTGTCACCAAGCTTTTGAAGTGTGTACACCCACTGTAAACCGTCGAACCTTGATATATGAAGGTTGCACACTGTAGCGATGCCTCCGGCCATGACCCATACGGCGTGGCTCGCCGAGAACTCGACCAGCGAGTCTCGAAGGTGGTGACGAAGAAGAGAGTGTAACAAGGGTTGTTGTAAAGAAGAAGATGAAATGTGGATAATGGGCCTCAATAGTGTAAGCCCAATGGAGGCCCATTACCTCCCCTTAAATAAGAAAATAAAATAACAGCTCATATGTATAAACGGTTTTGTAAAATGCATGGCATACATAAAAAAAGAAAACCTATCAAATGTAGGATGATTTAGAGTGACGGTTCATATGAGAGTCCTTGTTGTGAACCAGAACTTGGGGTGTGATAAGTGTGGATGTATGTTTTTGGTGTGAATATGTTAGTTCATTGGTGTGGTGTATATGGGTTGTGTAGAGCCCAATATGGATTCAAGACAATAGGTACAACTTAAAGCCCAAAACAAATGCATAAAATGTAAGAATGAGCCTATATATCTAGGCCCAATAAGTGTCCACACAAAAAAGCCTACTTAGGTGAGTATAGGCTTGATGAATGGGCCCAACAAGAGCCCAAAAGAGTTATGTTTTGTGAAAAAAGGCAATAACCATAGAGATAGATTGATCCACAATGGTTTGAGTCGCCTTAATTAAATGTATTTAAACTAAACATACGAGAAACACCCTAAGACGAGGTACTAACTCTAAATCAATATTTGGGGTTTAAACCTTTATCAGGTAGTCAAGAAACTGCGGGAAACACGTTAGAGTCGCGGAGTGGTACCGGGTTGCGCTAGTTTAGGTAAGTATATTTGCCAAAAGCTTATGTATGATTTGTAAGCTAGTAAGAAAATTCCATGTGATTCGTTATCATTTATTCAGATTCGTTATGCTCTATTATTGGTATTCCATTCCATTCCTTGTTGTGTGTTTCTCGGTGTAAGTGTTTCGTCTCAAAAGTACTAGGACCTGCACTAAAGGGATAAAACGCGTGCACTCATGTACAGGAGTGTGTGACCACCCTTAGTGACCGTGTGACATCGAGTACTGGGTGGGTGGGTTTGAGTCCCTCCCATCATAGTTGTGCCTTCGCTTGTGTCGATGCCCGGGAAGACCTCGCGAGGTCTTCGCCATTATGCTATGATTTAGACCACTTATGGGCCTCTTTTGATTCCTTGGAACACACTTGACTTTCGATTGATATCTATTAGTTTGTTTATCATGCATCTTGTTTATTTAAATGCCTGTCTTTTTATTACCGCATGATATTTAGACTACTTTACTTGTTATATCATGAATTACTGTTATCTTCTTCTGGCATTACATTCGATTTCTTCAGTTGCTCACCGTCTAGTTTGTGATGGTGGGTGCAAGATAGAGCAGAGTGCGTAGAGGCAAGGAGCCCTGCTTAGGCGACTTTTGTGAGGATTAGCGGCTGGACTTGGAGACTATTTAGTAGGTTTTATGTTTTGTTTATTTGTATATCATTTCATACTTATGTTTTTTGGATTATTGAACTTGGCATTTTTGTGAGATTGGTATCATGTATATATGCTTATCGAATTGTACACGAATACTCGGGGTTTTCTACATTTATATAATTCCTATATTTCCCTTGATTGAGTTATTTCCCCTTATGTTTAGTTTAATTACTTTCCACTGCGTAAAATTTGCAATAACTCTTTTATAAATTGTATAATTGAATGATTGGAGGCTGACTAGGCTCGTGAGGTTGCCGAGTGATGACTCGGGGCCTGCACGGGTCTAGGCCGGGCGTACCCAATTGCACAAGAAAATTGGGGCCGTCACAATTGCCACCACCGAGAGCTGTTAAATTCATTATCGAGCTAATTTCGGGGACTCGAACGATTTACAGTAGGCCATATAGGATGTCAGCATCGGAACAGGTGGAGTTGAGAACCTAGTTAGAGGAGTTACTGTAGAAGGGATTTATTCACCCTAGCATGTCAACTTGGGGAGCTCTAGTTCTTTTTGTGAAAAAGAAGGACGTTTCAATGCGGATGGATTATAGGAAAATCGTTACCCACTTCTTAGGATCGATGACTTATTTGATCAGTTGGCAGGAGCCAAATTCTTCCCGAAGATTGACCTCAAATCGAGATATCATCAGTTGAGGATTCGAGAGGGAGATATCGAGAAGACTACTTTCGGTACGTGATATGGGTTGTACGAGTTTACAGTCATGTCATTTGGGTTGACTAACGCGTCGACGATCTTCATGGATTTGATGCACAGGGTGCTCAGGCCTTTTTGGATCGGTACGTCATAGTTTTCGTCGATGATATCTTGATTTATAACAAGACTGGTGTGAGCATGAGAGACATCTCAGGGAGGTGTTGACGACGCTGAGAGAGCACCGACTTTACGCCAATTTCAGCAAGTGCGCATTTTGGCTGAGTGACGTGAAGTTTCTCGGACATGTCATCAGTAGTCATGTGATATTTGTTGATGGAGACAAGATTCAAGCGATTATTGATTGGAGGGCACCTGAGTCTGTTTCTGATATTAGGATTTTCCTGGGTTTAACAGGCTATTATCGGCAGTTTGTACAGGATTTTTCATTGATTGCAGCGCCGATGACGAGGTTGACCAAAAAGGATGTCATATTCGATTGGTCGCAGGAGTGTGAGGATGATTTCTGGGAGTTGAAGAGGCAGTTGACTTCTGCACTAATTTTGGCATTACCTGTGGCAGGTAAGGGTTTCTCCGTTTACACTGATGTGTCAGGCACTGGGTTGGGTTATGTGTTGATGCAAGACGGACATCTAGTGGCCTATTTATCTCGACGATTAAGACCATATGAGGAGAGTTATCCAGTGCACGATTTGGAGCTTGCGACAGTCGTGTTTGCATTGAAGGCTTGGAGGCATTATTTGTACTGTGAAAGGTTCGTACTGTTTACTAACCGCCAGAGTTTGAGATATTTGTTCACTCAGATGGAGTTGAACATGAGACAGCGGAGATGGCTCGAGTTATTGAAGGATTACGATTTCGCGATAGAGTATCATCCGGGAAGGCGAACGTCGTAGCTGATGCGCTGAGCAGGAGCGGCATCGAGAGTCAAACGAGATTGCGGCATATGACACATAAGCACGGGTTGCTTGAAGCTGCGTTGGTGTTGTGTGTGACAGAGTCTATTGCTGAGCTACACATTTACGACCAGATACGAGTTCCTACGATGTCTCTAGAGCGGGTTGCTGAGTTGTACAGAACTGAGGGCCGATATTTATGAATCAGTGGACTAGCTCAGGATCCGGGGTGCACAGAGTGGTCTGAGGGTTCAGACGGGTGCTCGAGACACAGGGGTCGTTTGTGGATACCAGAGGTACCGGAGCTCAGGGACGGTATTCTCGAGGACGCATACCGGTCGCGATTTACAGTTCATCCTGGTCAGACCAAGATGTATCATGACCTTCAGCGATTGTTTTGGTGGCCAGGGATGAAGGCAGACGTGGGGAGGTACGTTTGGAGTTGTCATATTTGCCAACAGGTGAAGGCAGAGCACAAAAGACCAGTTGGATTGCTACAGCCGTTGTCCATTCCTCAGTGGAAATAGGAACATGTGATCATGAACTTTGTCAGTGGCCTACCGCAGACTACGAGGAGACACGACGCAGTTTGGGTAATTATTGACAGGTTGACTAAGTCGGCACATTTCATACCGATCGCCATGAGATATTCAATTACACAACTAAACATTATTTTCGAGAGAGATATTGTCAAATTGCACTGTGTACCGGTCTCCATTATTTTTGACAGAGATCCGAGGTTTACTTCGAGGCTTTGGGAGAGTATGTAAGGAGCAGTTTGGCACTCGACTACAGTTTAGTACTGCGTACCATCCTCAGACTGACGGACAATCGGAGCGGTTGATTCAAACTCTCGAAGATATGCTCAAGGCGTGTATTCTACAGTTTGGTGGATCGTGGGAGGATTATCTACTTGTGCGAGTTTGTGTACAACAACAGCTATCAGACGAGTATCGGGATGCCACCATTCGAGGCACTATATGGTAGGCCCTGCAGGTCACTAGCATGTGGGGCGGCACCGGAGGATACAATGGCTATAGGACCTGAGATTGTTGTGGATCACACTGAGAAGGTGAGGCATATTAGACAGAGACTTCAAGCGGCACAGGATAGATAGAAGAAATATGTGGATAGGTATCACGGGGATCTGAGCTACGAGGTTGGAAACATGGTCTATTTGAAGGTTTCGCCCTGGAAGGGTCATCAGAGATTTGGCATTAAGGGAAAACTGGCACCAAGGTTTATTGGACTGTTTAGAGTTGAGGAATGTGTCGGCAAAGTGGCTTACCGTTTAGAGTTATCACCACAGTTAGCAGGGGTACATCCAGTGTTTCACATATCCATGTTGAGGCTAGCTAAGTCGGGACCGAGACCTATGGTTGATGTACGTCAGATTGAGGTGCGACTAGACGTGTCATTTGAGGAGCAACCTGTGGAGATCATGGATAGGAGGATTTAGACTTTGAGGAATAGGGAGATCCCGAAGGTTTTAGTTCGTTGGCAGCATCATGGAACTGAGGGACTCACTTGGGAGCTCGAGTCTACCATCATGCGACGACGGTATCCCCACTTATTTGCCGCTAAGTATTTAAGTTTAATTTAAATTTCGGGACAAAATTTTACCTAGTTGGGAAGAATTGTAACAGCCCGAATTTAATTCGCTGTTATTTGTGACGTATTGTAGACGTAGCGGACAACTCATACACCCGTGGGACCTGCAGCTAGGCTAGAGCACGCCTGTAGTTAAGTAAATTGTTATTTTGAGTGTTGTTTTGACTAATTTTGCAATGTTTATGTTAAAATAGGCTAAACGACATCGCGATGTGTGTAATTATATTTCAATTGACGTGTGAGATTATGTGTTAAATATTCACCTCGATATGCGTGTCGACGAGAGTACCAGATAGACTAAAAGAAGAAATATTAGGCGGGGAAAAAATACACACATTAAATGAATTAAATGTGATAAAATAGTAAATTGATAGGCAACTAGGGACACGCAGGGTCGTGGTCGACACGCGTGGGTGGTACGGTAGTGTGTACGCCCGAGTACACTTGTTGGCGCAGAATGAAATTGTAGGCACGAAAATATAGGCGAATATATATAGGTAATTTAATATATATATATATATATATATATATTAAAATCAGAAAATTAAAAAAAATAATTGTGAAATGACCAAAAAGGGTAATGGATTATGAAGGATGAAGATAAGAACTTAGAGGCATTTTGGTCATTTCACCCCAAAATGTTAATAAACACACCACCGACACCACATTTCTCCATTTTTGATCGAAACCGAGAGACCGAGAGAAGAACGAAAAGAGAAAGAGAGAGGGATCGCGAGCTCAACAAGGTTGTCGCGAGGTGAGGTGAGTTGTTGGTTTGTTGTTGTTGTATGTGTTGTTGTTGGATGTTGGTGTGGTGTACGGTGGGGGGTGCAGTTCGTCCGAGGATGAACATGGCATGAGAGATGTCTCCCATGCCAAGATAAGAGGAAGGGTTGGGGTTGAGAGCCAACCCCGATTTAAAAAAAAAAAATTTAAGAGACGAACTCGTATCTAGTGAAAATCAGAGACAAATTCGTCTCTGGATGAAGGGGACGCACGAACGAAGGGCTGGACCCGCCAAGGCCGGTCCAAATGCCGCCCCCCTCCCCAAATTTTAAAAAATAATTTTAAAATAAATAAAAAATATATATATATATATATTATTTTAGATATTATTTTTTGGAAAATAGGGAAAATAGTTCAAAAATATCAAAAAATTGGAGAAAATTCTAGAAAAATATGAAAAATTAGAAAAGGGTTCATAAATGAATTTTGGGTCTTTCTCATAATGTTGGCAAGATATTGTCGGGGTTTTTACCTCGAAAAATCTAAAATTGACATAATATATCAAATTGAAGATAATTCAATGACAAATAATCTTAGGTACATTTGGGTGATAATTTTAATTTTCGGGTGTTTATTGGAGCTAGTCGGGGTTTGGATTTCGGGACGTAGAATGCGGATTGAGATGTGTAGTATCAAAACTAAAATTACTTGAGTATTTACTTCTTTTGGCATTTTGAATTCAATTTATTTCATTTCAATACTCTATTCTTGGAAATAGCTATATGGGCAAGCGTTGAGCGGCGCTCCCTCTGTTCCATTCATGTGTGTATGTCCACTGCATCATAGCACGTGCTACCAGATCGGTCTCGGTGATTAGCACGACCCGAGTATCACGTCGTGACATGTGTCGGTGCGCTGTAGGTGTAACGTCGACCATCGAGCGGATCCAGATACTTGCCCTGCTTGAGTAGGACTCGCCGGCAGTATTCTGTGGAAGAGTCCGAATTATGGTGGTAGTCTGACCCTAGGGGGCTAGGAACACACTTTGAGCTTTTCCAATTATTTATTCATGCGATGAGCGCAGTTGCCTGTATTCATTTTCACATGTTTATTTAATAGCTTTATTTAAATTTCAGTATTTACTTTCAATATTGCTCACTTAATTTCCTTGAGAATACTCACTCTGGACTCGTCATCTGCCTTTTGTGATGGCTTGAATGCAGATCCTAATACGAGCAGGAGCAAGGGCAAGCTGCCAGAGTACTGTTGATCTGAGATTGCCTGACTCGTACGTTTATATTATATTTATTTTGTTTCATTTTGGGTTTGGGAATTTTGAGATACCTTGTGTATATTGATCTTTTTGTGACTTCAGAGGTAATTATGGTTATATATGGGTTTTCCACATTAGGTTTATAGTTTACGTTACATATTTATAGTATCATTATCTGAGTAAATGTGTTAGAAAGGTTTCCGCTATGTATAAATTTAAGGATTCTATAATGACTTAACATATAATTTGACTTTAATACAACTTAATCAATAAATGGATAATCAATAAGGTTTAAAAAGATAAAATGGAGGATATAATCTAATGTAGCGCACAACTGCCGCTGGTAAGACAGACTGTGGGTCCGCATTGGCCCCCGTGGCGGTCCATTTAAAAAATGGGTCGTTACACAACACGTGTAAAACTCCCGCAACTCTGATGCATTCCCGACTACCTGACAAAGGTTTGAACCCTAATAGATAGGATTTATGGTTAATAAATACCCTTAGATAAACCTCCAAAGTTTCTCGAATTTTTATAAATTTTTTAGAAATTCCAGTTTACACACTGCCTGATATACCGTGGATGGCGCCGCCAAGAAGGATGCCCCCACGATGCCTGCATGGCACCATATGGTGGCTCTCTGGTTGAGACGTGTCCAGGCCTTATGTAACAACCCTCAAATCTAACTTGACTTATATTGCACTTGTCAGGACCGTGACCCGGCTACGCGATATTGTACTATATTTCGAACTTCGGGAGTTGACACTGAGGTAATTTTATGATTCTTTGATTTGTGTATTAGTATTTTAGTCTAATACGAGTCTCAAGCCGTTCGGGCAAATATTAGTTTGTGTGAGGCTTCGCCTAGTTAAACGGGGGAGTGTAACACAATAAAAATACAATTAAATGAATTTTTGTATAATTTAAATAATTATGTGTACGAGACAAGGCGAAACTACGTGCAACGTGAGTCAAAACAAGTCAAGACGGACCAAGGAACGTTATTTGAACACGGGGAGTTAGATAATTACACGACATATGTGCTATGTGATAGGGTTTGTTAAAGTGACACAACCCAACTTGAGAGAACCATCGATCAGCCTCGAGATGCGTGCATGTGTGGTGATGAATTGAAAAGTCTATAAAAGGACAACCCACCTAACACACTATTCACTTTCCCTTTCCTCTCTCTCACCGATCTTCCTCTCTCTCACAACTGAGCCTCCCCTCTCCTTCTCCCACCTCCCCTGGTGACCGGCCCTTAACCCTCGCCGGAGGTCTGCTTTTTCTTTCTCTCTCTCTCTCTCTCTCTCTCTCTCTCTCTCTCTCTCTCTCTCTCTCTCTCTCTCTCTCTCTCTCCCTCTCTCTCTTCTTTCTCTCTCTCTTTTCTCTCGTTTCTCGCCTATTCACTATCGTGTGTCACTGTCCACATGCTACCGGATTGGGAAGGTGGCCACGATCGTCGGAGGCGGTCCTAGGTGGTTACAGGAGTTGAAGAGAATGCTCAACGCATGGTGGATGTGGAGTTATGGGTGTCGGTTATTTATTTAAGTATGTGTTTCTTCTTCTCATCTGGTCGGCATATGGGGCACTGCCGTGACTAGGGACCGGTCAGGGACACGTCACGGTGGTCCACTGAAGTCCCTGATAGTCCCAGAGCACCCCCATCGTCGTGGTCATTGTGTATGTGGTCAAGATCACTAGTACCTTGTTTTTGAATTTTTTCAAACTGTTTTGCTGCTTGGTTTTGGAGCGGCTGCCGAGTTGCTACTGGTGGTCGGGGACGGTCGGGGATGGGCCCTCATGACCCACCAGATTCCTTACGTTCCTGAAGTGTCGCTAGTACATTGTATTTATGTGTTGACTCGCGGTTTTGTGCAACTATTGTTGTTTATGTTGTTGTTGGATTGTTTTGTACTCCTCGCTAAAAAACACCTTCACTGGCCGCGCCACCGCTAGACCACCAGGACAAGAGGTTGTTGGAGACCCCACCAAGCTTTAGCTTGGGTCCCACAACCCTTCAGAGTGGTCAAAAATTGTGAGGTGAGCGCAAAATGTTGTTATTTCATGTTCATGTCATGTCGTGGTGTGTTGTGCTGCTCCTTGTCGGAATCCACTATCGTGGGGCGGTGCCACCATGATCAAAGACCTCAGGGACCAAACTAAGTTCATACTTGTGTCTCACGACTCTCAAAGTGGCCCAAAACAACGACGTTTGTATTTGTATTCGTCGTTCTTGTTTAGAGTTGTAATGACGAATTCATGCGGGAGTTCTTTATATCACGTCGAGTAGTCGTTGACGTAACGTAGAGCGTGCCTACGACCTTTCCATGCCGTGAGGGTACTCTATGGACGTTGGACCACATCGCAAGATTCCTTAATCATCGGTGTATGGTCATTTTGAGTTTGTGTTGAGTCGTTATTGTCGAGCAACGCGATATTGAGTTCGTGTTGAGTCGTTATTAAACGGTAGTGACGTCATGGTCAAGCCGCCAGTCCTCAAGACTATAGCGTGATCTATTTACGACTGAGTCGAGCCTATGATTCATGAGTAGGCTTACATGCGTTATGGTTATTAATGTTGTGATATCGTAGTCGTGGTTATTGTTCTGGTTTTTCAAACCTGAGAGATTATTCATTTTCCTATCAATTTGTCAAGTTGTTTGAGTCCTTAAAACACTTAGGAAGAACACTAAGGTTAACCTAGGGTTTAGTTGATGACTTGACCTACTAATACGAGTTCTCTGACCTCGTCAGGTAGCGAGAAACTTGAGGATACGCGTTAGGGACGCGAGAGTGTCTACGGGTTGCGTTTGGTCAGGTAAGTGCATTTGCCCTAAAGCTTGTGTAGGTTAGTAAGCCAATTAAGAAAATACCATGTGATTCATTATCACTTTGTCATGTTTGCTATGATCTACTTGTTGGCATTCCATTCCATATTTCTTTTATGTGTGTTCTTGGCATAAGTGTATGTCTCGAAAATACATGCGGCCTGCACTAGAAGGGATAAAACGCAGGCACTCGTGCGCCCTAGTGATTGTGTGATACCATGTACTGGATTGTTGTGGATATTGTTGTGGTTATCGATGTTGCGACATCACTGTTATGGATTTGTTGTGGATTTTTAGACCACTTATGGCCTCTCTTGACTCGTAGAATACGCATATTTCGATTGCTATTATTTCTAGTCTGTCTATCATACACTTTGCCTATTTAAATTCTCGTCTTTCAATTCTTGCATGATATTTATACTACCATGTTTGATAATTCATGAATTACTGTTATATTCTTCTGGCATTACTTTCGATTTTCTCTCAGTTGCTCACCGTCTAGTTTGTGACAGTGGGTGCAGATTTGCCAGAGTGTTCGAAGGGTAAGAAACCTTACTTAGGAGACTTTTTGTGAGGATTTGTGGTTTTATTCGAGCACTTTAGCCTAGGTTATGTTTGATTTCTGCTTGTATGTTGATTTCTTTATATATATATATACATCATGTTTGGTTTGAACTTAGGATAATAGGTTATTTGATATCATGTATAACTTTACATGGTTTTCGTTTGATGTACATGAATATTCCCGTTTACAGGGGTTTCCACATATATAGATTCCTGATTTTCGTTTGACTAAGTTATTTTCCAATACTTGTTTAGTTTGAATTTTCTTTCGCTGTGTTATACTTGCAATAACTCTTTCATAAAACTTGCAATTTGATAATTAGAGGTTGACTAGGCTCGCCAAAATCGCCGAGTACTGACTCGGGGATATGTACGAGTCTAGGCTGGACGTTCCTAAATGCATTAGAAATTTGGGGCCGTTACACTTTAAGTTCACATCCTCGGCGCGGGTGTGAACTTAAAACAAGGCTCTGGTACACATGTTTGTGAGAGAGGCTACCAATACAATGACCTGTGCGGCATCCCTCACGGCGAAAAATCGCAAAATATACCTTTATTGGTCATGCTTTGAGAGGCGCCGCCATACATAGGAAATGTGCGGCGCCTCTGCAACGTCCATTCGAAAACCAGATTCAGGAAATTTTCAGAACACAAACTCGACTCTACTCAACACGCTCAACTTGGCGATCATTGCCAACATGTCATTGGACTCAAAACCATCTAAAATCGGCTTTGGATCATCATCTAAGCGTCGGTAATGTCCGAGAATTCGAGATATCCCGAAATAAATTGAAAAACCGAACGAAAAATAATAAACACAACACCGGCTTGACGTCGCGTGTTGATCGCTCTGGGGGTTACCAAGACACCGGTGATTCAACAGAATCGACTCCGGCGAGGCACCCTTGGTCACTGCGATTACAACGTGAGTAAGCAACGCAAGAATAGAGAGGAGAAATAAGAGAGCAAGGTTTTCACCTAGATTCCGGTGGGAAATGGGACTCTGGCAAAGCTCTGGCCGGCCGTCCAGAACCACCTCTGTGGTTGTCTTGCTCACTAAGCAAGAAAAGAAGAGAAATAAAGGAGAGAAGAAGAAAATGAATAGTGAAAAGGGAATCAAGTGGTGGAGTGGTCCTTATATAGGCCCACTCATCATCCACTTGCATACATGCATCTCGAGGCGAATCCATCAACTCCCCCCTTTGGAGTGTCCACCAAGTCTAACTCTCTATGGTGACTCTACTAAGTGACTTGCTTGTCACTTAGTTATTCAGCTCCTTTGTTAATCCTACGCTCCTCGCTCGTATGGCACCACAACTCGAACATTGTGTGCCCGTGGTCTCGTCACGTTCCGGTTTAATTAAAATCATCGCATTTATTATTCAAAAAATCATTTATTTGTGTTTTTAACTCCCTCGTTTTCCTAGGCGAAGCCTCACTTAGACTAACAAATCGTCAAACGGCTTGAAACTCGTATTAGACTATCATACTAACACAAACATCACATAAATATAAAATTTCCTCGGTGTCGACTCCTGAAGTTCGAAATATCGCGAAGTATCACGCAGTCGGGTCACGGTCCTGAAAAGTGTAACACAAGTTGGGTTAAAGTTTGAGGGTTGTTACTATAACGACCCGAAAACTCATGTTATTTTTGTGTGATGATGTGTAATATCAATTTATACTCGAGTCTGTGTGACAGGACGGTGATGTCGAGCTGCGAGTGGAGTTTACCTAGGAAAATAGGAAGAACTGGTATCAGGCAGACAAAATTACGGGTACACGGGTCCGGGAAACTATTTTCGTGGACAATTGGAAAATAAAATATAATAATAAATTAATTCAGAAAATATGTTTGGGTCGTTATAAATTCTATTTGTGTGCGATAGTACGAGTTGTGGTGCATGTCGGACGTAAAAACGCCTAAGGATTGTTCAATTTTAGTTAAATTGGATAAGGACGAGGAAAGAGTCTCCATGTGTGTCATCAAAGTGGTTGGTGGTTGGTGGCTGGTGTGATTATGGGCCACAAGATGTGCCTCGAGATGCAGTAGTGAATCAAGATGGGGACTCACCTATAAATAGGTGAGTCAATCCACACACACACTCTCTCACACATTTCTCTTTCATTTTCTCTCTCTTCTCTCTCACTCTACGGGAAGAACGAAAAGGAGGAGGAGGGTTTCAGTGATTCAAAGCATGGATCGACGCCAGGGATCGACCAACTACTCGATTTAAGGTGAGATCTCGACTCCCTACGCATTACTCTACGTTTTGACACTTATTTTGGGTGTTTTCGTCGCGATGAATTCGAACAACTATTTTGGAAAATCGATTCGTGTGGGTTGTTTTGATAGATTGCGATTGAATAGGGTGAGTAAATGATGATTTGGGAAGTGGTTTTTGAGATTTGAATGTTTTCTAAAATTTTAGGAGTTTTGGTGGATTTTTGGGTGATTTCCGTAAATCGATGATTTCGTCGGGTTTTGACGCGAGCCGAGGGTGGTTCGGCGTGTTATTGGATGTTTGGTTGATGTTGGGATAGGCTCGAATCACGGCGACGCAAGCCAGGGTGCCAAAAATCCCGTTATAGAGGCATTCTGGGAAGGACGCCGTGAGCATTCCAGCTTACAGCGCTACTCACGGCGTCTTGGGCAGGGGCCTCAGGGTCCCATGTCGCAAGGACGCCGCCACGACCAGTAAGGTCACGACGTCACCTATGGCGTGTTGGGCAGTGAGCCTCATCCGCACGCCGTGGAGACGCCGCCTAAGCCAATGGATGTCACGGCGTCCCGACGACGTGACACTGTTCACAGGGGCAAATTTTTATAAAATTTTCAAAAATTTTTGGGAACCTCTCGAATATCTAAATTGGTTCAAATACAACCCAATATCCGGGTAATCGACCCAAATGAGTGAACGAGTAAAATTATAGAAAATTGGAGTAACAACCCTCGAATTTTAACCCGACTTGTATGATACTTGTCAGGATCGTGACCTGGCTACGCGATACTGGATCGTATTTCGAACCTTGGAAGTCGACACCGAGGTAATTTTATGATTCTTTGATGTGTGTAATAGTATTTTAGTTTTAATGCGTGTCACGGGCCGTTTTGGCGATTTTTAATGTAAGAGAGATTTCCGTTTAGGTAAATGGGGGAAAAATACAATTAAAAGAATTTTTGTTGAATTTAAATAATTATTTGACGGGACGAGGCAAGACTACGAGCACAACGGAGAAATAAGAATCGAGGAATACAAGATTTACGCGGGAGTTGGTTAACTAAGTGACTTACGAGTCAATTGTTGGAGAGCATATAAGAGATTGGTAAAATGACATAACTCTAATTTGAGGAGACATGGGATTGACCTCGAGAGGTGTGGGGTGTTTTAAGATGAAATATAGAGGGAATTATGGAAAACTCCAGGGGTATAATGGTCATTTTGACCCAACTGATATATATATATATATGTTGTTGTAAACAAAACCCTAACTCTTCTACCCAAACCGCCGCTCTCTCTCTCTCCTCCCTCTCTCTCTGCTGCTCCTCTCCACCACCCTCTCTCGATCTCTCCTCCATCTTCACCCTCATGGCCTCCTCTCTTCTCACGTCACTCCCTCTCCATCTCTTCATTCATGGTTCCTCCTCTCTCCCACTCACTCACGGCCTCACCCTCCTCACTCACTGTCACCGCCACCCTCCTCCTCCTATCGCTGTCGATGAGCTGCACTATGAAGGTCCTAATTTCCCTGTGCAATAGGGTACGCCCGGCCTAGACCCGTGCAGGCCCCGAGTCATCACTCAGCAACCTAACGAGCCTAGTTAGCCTTCGATTCATCAATTTTAACGATTTATGAAAGAGTTATTGCAATAATACACAGCGAAATACTAAACAAGTATAATACGGGAAATAACTCAATCAAGGAAAATATAGGAATTCTATAAGTATGGAAAACCTCGGGTATTCATGTACAATTCGATAAGCATATATACATGATACCAGTCTCATCAAAAATGCTAAGTTCAATATTCCCAAAACATATGTATGAAACGATATACAAGTAAGCAAAACATAAACACATACTATAAAGTCTCCCTGATCCCGTCGTTAGTCCCCAAAGTAGGTCTCCTAAGCAGGGACCCTTGCCTTTGCTGTACTCCACCCTATCTGCACCCACCGTCACAAACTAGACGGTGAGTAACTGAAGAAATCGAAAGTAGTGCCAGAAGAATATAACAATAATTTATGATTTAAGAAGAAAAACAGTATAAATATCATGCGGAAATGAAAGAGTAGGAAAGTAAGTAAATCAAGTGCATGATAAACAGACTGATGGATAACCAATAGAAATTTGCATGTTCTAAGATTCAAAAGAGGCCCATGAGTGTTCTAATTTCACAGCAATATGGCAAAGATCTCACAAGATCTCCCCGGGCAATGTCGTAATATTAGCGCAACTTGAAATTGAGAGGCATCGTAACACCTCTCGAATCCAGTACCCAGTACACACAACACTAGGGGTGGTCAGTTACCCCTAAAGGAGGCACCCTCGTTGTCTTAGCTAGTGCGGGACCACATGATACCTTCGAGACACACACTCATGCCAAGAACATACAACAAACAATATGGAATGGAATATCAAACAAGGGATCAATTCAACAATATCAATGAATAGAGGATGTATAAATCGCATGTTATTTTCTTACTGGCCTACTAACATACACACATATAAGGCACGTGTGTACTTACCTGACTAATCGCAACCCGCAAACACACTCTCACGAATCCTAACGCGTATCTCCGAGTTTCCCGCTACCTGACAAGGTTGGAAACTCTGATTAATGGGTCGAGTCGTTAATTAAACCCTAAGTTAAACCCTAGTGTATTCCTAAGTGTTTTAAGGACTCAAACGACTCGACAAAATCGATAGAAAACTAAATACTCTCTCTCGGGTTTGAAAAACTACAACAATAACCACGACTACGATATCACAACATTGATAACCATGATGCATGTAAGCCTACTCATGAATCGTAGGCTCGGCTTAGTCGTATATGGGTCACGCTATAGCCTCGAGGGTCGGCAGTGTGACCACAATGTCACAACCATTCAGCGACATGAAACACACCTCCATGACTTCCCATTGTACCCTAGCCATGCATTAACATCATATGGAAAAATGACTCAAACATCAAACCAATAACCACACGTTCTTAAAAAACCGATGTACATAAATCCCATACATTTAACGAAGTTGTCTACTCACAATGAGTTCGACCATGTCAAGAACATCACCATGATCGAACCCTAAATCAACCATAACCGAGCAACAGTTGAGATGACAATGACTGTTATAACAACTATGTTGGTGTTGTACGACTTTGAAGAGGGGTTTCCTCGGCATGAACTGGCCGAAAAACACCTCGCCTAATCAGAACTCAAACGCACCCACGCCAACACGTAAAATAACCACAAAATAACTATATCAGTCCTGGTTCAAACACACCAAGGGTTGCAAAAGACCATCGAGGACATTGGTGAGGTCCCCGACAATCCCCCATGAGTGGTGGTCTGGCTAGCAGCGCTGCCATTCACGGTATTTTCTGGTGAGACTCTCAACAACAAACAATTTTGATAACACCAAGCACACGGACAATAACAACAATGTATACGCAACGAACTAAGAGTGCTCCAAGGGCATGGGGACTCGGGTGGACCTCTAGGGACCATCCCCGACCACCGAACCCACCGGAGCAGCAACCAGAAGCGGCGGTAGTGGACAAACTCAACGAAAGAGAAACTTAAGAATAAAATAGTCGACATCATCGCGTAACTTGATTAGTAAACAATGTGTGCAGCGAGGGGGGGTGCTCCGATCTACTAGGACCCCGACGAGACCGCTATGGGTTGTTTCCGACCAAAGCCTAGCTGTGGCACCACCACCAGTCGAGTGAAGACTGACACATCCAAGAGAAATACCAAAACAGTTTCAATGACAGTACTTCATGTTTGTCGTGATTTGGGGCTCCGGGACTTTGAAGATGCCGATGAGGCGTCTCCGAACACCGTCCTATTCATCGCCACCCGCCACTGCTCGTCATCGTTCAGTCATACCAGCGAGCAGCAGATGCGAGAGGAGAGAGACAGAGATACAAAAATGAGAAAGAGGGAGGGAGAGAGAAACCGAGAGAGAGGGAGAAAGAGAGACGACCTCCGGTGAGTGAGCTCCTGCGAGCTTGTGGCACAGTCGTGGAGGAGGGTGGAGTGGGAGACCGATGAGAGAGATGAAGTGGGAGAGGAGAGAGGGCGGCTGTTATGTGAGAGAGAAATGATGAATAGTGATGTATGGTTTTAGATAAAAAAATTATTTATAAGTATTTAGTTTGTCAAATTACCCTTTTGCCCTTACTTTCATCTCAAAACACACTCTTATCTCTAGGTGACACCCACCTATGGCACATCTTACCTTGCTTCCCTCGTGTGGTGTATCCCAAGACTTATCCTAAGCCTATTACAATTTGTTTCCAACTCAACTCTAGGCCTTATATTAATTAACTTCAAAATTAATCATATAACCCATGTTAGGCCATTAATTGAACTTTATAAATTAGTACTCAAGGTCATACAAACTCCCTTCTATCTGGTACTCAGTGCCCCGCGTCCGGCATGCTTCTCGAGGCGGTCGCATACTTGGTGTTCAATCAAATTAATTATGCCTAAATTATACTTTATTTGATTAAATCATGTTTCCTCAACTAAGGTCATATTCATGATTTGACTTTGTTTATCACATTTAATACCCACTTAATTGACTATCGGAACCCCGTTTACCTAGTCGGAAACCTCACTCAGATTTAAAATTGCCCGACTGGCTCCCTCTCTCTCTCTCTCTCGGCTTGTGCTATCTGTTTGCTCACTGTTTTGGGGTCATCGTGGCTAGTGGGACCGTCCCCGGTCACGGCTGATTGGAGGCGACACCCCATCGACGCTGCTGGCCGGAGGTGACTCCCTCCATGTGCAATAGTGCGAAACTGTGGTGTATTGTGGACAGTGATGGTGTGTGTGCACCACATGGTTGGGGTGTGTGCACGGTTGGGGTGTGTGATGGTGTTGTGCACCCCACGGCTGGGGTGTGGGGTGCATTATGTATGTGTGAGATGTTTTCTATCACGACAAGTAGTCGTTGACGTGAAGTAGGGCGTGTACATGACCTCTCCATGTCGTGTTGGCACTCTACGGACGTTAGACCACACCCGCGAGGTCCCCAAACTCGTTGGTGCATAGTCGTTTTGAGTCGTGTTGTTTTTATAGATTTGCGTTCGAAGGTCGAGAATTTGTGATGATGTCGTCGTCGCGCCATCGGTCCTTAAGACCATGGCGTGACCCACACATGACTGAGCCAAGCCTATAGATTGTGAATAGATTTATATGTACGTTTTGTGATTTCAAACCCAAGAGAAAAGTTTTGTTTTCATTTAGTTTTGTGATCGACTTACCGATTGATTTATCGAGTCCTCGAGTCATCAAAACACTGGAAAAATATTAAGGTTTAAACCTAATTTTAGTTAACGACTCGACTTAATAACACGGGTTTCCAACCTTTTCAGGTAACGAGAAACTAGGGGATTCGCGTTAGGATTCGCGTGAGAGTTTGTTACACGGGTCGCGATAGTTCAGGTAAATACACTTGTCTTAAAGTTTGTGTACGTTAGTAAGCCAGTTAAGAAAATACCATGTGATTCATTTTCATTTCGTTGTGTTTGCTATTATCTACTTGTTGGCATTCCATTCCATATTCCTTGTATGTGTGTTCTTAGCATAAGTGTGTGTCTCGAAGGTACATGCGGCCTGCAGTACTAGAATGGATAAAACGCAGGCACTCGTGCGCATGAGTGTTTGACCACCCCTAGTGATTGTGTGATACCATGTACTGGATTGTTATGGATTTCAATGTTGCGACATCGCTATTGTGGATTTGTTGTGGATTTTAGACCACTTATGGCCTCTCTTGACTCGTAGAACACGCATGTTTCGATTGCTATTATTTTCGGTTGTCTATCATGCATCTTGTTTATTTAAATTACTATTTTCCAATTCCAGCATGATATTAAGATTGTCTTGTTTGAAAATTCATGAATTACTGTTATATTCTTCTTTTTACTTTCGATTTTTCGCAGTTACTCACCGTCTAGTTTGTGACGATGGGTGCAGATAGAACGGAGTGCGGTAGGGGCAAGGAACCTTGCCTTGGAGACTTTTTGTGAGCAGCTGGACTTGAGGTATCGAAATGTTGCCTCATGTTTATTTCTTTTTGTATGACATTTTATATATATGATTTTTAGTTTGGAATTGGGGATAGATTTTGAAGTGGATACCATGAATTCGTTAAGTTTACTTGGACACGAACCTATCGGGGTTATCCACATTTATATAGATTCCTGATTTCCGTTTGATTGAGTTATTTCCCAATAATTGATTAGTATTAAATTTTCTTTCGCTGTGTTATACTAGCAATAACTCTTTCATAAAACTTGAAATTTGATGATTTGAGGCTGATTAGACTCGTTAGGCTCACTGAACATCGACTCGGGGCCTGCACGGGTCTAAGCAGGCGTACCCAAATGCATTGGAAATTTGGGGCCGTCACAATTGGGTAAAATAAGGAAATTTAATAGGGAATTGCAATTAAAGGGAAATAAAAACTCTAACATGGACAAACTGGAACGACAATGATCACCAGGTGCTTAGTGAGCGGGTGGCGAGCGTGTGAAGTCGTTTTGGGGGCGTGTGAAAGCCGCGAGCGTGGAGAGGGCGTGGAGGTTGCGTTGTACTGTGAGTAAAACCAATAGGAGTATTTATATTATTTCATTTGTGCATTTAAATTTGGTTGTTATATTTCTTGGTCAAATATGTTTTCTTGAAATCCATATGTGATCTATATTTCATGGTAGATTATTTGGCGTTGTTTCTTGTGGATTTATGAATGAGTGGTCCAAAAGTAAGTGAGTCATGGTTACTATTTATCTGCGATATGAGCTATTATCTTGACGCTGTTGATATCTCCCAATTGAGTGTATGTTGGGGGCTATTATCCGGGTCTGTGGATATCTCATTGTCACATGGAGTAGGGCTTGTTGGGTGTTGGCCACGTCTTAATGGGGCTTGTTAGGTGTTGACCACGTCCCAGTTTCTCCGAGTCTGGTAGGGTATCCTCGACTCAACAACCTTTTGGTCGGGACTACTTGAATTTTCTGTGGTTTTCTTTGACACTCAATTATCGTGGATTTCTCAGTGATATATTATCATGCGGTTTAGTTTTATCTTTGTGATATTTCGGCGTGATATTAGTTTAGCCATTTATTTGACATTTGAAATTATATTTAAAGTCCACTTGGTTGTTACTGCTATTTTCTGTACTCACCGTCATTTTTATGACAGTGGGTACATGCGACGGCCCTAAATCTCCCGGGGCCGCCCCGTGACCCACGCCTTCGCCTCAAGCCCAGCCAGCGCTGTCACATCACCGGACACGTCATCACTGCTGCCACGTCCGCAACTCTGTGGAGTGATGCTCCGTGTAACTAATCCTACTATATTAAGTTGTCTGACACATTTAGCAGATTAGTTGATAATTACAATTATATCATCAGCGGAAGCACTTAATTCATATTTTATGAGAAATTATTTAACCTAAGTAGTGGAAAACCCGGATACAAACACCATGTATATAACTCGAGACGAACTAAACAAGAATCCATATACATGTGATAAAGTTATAAAGTCCCCAAAACCCAAAGAAAATAGTATATACATACATGATATCAAAACACTAGTTATCGCAACGAACGGCCTTAGAGATAGTCGCCTAGTATCTCCTTTCCCTTGCTCTTGCTCGTACCGGGATCTGCGCTCGGTTGCCCAACACATACAAAGAACGAGCCCGGTGAGTAAATTCCCAAGAGAAGTCTACACGTTAATCATGAAAAACCACAATAACTTGCGAGACATATGAATATGACCCCGACGACAGGAATCATATTCCTATGGTGGCAAACGATATCCAAAATAAAACCATTCGATCACAACACAAAGAGAAAATAACACACCATTCGAGAAATCTGGTCCAACCACGATATCATTTATAAGAAAACTAGATAGAAGTGTGACGAGTCTAACCAAACTAGATCGTACTTCGTAGATTCGGATGCCCCATTGAGCAGCACATCAAGCCTAGACCACACCCAAACTACTAACGGTGACCGGAACAAATCGCAACCCACCGGACACGTGCACCCCGTTGCTCGGGTAGCTATTCACCTAGCTAAGCCCAAGACACGCGCTACAACCTAGCCTACTCAATTCCGTACCACAACCATCTCGATTAACCTCCGACAATGTGAACACATCAAACACCGTCCAACACATAATCGCAGTGCATAACATGGCAACCAAAATATGTAACAAGGCGATAAATAAACAAATGAATAAACACATCATTCATATGGACAAACCACGCATGAATTAAAGTGTAACATTCTCAAGGGTTTTACGCACCTGTAACTACGCACTCCGACTTCCCGGACCCGTCAATCCGACCCGCCTAGCTCTCCTATGCCCGAGCTATGGTTCCCCAGTCCCTGAAGTCCATTTATAGTGTTTTATATTATTAATAACACACTTATAATATTATATCATATATTCCATTTTGCAGTTGTGGTACCTCTTCCGGACAATGTCGGGGTTCCAAAAATACCCGAAAAGTCCCGTACCTACTTTTCTACCTTTTTCAAATTTTCTATATTTTTTTAGAATTTTTCCCAATTTTTCTGATATTTTTTTCCTATTTTTCCTATTTTCCAGAATTTAAAACTGTTTTCTGTTTTTTTTTTTTTTTTAAATAAATAAAAATATTATTTAAATATATTATTTAAATAATATATGTGGGTCCCCCGAACCGGGTCGGACCCGACCCAACCAGGTCGGCCGGTTCGGCCCTCTGGCGGGGTCCGGTCGGGCCGGCCCAGCCCACCCGGCCGGGTGGGCGGGCGGTTTGGCCCGCCCCCCGGATGGGCTGGGCCGCCCGGCCGGGCCCAGGGTGCACGCGCACGCACGCGTGCGTGCCCCCCCTCCCTTTTTCTTCCTCCACCGAGGCGCACCGGCGCCTTTGGTTTCTTCTCTTTTTTTTTTTTTTTTTTTTTTTCTTCTTCTTCTTCTTCTTCACTCTCCTCTCGATTTCTCTTCCATTTCACTCCATTGGAGACCTCCAAAACCTCTAAATTTTCCCTCAAATCAACCCAAACAACATCAAATTTTCGGATTCAACATACATGCAAATAAACCCAAAATTTACCAAATCACTTCAATTTTCCACAAATTTGATCCCAATTGATAAGATTCATCAAACTAAACCTCAAGAACACCAAATTGACCTCCTAAAACCCAGTAAAAATAAATAAAATCCGAATTCACCACAACCCATTTTAATCACATTTTTATCAAAAATTTCCATTAAAATGGTAGAGATTACCTTAGATCGATGTTGTGAGGCTCGGATTTCCTCTTCAAGCTCGATTTCGTCCCTCCAAAACTTCGATTTCTCTCACAAAATCTCCCAACGATTTGATGAAACCGTTTTCCCTCTTTGCATGTTGATCGATCAATGTGATATATATAGTTGTGTTTTAATCTAGCGTGTGTGCGCATCTCGAGGAAGATCGGACGGTTCTGAACACCTGCTGCGTCACCAAAGTTCTTGACACCTTATCATGACAACGTTTGCCTTGAATTACCTTGTTGTGCATCTCGAGGATTATCCTATGCATGCTTGATTTTTCTTATCAAACTATAGGACTTCAACCAATTCATTAATACATTATAGCTTAAATCACCTAATAAATTA
The DNA here is from genome assembly GCA_039657345.1 of Stephania japonica. NCBI lineage: Eukaryota > Viridiplantae > Streptophyta > Magnoliopsida > Ranunculales > Menispermaceae > Stephania > Stephania japonica. The sequence continues at coordinate 242,014 of CM077561.1, read as the reverse complement.
TATAAAATTCATAAGTACGTTACACTAGCACTCGCTACCCTAAGCAACCTATGCCCCGTACCCCGGCTACCCAATACCCGGTACCCGGTCCTCGACACGCACTTCGGGACATATACCCGACTCGTAGCCTTGCCCGATGTCAACTTACACACATGTGATGTTTATATAAATAATAAATTTCCACATCACAATAATAGACATACAACATACACAAATAACACAATATAACCTGGGTACTCTTATTTGAGTCCACCCACCGTCACCGTAACGCCCGAATTAACCGTTAATCATCGTGATTAACACTAATACTCAATTAAATTAATTTGGGCCGTTACAATTCTTCCCAACTAGGAAAAATTTCGTCCCCGAAATTACGATAACCAATATCTCTTCTCGAAGTTGCAAAATGGACGCAACTACCTCGCTATTCAACCCGACACCCGTAGTCTAAATGAACTACTCAACTCTAACCCTTCAGTGAACGAATCAACTGAAATTCTTAGGGAACACATCTACCTATCCCAGGGAAACACATCAACCTGACCCTTGTGAACAAATCAACCAGTCTTCAACCAAAATCCTGGTGAACAAATCAACCAGTATCCCACCAAAACCGGGTGTACCAATAAATCAATCTCTGGTGAACACATCAACCAATCTTCTATTAAAACCTGGTGAACAAATCAACCAGTATTCCACTAAAACCTGGTGAACACATCAACCAGTCTTCTATTAAAACCTGGTGAACAAATCAACCAGTATTCCACCATCCTCTAGTGTACTAATCAACTATGATACACTAATCTAAGTGAACGAATCAACATAGATGCAACGAATGCATGAAATGCAACAAGAACAACAACTATAATTAATCAATCAACCTATATGCAACACACGCATAGAAAAACATAATAGTGACGTACCCTGCTCATGCTTTGTCGGGTCATCTCTCTCGATCAGGGCGATACTACGGCGTGAACTCTTTCATCGATGCTGTGGAATCTCTCAGTGCTTGGAAAGGCTCTACAACAATTCACACTAATGTGACCTCTCTGACCACACCTATAACATCTACGTCTGTCACTTCCTCCAGACGGTCGGCCCTCAGAGTGATGTCTATAATTACGGTCTATCTGATCTCGATTTCTACCTCTTTGGTCCCGTGTATAAGTTTGTTGTGGTGCTGACATCGCATATGCCCTGCCGTCTCGGTCATCGCCTCTGTGCCGTCGATCCCGCTGTCTATCCTCATATCGGGGACTACTGTCCTGGTGATCACTCCTACTATCTCTATCAGATTCCTCACATTGCCGTTTCGACCTCCCATCCGGCCGTGAACCCTGCCCTCTCTCTATTCCAGCCGACGCGGTCACTGGAATGCCATTCTTCTGTAGTAGGAATGTCTCATAAGTCAAGGCTCTCTCGAACATAGCCTGTAACGTCGAAGCCCCAGACGACACAATCGCACTCGCAATCACCTCCTCAACCCCCCGAACAAAGTAGTAAATCTCGCAAACGCTCGATGCGGCAATGTCCATAGAGAACTGCAGAAAATAGCGGTATCAGTCCATATACTGTAGCATCGTACGATTTCCCTGCCTAAGGGATAAGAACTCCTCTCTCAACCTCAGTCGAACCTCCATAGGAATAAACCGATCGTAGAAGATCTCTCGAAACTCCGCCCAAGTCGCCGGATCGGCATGTGTCTCTTGGTAGTTAGTCCACCACACTTCTGCGCGTCGGACTGAAGCATGTTCCGATAATCTTGCCCTATGCCTCTCCTCTCGTGTTCAGCTCTTTGTGCACGCCGATGCGATACAATCCGGTCTCCTCCGCGCTCGGGATTTCCACCGCCATAAAAGTATGTGGCCGGAATTTAAGAAAATCCCTCGCCTCTCCTCGCTTTGTGGATCCATCCTATACTCTGGAGTAGTAGTAATCGCAGATGGCGCTTACAACCGTCGATAGAGGTGCCGGAGTTACTATCTCCGCTGGCACCACTACTGGTGTAGTCTCAACAGTCGGTGTCTCATGCTCTACTGTTTGGCCTGCGGTCTGATTCTCAGTAGGCGTCACTGCTGTCTCTGTCGGTACTACAATCGCAGTCGGGTCTCTCGATGTCGTCGAGTGGTCGTTATGGCAAATGGTATCGAGCTCTCATCATGTCCGATAATAGCTCAAACCGCCTATCGTGAGCGGCAAGTCGTCTTTGCAACCGCAGGATCCATAACCTCATCTCCGCATGATCCTCTCGCCTGGCCGGGCACGACCACGACGGCCTCGTGATCCGTCCATCAAGATCTGCACCGAAAGTCGTGCGTCAAATTATTACGTAGTCCGTATATATATAACATACAACCAAATCATAACACACATATAAGTCCTTACTCTACCCGACTTATACCACTTCCCAACTAAGATTCTAAGTTAGGATCTTCGGGTTTCCACAACTACTTTATTTTAAAGTTTATGCTCTTGAAAGTTTTTATCCGAGGTTCCTCAAAACTCTCGCTCTGATACCAACTGCGACGGCCCTAAATCTCCCGGGGCCGCCCCGTGACCCACGCCTTCTGCCCTCAAGCCCAGCGCGCCTGTCACATCACCGGACACGTCATCACTGCTGCCACGTCCGCAGCTCTGTGAAGTGATGCTCCGTGTAACTAATCCTACTATATTAAGTTGTCTGACACATCTAGCAGATTAGTTGATAATTACAATTATATCATCAATGGAATCACTTAATTCATATTTTATGAGAAATTATTTAACCTAAGTAGTGGAAAACCCGGATACAAACACCATGTATATAACCGAGACGAACTAAACAAGAAATCCATATACATGTGATAAAGTTATAAAGTCCCCAAAATCCAAAGCAAAATAGTATATAGATACATGATATCAAAACACTAGTTATCGCAAAGAACGGCCTTAGAGATAGTCGCCTAGTATCTCCTTTCCCTTGCTCTTGCTCGTACCAGATCTCGCGCTCGGTTGCCCAACACATACAAAGAACGAGCCCAAAGAGTAAATTCCCAAGAGAAGTCTACACGTTAATCATGAAAAACCACAATAACTTGCGAGACATATGAATATGACCCGACGACAGGAATCATATTCCTATGGTCGGCCGTAAACGATATCCAAAATAAAACCATTCGATCACAACACGAGAAAATAACACACCATTCGAGAAATCTGGTCCAACCACGATATCATTTATAAGAAAACTAGATAGAAGTGTGACGGAGTCTAACCAAACTAGATCGTACTTCGTAGATTCGGATGCCCCTACCGAGCACATCAAGCCTAGACCACACCCAAACTACTAACGGTGGCCGGAACAAATCGCAACCCACCGGACACGTGCACCCCGCCGCTCGGGTAGCTATTCACCTGGCTAAGCCCAGTACACGCGCTACAACCTAGCCTACTCAATTCCGTACCACAACCATCTCGATTAACCTCCGACAATGTGAACACATCAAACACCGTCCAACACATAATCGCAGTGCATAACATGGCAACCAAAATATGTAACAAGGCGATAAATAAACAAATGAATAAACACATCATTCATATGGACAAACCACGCATGAATTAAAGTGTAACATTCTCAAGGGTTTTACGCACCTGTAACTACGCACTCCGACTTCCCGGACCCGTCAATCCGACCCGCCTAGCTCTCCTATGCCCGAGCTATGGTTCCCCAGTCCCTGAAGTCCATTTATAGTGTTTTATATTATTAATAACACACTTATAATATTATATCATATATTCCATTTTGCAGTTGTGGTACCTCTTCCGGACAATGTCGGGGTTCCAAAAATACCCGAAAAGTCCCGTACCTACTTTTCTACCTTTTTCAAATTTTCTATATTTTTTAGAATTTTTCCCAATTTTTCGATATTTTTTTCCTATTTTTCCTATTTTCCGAATTTAAAACTGTTTTGTTTTTTTTTTTTTAAATAAATAAAAATATTATTTAAATATATTATTTAAATAATATATGTGGGTCCCCCAACCGGGTCGGACCCGACCCAACCGGGTCGGCCCGGTTCGGCCCCTCTGGGCGGGTCGGGTCGGGCCGGCCCGTGCCCACCCGGGTTGGGCCGGGCGGCTTGGCCGGCCCCCGGATGGGCTGGGCCGGCCCACCGGCCCAGGGTGCACGCACGCACGCACGCGCGCGTGCGTGCCCCTCCCTTCTTCTTCCTCCACTGAGGCGCACCGGCGCCTCGGTTTCTTCTCTTTTTTTTTTTTTTTTTTTTTCTTTCTTCTTCTTGCTTCTTCTTCACTCTCCTCTCGATTTCTCTTCCATTTCACTCCATTGGAGACCTCCAAAACCTCTAAATTTTCCCTCAAATCAACCCAAACAACATCAAATTTTCGGATTCAACATACATGCAAATAAACCCAAAATTTACCAAATCACTTCAATTTTCCACAAATTTGATCCCAATTGATAAGATTCATCAAACTAAACCTCAAGAACACCAAATTGACCTCCTAAAACCAGTAAAAATAAATAACATCCGAATTCACCACAACCCATTTTAATCACATTTTTATCAAAAATCTCCATTAAAATGGTAGAGATTACCTTAGATCGATGTTGTGAGGCTCGGATTTCCCTCTTCAAGCTCGATTTCGTCCCTCCAAAACTTCGATTTCTCTCACAAAATCTCCCAACGATTTGATGAAACCGTTTTCCCTCTTTGCATGTTGATCGATCAATGTGATATATATAGTTGTGTTTTAATCTAGCGTGTGTGCGCATCTCGAGGAAGATCGGACGGTTCCTGAACACCCTGCGTCACCAAAGTTCTTGACACCTTATCATGACAACATTTTCCTTGAATTACCTTGTTGTGCATCTCGAGGATTATCCTATGCATGCTTGATTTTTCTTATCAAACTATAGGACTTCAACCAATTCATTAATACATTATAGCTTAAATCACCTAATAAATTATATAAAATTCATAAGTACGTTACACTAGCACTCGGCTACCCGGCAACCTATGCCCCGCACCCCGCTACCCAATACCGTGCACTGGTCCTCGACACGCACTTCGGGACATATACCCGACTCGTAGCCTTGCCCGATGTCAACTTACACACATGTGATGTTTATATAAATAATAAATTTCCACATCACAATAATAGACATACAACATACACAAATAACACAATATAACCTGGGTACTCTTATTTGAGTCCACCCAGCTGTCACCGTAACGCCCGAATTAACCGTTAATCATCGTGATTAACACTAATACTCAATTAAATTAATTTGGGCCGTTACAGTACACCCCCGTCATACTGTAGGGTCGATATGAGAACATGACCAAAAATAAGCGATTGAAGTTGAGAGCTGTTAGGCGATTTCCTCTTGCCTACAATGTAGGTTTCTTTGTGTTATATGTTTATGTTTTTCATACATTAGGATATGGATTTTGTAAGAAATTTTGGGGACATGTATATCGTATTTGATTCTCCTCTAACCGGTTATACTTTTGGAGGTATATGTATGCGTGGTTTCCATACTCTAGGTTGCTCTAACTTGTGTCTTAGAGTTGTTTTGGATTAGTTTGAGATTTTAATGCTTCCGCTATAATCTGATAACTCACTAACTAGAATAACTCACTTAAATACATTTAAAATGGCTTAAATAATGGTAAAAGTTAAGGAAGGTTGACTAGGCCTACATGGATCAGCGAGACTAGCTTAGTGGTTCGCGCAGGTCTAGGTCGGGCGATGCCCAGTTCTAGGGTTGTGGAATTTGGGGCTATTACAGTTACTACTCGCACCTGCTCATTACCTTCAAAGAAGTCTTCAAAGGTTTGCCATGTTTTTTTTTTTTTGCTATTTTGCACGAGGAGATTAGTTTGTGATGTTCTTGTGTAACAACTCTAAAAATGGCATTGAGAGCTTTGGCATTGACTGATAACAACTTCTTTTCAACTTCTGTCCAATCGTCAGGATTCTTTGCTATCCCATCAACAACAGGTGTGACATAACCTCTTTCGATTGATGTCCAAGCCTTGACATTAACGAACAAAATATACCTTCTATACTTGCCTTCCAATACATATAATTTGGCTGGTCAACAGAGGAGGTCGAGTGTTGGATGCTTCTTCCGGCTGGTCTAACTGATTTTCTATATACATTTGGTTAGTATTTGGACCTCACTACAGTCTGTAATGACAACAGAGTTTAAGTAGTGCCCGTTCTGGTACCAAATGAAATTACTGAACCAATGCGTGTTACAACAGGAAACGTGGTATGTTGTAACAGGGAATTAAACAGTACTGGAATGTAAATAAAAGCAGTAAAGCAAACCAAAAGACTAGGAGATTGTTTACGCAGTTTGGTCTACGACCTACGTCTACGGGGCCACGCCCAGATGCAAAATCCACTATGAACACGTACGATCTACATGACTCTTTTAGTTACTCCCTCACTGAGCTCCTACTAGCATCTCCCTACACTTCTCTGGATCTTACACATAAGTCTCCACTTGTAGGAATGAGGCTCTCCCTCACACTAGCACCCAAGTCTTCCTTGGAGCTTTACAATTCGATAATCAAATGAGTGAACACACACGTTCACTTAGAAGAGATGAACAACATAATCTCTACTTTGACATATATATATAGATGATTTACAAGACTTTCAAATCCTAACAACTACTATAATCCGATCGTCTTGATCCTCAGAAACTTCCACATTCTTCTCATGAATCACGTGAGCAATATCACTATCAGAATCTGCACCAAACTCTAACAACTTCTCGTTTGGTTGTGGATAAGAATGAATCGTAACAAATCACAACTACCAGATTCTGGGCCCTATTATAACAGATATTGATCTTTTTGTTATAACAACATATCTTATCAGATTGTGGTTCTCCAAATCAGCACGTGAACCACATTGAATCATTAACTCATTTTAAGACAACCTTTTTTTTGGGGTAAATATTTGTTGTGTGGTTTGTGATGGTGAATGTGTATGTGCGTGTGTGTGTGGGGGGGGGGGGGGGACAAAAAACAAAAAGCACGACCTTTTTGTTCCTAAGAAACTAGACACTTGGAGGCATTTGGAGGAAGGACTTGAAAGACTTGGAAAAATTTCCACTGTATATAAGTGTAACGGCCCAGCCCACCCGCAGGTGGCTCCATGGGACTCACCCTGGAGTGTACCACTCGCGAGCGCGAGTCGTGTGCCACTCGCGAGCGCGAGTGACTAGCGGTGCCAGTGGGTGAGTCCCATGGAGCCACCTGCGGGTGGGCTGGGCTGGGCCGTTACAATAAGCCACTCCCAATGTTAGTAATGTTTACCAATAGCAACGCGCCACGTAGACAAGAGATTAAAAGTGGAGATCAATTAATTTTGTCCAACACATCCTCTCATAAGTGTAAAAGCACATCCATTTTATCCACGTGGCGTATTGCTATTGGTAGACATTACCAATATTACCATCTCTACATTAGCAAATCCTCTCCCATACTTGTATATGATGTCCCGTTTGATAATTAATTAATACCCATCAATATTCATGTAGCAGCTTGTAGCACTCCACAGTATATATGTACCGCCAAGTCCCTGATTTTTTTTTCTTGGTCATAAGTACCAAGTCCCTAATTGGGCAAATTAAGGTGAATCAATTAATTTTTTTGAATAAATTAATGTTAATTAATTTACTCAAGAAAAAAAATGAATCAATTAATGCTGAATTGGTGATCATGAATTTAGTTGGCGTGAACTAACTACCATAGGCTGATAGGCATGTCATTGATGCTGATGAGTAGCATGCATCCTCCGTTTCTGAAATTCCGTTACGGCGCCACAAATGCCTTGCCCTTCTTCGAGGCTGCATGCAGGCATCAATCGCGTGCGTTTAAATTTGCTTAAATCAGCTACTTAGTTATATTTGTACGTATACTTAGTTATATTTATATATGTATATAAATAGGAATCGAATGCATCAATTAGCAAAGGCGAAAAAACTAATTGATAATATCAAATTAATTAGTACGTAGGATCGAGCGAGGATGTATGATTCTGCAGCAAACTACCTGCAGTATTATTTACTGTTTGCGTTCTTGATAGCAATTACAAGCGCGGGCATGACAGGGGGTAGCAGCACCATGACAACCCAGGCCGTAGGGAGTTCTGTTGCTATATCCGCAAGTATGCGAAAGGGGTTAAGCGGATTGTTCGCTGATAGAGTACTCACAGCCACTGGAGAACGAGGCGCCAAGAGCAGCTGGATACCCACCATCAGAACAGAAACAGACGTACATCGCCGGGGAATAATTATGAAAAGCATTTTGCCATCCAATAACCAGCTGCAGCACGCCAAGCCCAATTTGTCATCGATATCAGCAAGTGATAGTACCAGAGGCAAAAGCATGAGTAGTAGTAATACTTACGATAATATGGGGAAGACAGAAGATGATCAGTCGTCTTCATCATCAGCTGGTGAAGGCGGGAGGCAGTTCAAGGTCTGCTTGACGCACGGTCCTTGCCACAAGAAGAAGCTCATATGTCCCAAGAAGTGCAAGAAACCTTTGAATGGCGTCGATCTCAATCACATCAGTACCTACACCCGTTGCATCTTCAATTGCAAGAAATGCATTGCGCATTGTTAAGTTATCCATCCATATGTATGCTATATATATATATATGCTAGATACTACTTAATTAGTTATACAATATATATAGCTCTATTCATACGATCGATACACCCACACACATATAATATATATATATATATATATATATATATATATATATATATATATATTAGCTTATAGTTAGTTTTTCCAAAGTGGCTGGCGTATAATACTAGATCTAATTAAGCTTGTCCATGTTCACCATCACTGTTCCTTGCTGCTAGTTATATATACATACGTACAATGAATAATCCTCATGATTACGCACGTCACTTTGAGATGTTTGGCGTAATGGCCTTTTTTTTTTTTGGTAGGGGTGTACTGGTCTTTTAATTGTACATACAATGATATTCAGGAAAAAAATATACATACAATGATACATTACATATATTAATTATATCTATATAACTAATTAAAAGTATATATATCAAATAAACTATGCATGCATGCAATTAGCTAGTCTATACACTGGGACACGTTCCATCAAGAATCTTAATTTATTGATCGTTAACCACTAATTAATATTTAATATGCCCATGCTTTTTCAAAAAAAAAAAAAAAGTTGCATATATCGATCTAGATCTCTACCTAATTATAATAATTAGTTCTTGCCATGAAAGAAGGAACGACTCAATGGGACACGCTCCATCAAGAACGACCAACGTACTGAACTTTGATGCCAATTGCAGGTGCCATAAACTTCCACACTGATAGAGCATGGTGATCCATGGCGTTGTCAAATGGTCATCAACTATATATACAATATTGATTTCAATTGTCAAGTGAACATCAACTATACACGGTGTTGATAAGTTTGTCTTAAATCTTGAGCACTTTTGCGATCCGAAGCACAACAGCGGATCTAGATGAATTCTAAATAAATAAATAAAAATAAAAATCAAATTAATAAGTAATTAATAAAAAATATTATCACACAGTCGCGGGTACATATATGGTTACGGATTGGCTTAAGAAAGCAAGAGTTTTTTAAGTTTGAATCTAATACTACTATATATGATACAGTACTGTATAATCTAAGGGCTGTCATGACAGCATGTGGTTTGTGGACTATATTCTACTTGAAATTAATTAGAGTACAGGTCAAAGGGATAAAGTTGGCAGATCCAATTGAGGCTAGGTAGACTTTCCGTCCAATGACAATACTAGTGAAATGCCGAGGACCGTCTTGATCTGCCCACAACACGAGGTGGATCTGAAGGAGGAGTTGTGTGTGTGTAAGAAAGAGTCATAGTAGGAGTATATCGCAGCTCGCAATGCAATTCCGTTCCCTTTTCCTACCTGCCCACCGCGCCGCGCCATAAATTTGATGAGTAACGCTGGGACTGGGACTGAGACTGGGACTGGGACTGGGTCTGGGAGACGTGAGAAGAGAACATATATAATGTTAATGATCCGACGGTGTTCCTCGTTTTGACTTGCGTGAAGGGGCAGTTCATCCATCCATCCATCCATCCATCCATCCATCCCATGTTGGATGTCGGTTGAGCAGTGTGGACATTATTGAAGGGAATTAAATGCTGCCAACTACATCTCCATAACCCCATTAATTCAATGAAATGAATGAACACCCAAGGAAAGAAGGATACTAACATCAATCGCAATATTGGAGACACCTTCCTCAGTCCTCCTCCTCCCGCCTCCCTATCTTAACAAGGAAGAAGGATCCACGCACGGAAGTGGGTAGCAGTTAGCAGAGGCCGACCTCACCTCGGATTGATTTAATTATTATCAAGTATGAACGTTGTTAATTAGCTCGGTTACACACACACATACACACATACACACGGTACGACCAGAAGCAACTCATGAATTCATCATGTCGAATGACCTACCTTCCTTCCTTCCTTCTTGCTTTCATTCTAATTAATTCTTGCTGCAAAGTGCAAACCAAACATACATATATAACTTGCAGCTAGCTGGATACACCCATCCATCCATCCATCCATCGGTCGGTCAAACACATCCGCTACGCATTTGCACCCAGTACGTTGTTCATGCCACACACACTCATATATTTCTCCAACCAAATTCTTCTCTCTCCATCGATCACATGTATATATAATCAGCTAGCTAGCTAGCTTGTAGTTCTCTACACGTACACGTACATACATATATAGAGAAAGCATGAGGACATCAAACGGTGCAGCAGCAGCAGCAGCCCAAGAGGTAATGATGGAGATCGAAGCGAGCAAGCCTGCAGCGGAATCTGGGGTGGTGGTGGGGAGCCTCAGCCCTCTTAGCGAGACGCTCTGGAAGGAGAAGACTGGAACGGAGTTCCTAGGAGACGTCTCTGCCAGGCTCACTTGGAAGGATCTAACCGTGATGGTGACCCTGGGGAACGGAGAGACCCAGAAAGTGTTGGAGGGTCTGACGGGCTACGCCGAGCCTGGTACTCTCACTGCTCTCATGGGTCCCTCTGGTTCCGGGAAATCCACCCTTCTCGATGCTCTCTCCAGTCGTCTCGCCACCAACGCTTTTGCCTCTGGTGCCATACTCCTCAATGGCCGCAAGACTAAGCTCTCCTTTGGGACTGCGGTGAGAACTAAACTCCTGCTGCCAACCTATAACCTACCAACCTTTTTATTTACCATGGGCATATATGTATTTGTATTATGTATGTTCACAACTCCTCTTACATAAACATACTTTATAGTATCATGCTGAGCTGCTAATTCCTAGTCTTAATTTCAATGAATGAATGAATAAATGATCAGGCTTACGTGACCCAAGATGACAACTTGATCGGTACTCTGACTGTTCGGGAGACAATTTCCTACTCTGCCCGCCTGCGCCTCCCCGATAACATGCCGTGGTCCGAGAAGAGAGCTCTGGTGGAGAGCACCATCATCGAAATGGGTCTTCAAGACTGCGCTGATACGGTCATTGGGAACTGGCATTTGCGCGGGATCAGTGGCGGAGAGAAGAGGAGAGTCAGCATTGCTCTGGAGATACTAATGAGACCCAGATTGCTCTTTCTGGACGAGCCAACCAGTGGCCTTGATAGGTTAGTTAATTACCTCCTCCAACCAACACCCATCCTACTATCCTAGCTATAGCCTATAGCTAATTGCATTAATCTTATCTCTTCTCTGCTTCTTATTTGTCACTGCCACTTGCAGCGCCTCAGCCTTCTTTGTCACCCAGACACTCCGCGGCCTCTCAAGGGATGGTCGGACTGTGATAGCCTCAATTCATCAGCCCAGCAGCGAGGTCTTCGAGCTTTTTGATCGCCTCTACTTGCTTTCCGGTGGCAAGACTGTGTACTTTGGTCGAGCATCAGCAGCGTACGAGGTGAGAACGTGATCAATTAATTAACCAGCTAACCAGCTAGCCAGACAATAATATAAAGACATTCCCTTCTGAATGCAGTTTTTTGCACATGCTGGGTTCCCATGCCCAGCTCTAAGAAACCCGTCCGATCATTTCTTGAGGTGCATCAACTCCGACTTCGACAAAGTGAAAGCCACTCTCAAAGGATCCATGAAACTGCGGGTAAGGAACTTTGTGGAGCTTCTTTCGTTTGTCAAGCTATAATCTTTCAAAACAAAGAAAATCCCCAGTCTCACTTATTTTGTACCCATACAGTTTGAAAGAACTGATGATCCGTTGGAGAAGATAACCACAGCAGAAGCAATTCGAACACTCGTCGACTTCTACAGTTCTTCCCAGCTAAGCTACGAGGCAAATGCAAGAGTTGAGGAGATATCCAAAGTTGTGAGTACCATACCAACACCTATGAATATGATCACCTAACTAATTTGAAACAATGCATAGATGCTAATACCATCTGTATAACTGGTTCTTAAATCTCACTCTCTCTCTTTCTTTTTTTTTTTTTTTTTTTTTTTTTTTTTTTTTTTTTTTTTTTTTTTTTTTTTGTCTTCTCTCTTTTTCCCCAGAAAGGAACAGTGCTAGATTCTGGAGGCAGTCAGGCCAGCTTCTTGATGCAGGCGTACACCTTAACCAAGCGTTCCTTCATAAACATGTCCAGGGACTTCGGTTATTACTGGCTGAGGCTTATTATTTACATATTGGTGACTGTGTGCATCGGAACAATCTATTTGAACGTGGGAACGGGTTACAGTTCAATTCTGGTATATTCCTGTCTCTCATCCTTCTCTGTCCATCTCCATTTGCAGCACTAGGTAGCTAATTTCCTCTCTCATCAAGAGATACCTGCATGAACAAGAATGTATGCATTCCATACTTCATGTGCGTGCTTGCCTTATTGTTCGTATAACAATCTCTTGAATTGAACAGGCAAGAGGTGCATGTGCTTCTTTTGTCTTCGGGTTTGTCACATTCATGTCCATTGGTGGATTTCCATCCTTTGTAGAAGATATGAAGGTGAGATTGATCAACTCTTCTCGTATTCTTGTTCATCAATTCCAATCTGTAGCTCAAAATTGAATCTGCAACACAGGTTTTCCAGAGGGAACGACTTAATGGCCACTACGGTGTAACTGCATTCGTGATCAGCAACACAATCTCTGCAATGCCCTTCTTGATATTAATAACGTTTATTTCTGGAACCATCTGCTACTTCATGGTTCGCCTCCACCCGGGATTCATCCATTATTTGTTCTTCGTCCTGTGCCTCTATGCAAGTGTTACAGTTGTAGAAAGCTTGATGATGGCTATTGCCAGCGTTGTGCCTAATTTCCTAATGGGGATCATAATTGGCGCTGGAATCCAGGTTCTAATTACCACCACCCTCTCCTGCTCCTGCAATTACTGCTTTTTATTTCTGGCAACGGATCAGCTTTTTTTTGAACTGGGAAATAAATCACTCTCCCTTTCTTCTTTTCTTGCAAATTAAAAAGGGAATTTTCATGCTGGTGTCCGGTTACTTCAGACTCCCCAACGACATCCCCAAGCCTTTCTGGCGTTATCCCATGTCTTACATCAGTTTTCACTTCTGGGCCCTGCAGGTAATTCCGTATGAGAGTAAGCTTATAAGTGATCTGAGCTGCCAATGCCTACAGTTATAAATGCTTTGGTTTGATTTAATTTGTAATCAACTCCTCCACAGGGCCAGTACCAAAACGATTTAAAGGGCTTGATGTTTGACAACCAGACACCGGACCTCCCTAAGATACCTGGCGAGTACATCCTTGAAAATGTGTTCCAGATTAATGTCAACCGCTCCAAGTGGATTGATCTGAGTGTCATATTTTGCATGATCATCACCTATCGAATCATCTTCTTCATCATGATCAAGATCAACGAAGACGTGACACCCTGGATCAGAGGATACATGGCAAGGCGAAGGATGCAACACAAGAAAACTGCCATTAATACGCCTAATGGCACAGAAATGACACCAGACAGGCTCACTCAGTCACCTTCTCTTAGGAACTACGTTGCCAGACCTGGAACAGTAGTAGCCATGCCCATGAGGTAAAACAACTCCTGTTCCACTCAATACAAAGCTAATCCCAGTTTGTCTATTCTACAAACAGCGAAGCAATTCATGGTGTCATTAAACTTAAGGGCAACCCTTTTGCCTATATGGAAGATAAATTTAAGAGTCATTTGATTAAATTCACACCGAAGAGGACTTATGACTACTCATAGCTGAATTTTAAATTGTTGGTTCGAGTTGTAAATGTTGCAGCATTTAATTCCATGTGGGTTGTTGGATATTGGTTAGGTGGTGTTTTATAATAACAGTATCCACAAGTAGGCTTTCGAACTTCCCTCATGGATCGAGGAGTTTTTAGCGTTCTGTTATTAAAAGTGTCATTTTTTTTTTTTTTTTGGAAAACCTGTTACAATTGACGATGAAGAAAGGGACTCGATCACATTCTTCAAAATAGAAAGAGGGTGCCACACTAAAACCTCAACAAACTCCTTCCAGACCAAAATGGAAAACTTGTGATCATCCTTTTTAACATAAGCAACAATAACTTGGAGAGAGCAAGACATACAGCATCCTCCGTACGTGGAAGACGATTGCTAGTATTACTTTTTTTTCTCTAAGGTAGCAACCAAGTGAAGACTATGACTTCGTGCGGGACAAGGGTCTACCATAAAATAGAGCCTATTAGGAGTTTTATTTATTTGGTGCCTTTTTTCACCCTTTTCACCTAACATGTCTATTTTGCCTCCACCTACTTCTTTTCTTATGCATAGCATTGAGCCATAGGAAACAAGAGCTTTATAGTCTTTTACCAATTGTACACGATTTGTCACGCAAAAGTGCACATTGACTTAATATATATATATATACCAAATGTACAACATGAAATGCACAACATCTAACACTATACGGAAAGAACACTTGGCCAAAAAAAAAAAAAAAAAAAATCTCATGTTGAAAGTATAACTTAAAAGCCTGTACTAGACCCTTCAAATGATAAAATTGGTCTCTTATCCTAGAGGCTAGAGCCACTGCAAATTATCAAGAGTGTGCGTGCAGGTAACGAGCCTTATTGGGATGCACTGGATCCTCGTGTTTAGGATTTGCAGTTCAACCTAATATGTTAAATTGTAAAATGTGCACTGGATTGAATCCGCAAACTGGCTGGTTTTTTTGGTAAGGCGGATTTATCTTAATCTTAACACTGGCACAACCAAATGACACAATCAATAATATTGAAAAAAGGGGAACAATTAGTATTGATAATAAAGAAAATCCATACCAAAAGATAGAGTAAATAATATAGTAATATTGAACAAATAAGTACAATCAGTATTTAATATAAAGAAAATACAAAGAGAACCAACAGTTTTGCATTGCAAAAACTAATTAGCATTTTTCTGACAAAAGAAAGTAAGATATCATGCCATTTTTTTTTTTTTATTTTTTTCATTACATATTTAGCCCACATTCATTGTACATTCATAAAAATCTAAGGCACAAAAATAGAATGGAACCACCTGAATTATCTTGCAAAAGAATGTTCCAAAAGTATTTGTAATTCCATTCACAAGCAAGAGTGAGCATGAAGAAACAAAAGGAAATAGCAAGAAGGTTACCCATAGAAAGTTGAAACACAAATCATGAGCAATAACTTTACGTTGCATCCGCTTTTCTGAGGTCAAAAGGATCGGTCCAGTCCTCATCATCCCTCACAGCTTGCTCCCATCTTTGCCGGAATACTTCAAGTTCGGCCATCGATTGCCTTCTAATCTGCAGCTTGAAATATTGAAAGAAAATTAACTGGCCTGTTAGGCAGGATTCTAAAACTAGCAATTATCATTGACAAGGCCGGTTAAACTTACATGAGTTCTTAAATCAAGAGATCTCTCATTCTGTGCCTGTGGAAAGAGGGAATTGACATTTATTAAATACTGAGGCATCTGATGCAAATCAGAGTTGGTGTTAGACTAGGATTTAGTAATTATCTAGTATTTTTAGATAAGTTGAAGTCATAGTTAGATTGTGATTACAAGTTAGAGATTGATTTAGTAAGTTTGTTTGTACTTTGATTAGGAGTTGCATAGTTGGAGTCCTAGTTTGTGTCCAAGTTTGTCATATTTGGAGTTTAATATCGTTTTTCAATTCCTATATATACAAGGCAGAACGTAATGTTAGGGGGTTGAATTTGATTATTATTTTACTTATATAAACAAAATGAGTTTTATTCCTTATTTAGAGAAGTTCTAGAGTTAAGAATTCTCATTGGTGTTTGTGATTATTCTCACGACTATCGATTTACATCAGTTGGTATCAGAGTATCAAGGTCCTATACTCTTCCACAATGCCGTCGAAAAGACAAGCCCGATTAGATGAGGTTCCTCCAAGAGTTAATACAACACTTTTTGATCGAAGGATGGATCAACTAATGACTATGGTTGAAAATCCATCACTTCAAGTGCAACAGATGCAACAATAGAGGCAGCCAAAACAACCTCGTCAACGACGTCAACAATGGTTTGAGGACGAAGTGCCTACCGAGGAGGTTGAGTCAAATGAGGAAGAAAACCCTTTTGCACGTGGTTCGCGATATCGTGATCAACAACAGAGGTTTGGAGATCTCCAAGAGCGTCTCAAAAATGGTAGAACGTGGGACACTGGGTTGAAAGTTGACATTGCAGAATTTCATGGAGAACTCCCAGCGGAGAGTTTCTTGATTGGCTCGATGTCGTAGAGTTGGTGCTTGAGTACAAGAAGGCTCCTGAGGAGCACCAAGTTTCATTGGTGGCCACTCGTTTTTTGTGGTTGAGCTTTGGCATGGTATTATCAGTTGAAGCAAACCAGACAGAGACTTGGAAAATGTAAAATCTGGTGTGTCCATCGAAAACTTCGATTTGTCAATTCAAGTTACTGATATCGTTCCTCAAGAACATGTTCCAGTTAGCGGCGATGACTACATCCATATTGTGTTTGTGGAAGAGTCGGCTTTCTTTGAAGATTTCGTTATTGAAGCCTGCAAGACAAGAGAGACGACTAAAACTCGAGGACGAGTTTTTTTTAACCAAGGGAGAATGACAGATGCCAGCAAAGCTTTTCAATTAATTAAAGAAAAGCTTACTTCGGCTCCTATTCTAGTTCTTCTAGATTTTTCTTTGCCATTTTAGTTGCATTCAGATGCTTCAAAGGTGGAGATTGGAGGTGTTCTGAATCAACAGGGTCGTCCTATTGCTTATTTTAGTGAAAAATTATCCAGCTCAAAGCTTCGTTTCAATACATATGATGTGGAGTTATATGCTATTGTATAGGCAATACGACATTGAAGACAATATTTATTCCATGCAGAGTTTGTGCTTTATACTAATCATGACGCCTTACATCATTTGGGTGGCCAAGGCAAGGTTTCCGCTAGACATGCTTCATGGACGACATATCTTCAACAGTTTTCTTTTGTCATCAAACATTAAGTAGGTACTATAAACAAAGTGGCAGATGCATTGAGTCATCGACATTCTCTTGACTTAGTTACAAGTGCGGGTACTTGGTTTTGATACTATTCGTGAATTATATGTTGAAGATGCTTTCTTTTCTCCGATTTTGGTGGTGGTTTGAGAACATCATTCTACAGAGTATATGTTGCAGGATGGGTATTTGTTCAAGGGTACACAGTTGTGCATTCCAAATTGTAGTTTGCGTTTTCAGATTCTTCGGGAGTTACACTATGAGGGCCATGTGGGGCATGCTCATACGTTCGATTTAGTGAGTTAGTCTTATTATTGCCTTCTATAAGGAAAGAGGTTGCTCAGTTAGTTGATCGTTGTAGGATTTGCCAAACTTCCAAAGGAAAGGCTACTAATTAAGGCTTATACCGACTTCTTCCGATTCCTTCGAGACCATGGTAAGATATTAGCATGGATTTTATCTTTGGCTTACATCGAACTCAGCGAGGGTGTGATTCTATATTTGATATTGTTGACCTTTTTCGAAGATGGCACACTTATTCCTTGCAAGAAGACGATTGATGCAGTTAATGTTGCTAAGTCATTTTTCGAGAAGTTTGTGGGAGTTAGTGAATACTAAGCTTGATTTCAGCAATGCTTATCATCCACAAACAGACAGTCAGACCGAGGTGGTCAATCACTCTCTAGGTGATTTAATGCGCAATCTTGTGGGGGAGAATGTTCGTCAATGGGATATCAAATTATCACAGCCAGAGTTTGCGTATAGTCATGCTTGAAACAGAAGTACAAGTTTATGTCCTTTCAAGATCGTGTATGGTCTTATTCCGCGATGTCCACTTGATCTTGCTTCTATTCCTACTTCTAGTAGAATGCATGCCAAAGCTGAAGATTTTGTTGAGCAATTACAAGAGATCCATAAAGCTACTCATGACAAGTTGGTTTCTTCTATTGCCAAATACAAGCTAGATGCAGATCGGAAACGTCGTCATGTTGAGTTTGAAGTTGGTGACATGGTTTGGGCTATTCTCACTAAAGATCTTGTGCTTGCACGAGTATCATAAGTTGTCTAAGTGAAAGGCGGGTCCATTCGAAATTATTGAGAAGACAAATCCTAATGCCTACAGGTTAAAGTTACCATGAGACATGCGTACATCAGACGTGTTTAATGTTAAACATTTGGTGTGGTATACTGGTGCAACATCTGAAGATGAGAATTAAATTTGAGGACGAATTTTTTTCAACCAGGGGAGAATTATGCAAATCAGAGTTGGCGTTAGACTAGGATTTAGTAATTATCTAGTATTATTAGATAAGTTGAAGTCATAGTTAGAATGTGATTACAAGTTAGAGATTGATTTAGTAGTTTGTTTGTACTTTGATTAGGAGAGGAGTCATAGTTTGTGTCCAAGTTTGAGTCATATTTAGAGTTTAATTTAGTTTTTCAATGCCTATATATACAAGGTAGAACGTGTTAGGGGGCTGAATTTGATTATTATTTTATTCATAAAACAGTGAGTTTCATTCCTTATTTAGAGAAGTTCTAGTGTTAAAGAATTCTCTTTGGTGTTTGTGATTATTCTCGTGTCTACCGATTTACATCAGCATCACTTTGAAAGTCCAATTATATTACATCAAAAGCTGGCATAATAAATGCAAGATCAACCCAACCAGACCTAATAGGGTCCAGAATGATACTTTTCTCAGGGCCCAATGGGTCTATTTTCCAGTAAGGTCGAAATGCTAGCCAGGCTGTTGAGTTTTACAAGCATTTGAACACAGGATTTCATTAATGGAGGTTCAATAGCTTGAGAAACAGAGAGTTCTTGTTTATGAATAAATGTCAAATACACCTAGAGCATTTGTATCAAGGACTTCCAATCTGTCTATTCCAAGAGCTGATTAAGAAGTATTGGGTGATCGGTGATCCAAGTTGGTAAGTAATTTTTATGGAGGATATGAATTCTCATGGTAGAAATTCCGACCACACATTTTCTACAATAGAAATAGATACAATTGATGCTCAAGTTTCCTGAAAAACATACATGCCAAAGGATATGGACTTATTATAAAGCACATTCGTAGTCACTAAAATTGGACTTAGTTTCTTGACTATGTAATATTTTGGTTCCATCACTAGCAAAACTTGTACTGAATTGATGTCAAGATAAACAACTGTAATATAATATAATATAATAAATACAGATGCAAGTGGAGATTACAATATCCATTCGGCATTATCATAGTAAAATCAGCATATTTTCTATCATTGTAAGCCACAGATTGCACAGACCAAAAAAAGAAAAATCTAAAGCAAGAAAAGAATGGCATCTTGTGAAACTATTTCAGAAACCATCAGCTAACAGAATTCACCTACATTGTCACCCTTCACTTTCAAACACAATTACAGCATGTGATCAGTATCAAGAAAGATTTGCACGTTTTCTAACCAGCCATTGAGTTCATTTGTGGTTTGAGGGGTGGGGGCCTACCACCCTCCACATCAGTAGGTGTCCTGCTGGGCATCCCCCGGCGGTTCATCCTAGCATTTTCCTTTTTTAAAATAGCATCATCTCTTAACAACCATCCAACAGTAAATATTTCATTATGCCAGAAAGCTTCAACTAAACTCACACTCCCAACTAAGATTTGTAGAAACCACAACAATTGTTAAAGTGAAAAATATCATACCTTATTTGCAGATGATCCGCCCAAGGATGGTATTCCTTGATGAATAATGTATTCACTGTCAATCACACCAACCTTTTCAGTTCTGTCCCCCTGAAATTGTGCAGTTCAAGCCATTGAGTGAGAATCGAGGTGAACAAACTTCTACTTGCTTCAGCAACATAAGGCTTTACCGTATTGGCCAAAAATAATAATAAAAAAAAAAAGAAACTGGGAAAAAGAAGAAAAGAAAACTATTGAACTGTAATATAACTTTCCATATGAGTTACATAAAAAACAATAACAAAGCCTCGAGTTACATTAGAAAAGAAAACAAAAAACAAAACAAACAAAAAAAGGTTCTCAAAAAGAAGAAAAAAAAAAAGAGGCAAAAAAGTAGAGGTCAGATGCATAAAGAAAAAAAAAGAGGATAGGATTAGAATTCAATAAGAAGCAGGGATATTGCACTTGTACAGTTGGGTTAATCGTTAACCCTGGATACATGAGCGAGGAGCACCCAAAACAAATAACTAACAGTTTGAGTTAATTACCCCAAATGAAATGCTCTATCAAAGCAACAACAAATGTGCCCATAAGCCATACCCTATCTTTGCAAGAATGTAAGAAAGTCGAGCATTGAGGTTACAAGGATTCCTGAATTCACTTTGATTATGTTGTGTTGTATGCATGATGAGCTCATAGAGTCATAGGATAGGGAAGATACATAGACATAATGGCAATGAAATAGTTCCAGGTGATTGGGGAAAGGATATTCTTATACATCTTGTTTTTCGAACTTGAACATAATCTTAAACTAGATTGTCATTTGGTTTTGTCCTTTTCAACCACTGATTTTGAAATGATAATAAACACGCCATTGAATTTAAATACAAAATATTAAGTAGAAAACAATCTACGAGATATACATCCATAAATATATGTTCAAACCACATGGAAAAATGGAAAACCCATCTCACTTGGGCACAATATCCGAGCTTCATGTCCAATCCCCATCCATGAATGAGATCATTCTGCAATTACAAGAGCATACAGTTCAAAGGAGACCAACTTGTTGTAAGGGTAGAACAAAAAATGATGATAATACCAATAACCTAATACTTCTAATATCAAAGTACTTCAACAAAATGCTACAAAGCATACTACTCAAGTCAAAAGTTACATCACTAAAATGAAAAGGGGATAGAAAAGATTCTAGAGTTTTGAGAAGAGAGTGAGAAGAAGGGGAAGGAAAGAAAAACAAGGAATTAGAGTAGGGTGTAAATTTTCCATCCTTTGTTATTTATTGCTTTCTCATATCTATATGATTTTTACAAGTGATTTTGTATAACTAGCGGCCTGAAATTTAGCAAAAATGAAAGAGCAAAAAGTAGTTACAAATAGTCGTCCCATTTCTCTTTGCAAGAGACTTGACTCATACACAGCTAGAGTTTGTTAAGTTTTTTTTCTAACTGTCGCATTTGGTGTTGCCACACCAGATTCAGAATATCAGCTTTGCATAGTCTGTCACAATCCCTCTTGCTATATTTAGTCTACATAGCTATAGGTTAAAATACATGGATATTAGTGAACCTTTCTAGCGCACAACTTAAGGAAGATCACTTATTCAACTTTGAAGTGTGAAAGCTTTGCTGCAACTTCAATGGTTTCTATTTCACTTCACGTAAATGCAATTGTTTTTTTTTTCTACCTAGTGAGCCTCGAATTGGAGATTCACATTAGATTGTTGCGACTGGGCAAGGCCATGCTGAAGCAGATCGTTGGTCCGAACTGCGTGGACAAACTTTCGATGTCATTTCTGACATCTAACGTGTAATGGAGGGGTTTGTGGGTCGCAACGAACAACAAAAGCCCAAGAAGAAAACCAATAAATCCAAATGATGAAAATAACACCAACGTTGATCAATAGCCCCTTGAAAATACCGCCGACGTTGCCGATTCAAATGATGAACTCAACCCAATTAGTTGAAACTTTCATCTATCTAGAGACCAGACCTTTAACCGAAGAAGCCTGAGATCACGCCACCCTCATTACATTAGCACTATAGAGCCTATTTTTTATGGTTAAAAAATCAGCACTCATGAAAACCTCCAAACGCATCAGCTCAGGTCTGATAATGAGATCGTTGATAATGCAGTTTTTCACAAGGGATTTGGAGATAGAAGCTTAATAATTTTGTAAGAAATCATGTGTTGCTTGATGGTTGGGACTTAGGATGTGTTGTTGGTAATCTTGGTGTTTCTTGCACTAATGCCTAGAGAAAAATGCATAAATATGGCAGGCAAGTTAGACTTGGTCAAGCACAAACTACAAAATAACTTAAGTCATGATTTACCATTTAATACCTGAATAAGATGCCAAACACAACGCCAAGCTGCACGTGAAAATACAGGTGCCATTCCTTCCACCCATCTATAGGATATAAACAAGCAAACTAACAAAAATAAATAAATAAAAAAAGAAGTCACAGGTCTAGGTATTAAAAGAAAGAAAAAAAAAAAAAAAAAACATAACTTATTATTACAGAATCCCTAGATCCCAACAAGTTGACGAAATGTATCAATGCGTATAAGAGGTTTGTGAACTTCAAACTTTAACAACTCAGTGAAAAAGTATTCCTCAGAGACATGACATTAAAATAGAAAAATAGATTGAACAACTCATTGAAAGAGAAAAACGCACAGAAAAGGATTGAAAAATGGGGAGGTTCTAGGTTGAAGATAATACTTTGAGCTTGGGTGCTTTATGGCGCTTAAATGGAACACATGAACTTAACAAGGTTCCATTTGAGGCCATTCATTAGGAAAAAATGCTTGCCCTATGCCTAATTGCCACATCATTGTAACAACTGACCATCATTGACGGGCTAATGTTGACAAGCTTCTACAAACTTCATGTGGATAATAATTATAGATTTGAACTTATCATTTCCAGGTTAAGATAAAGCAATACTAAGTTACTTACCATCTTGGTCGCCTTGACTTTGGTTAAGTAGTGTTAGTTTTTCTTTCTTTTTTCTTTACTTTTTTCCTTTTTTTTATTTGTTTGCATCGTGATGTTAATTTATTATCATACTATGACATCATTTACTTATATCCAGCACATCGCATAGCCCACGTAACTAGACACAACACATTATTGAATACAACAGTCTACACCCTACAAATTTTTGAGTTATGACCCAAGAAAACATAAACAAAGATTAATTAATTTAGGGAGCGAGTATTAACACCATTATACCTTTTCTCAGCCCCAGTTAATTCAATGTTATTTCTAGCCTCCAATAAGTTGGTTCATGTACTAAGTACCCCCCTTAATTGTTAGTAAACTCCCAAATGTACCCCTAGCTTATATTTACCCCCTCGCTCTTCAAAAAAATTTTCTCTTTACATCTTTGTGATCCCCCACCTTCAACTTCTTTTTGCACATAATCTTCTTCTCTCCCTTACCTCAATTTGCTCCATGATGCATTCCAAGATTGGTTATTTGACCCTTAAAAGCTAAAATTCAACAAAAAAAAGTGATCTAACCATTCAAAAATGTTAATCAAATCTCAACCAAATATTATAATGAAGATGTTGCATTTGGTGGTGAGTTGTTGAGTATATGGACAAATAGAAGGGGAGGGGTGTAGAGATTAGAAGAGAAAATTAGTTGAGTTTATGATTTGTTTGAGGTGGGATATAGAAAGTGAAAATTAAGTGAAAGAAGGCCTCCTTTGGTTTGGGGGGAAGTTGAGGAAGTAAGATAACTTCCAAGGCAGTTTAAGATTTCATTTTAGGGAGGGGTCTAGAGAGTGAAAGTAAAGTTGAGGAGGGGCGTAGAAAGTGAAAAGCAAAAGAGAAAGGAAATGGGTTCGTAATTTAATTTAGTGTGTGGTTATTTATGTAATTTTGCCTAAAGACATTTTAGTTTAAAAATGTATTAAATTAAATGGGGGGCTGATATGAGGTATAGGTGGGCTAATAGTCACTCCCTTAATTTAAGGGTGACCAAATTTTAGAAAGGATCAACCAACAAGCTGAGATGCTTTTTTGCACAACCCACATAAGGCATTATTATTCTTACAGAAACATTTGGTTAGTTTAATCATACCAAAATGCATCCAGTTCTACTGAGAACATTTTTAATTTGCAATATGAATTTTACAATAACTGCAAATTGTTTAACAGTGGCCTTTTGAATTCCCAACCTTTTCTCTTGCATACTTAGTCCCCTTTTAAATAATTATTAGTCAAAACAGATTAGGGACTTCACAATTTCAATTTAAAACAGTGAAACAATGTCTCAGAACACCAAAAATTAATAAAATAACTACACAAGTGTGCTTATATAAGAACAAGAAAGGATGTAATAAAATAAGACGGTAATCCATTGAAAATCAAACGTAAGTGGATAACATAGTTGCTCAATTCATAGTTATCAACTTGGAGTCAACTTGTAAAATTGGTAAATGTGGTAGATGAATCAAATCGTAAATCGTAGATTTTTTTTTCAAATTTTTAAAAATATTTCTAAATACTTTTTTGTATATGTATAAGGTTTAAATATGGATTGAGATTATTAAATCACAACATTTATCATTTCTTATAGTCAAATAACAATTATTTTAATATAATTTGAACTTTTTAGTCAAGATTTCTGAAGTTTTGTATAAATAGAATGAAACCTCTCTTTAGCTATTTCCTCTCTTTCTCTCTCTTTGCTATTTCCTTTCTTTCTGCGATTCTTTCTCTCAAAATAACTCAACTGCACACCCATAAACCAAAGAAAATGGTCAAATCCCCTATTTTTCTCACTCCAACAAGTGTGGGTTGAATCGTACGAGTTTTTTCTTTTGAAATTTTTGTGCAGTTTTAAATCAATAAAGGGCAATCCAATTCAAATTGTACGATTTGAAGCGAAAATCGTCCAATTTTAACAACAGAGGCTCAAATTAAAAAAAGGCCTCTACACGGCAAGACTTTGAATTTAAACAAAAGCAGCAAGAAACAATTAAAAGAAAAGACGCAACCACTGGCACCAATGTAATAATCATAGTCCTGATCAGTTGAATGTTAGTTGACACTTTTGCACCACACATTTAACCTTACCTCGCAAAACTATCAAAGACCAGGCTATAACAGATTGGTATAGCCTATCTAGTTAGTGCCAAGACTGTTCAAGCTAGTGTCATCGATAACGCACAGGGAGTGATTTTGTAACGTTCCATACAATTTACTGTTGGGTTTTTGGGGTTCAAAATGCAACAAAAGTTTTAAATTTTATTTCGAAAATCCCAACAGGATCAAATCCGAGTTCCATTAAACTGTTTGACAAAACTTAAATCGTACATCAAACGCAAGTTGCCTTCTTTGTGTTGAACGATCTGCAAGACGCTGCCAGAGACGAACGTCCTCTATCAGAAATCCACACACGAACGACGGCTGAGATTCCGAATGCTAGCCCGTGAGAGTACACAAAAACAGTTTTCTATTCTCTCTAAACCTAACTCGTTTTCAAGAACGGATGGATAAACCTAACTCGTTTTCTCAAAACGAAAATTACATTCTAACTCTTATTTCTCACGTAATGTGAATTCACTTAACACGACCATTTGTACAACCCTTGTATGTAGCCAAATAAGCAAATTACCATTATACCCCTATTTAAAGCAGTATTAATGTCACATCATATGAACTTTTTATGTTACGAATTTCATCATACAAAATTTGTTGTTCCGAGTTATTTAAAATCCCGCAAAACCATTATTTGGGTACGACCCAATAGGTTCATGCAACGTTGGTAGTGAACCAGAACCATTTCGGACACAAGTCATAAGCGGTCTCTAGCAAGGCATTATGACTACCAAAGTTTCACGAAGATCAAAATCGATGCAACCTAATCAATAATGTATATCATATCCTTTTGTTATACGGTATCCTTTGATCAAACATAAGGCACGGAAAAGTTACCCTTAATGTTCAATCGTACTAGTCTTGATCTCTACATAGACTGAAAACATCTAAGTGACATTGATCATATCAATTCACATGGACTTGCCCATTATCAATCTAACATATCGAGGGATCCACTGATATCTCTCTCTATACGAGAGGGACAAATTCTATCTCGATTACACACCTTCACACATTAATCACATAGTAACCAATCATAACTTTTATAATCGTCCGGTTAAAGACAACGTTTGATTGTGTCGAATCACTATGATCGTAATGTTGAAGTCTATGGTAATCTAAGTCAGAGGACTAAATGATATACCTACCATGAGTAACACCTATGACTCAACTCATGTGGTGTTCTCATAGCGGGTCGGTCTAGTACTATGTTCCCTAACAGGTACTCATGATCTTGATTCGTAACCTTATACGTATAATCATCACATGATCATCAATCCTCACACTAGTCTTAATTCATTATAGTTCCCAGTATAATGATTGACTAAGGAAATTTAGGATATTTCAATAAACATCTATGGATTCTATTATAATGTAAACATGCAAACCAATTATAATAATGAACAACAAATGAAATCCTCCATTTTATTAACCAAAATGACGATTGAAACAATGTTCATAAGATTGACTTAGGGCACATGCCCCAACATTTACCAAGGTAATTAACACTAGTTTCAAACCACGGCCTAACCTTACTAAGGCACTCGTTAGGGCTGTCGAGTTTCTCGGGGTTTAATGAGTGTTTTAGGCCGAACGACGGTCGTGTAGGATTGGGGTTGTTACAGATTTGGACCGTTTGGCTGTTGAAAATTGAGTTACTAGGTTGTATCACTACTAGTTTAAGATATAGTTCGATTTATTGATGTGAATGTAAAGAGTTGGGGAAATAAGCCAATTAAATTTAGTTAAGAAATTTTCACTTTGAGCCTAATCACTAATCCGCATTGATTTATGTAGATCAAGTAATACTTCAAGTTATTTTAGTTTCAACAAAAAGAATTTCACTATGTAGCTGACCACAACTAATTTGGGATTGAGGCTTTGTTGTTGTTAGATGTTGGACATGATGCTTGTCAAACATGGACGAGAAAAAAAGAATTCAACACCTCAAAATTTTGTTGACAATCTAGGGGCTTGCAACCAACAACATGCAACACAAACAAAATCATTTGAATAACTTCAATAAATAATGCACCATTTAGGCTTAAGAGATTACCCCGTGCAAGGAGGTCTTGTACTCCTCTCGGAACAATTCAAACTTCCTCGAAATTCATGAACTCGTCTAAGACCAAGTAGTTAAGCATTATATATTTTACCTGTAATAGTTAAATCGAACGGTAGAAGAAGAAAAGAAAACAATGAACCGTGATAAATTGACAGCTTATTACCTATGGACTTTTCCAGTCTTGTTACGTATAGTAATTCGATGATGTACTTCTGATAGGTCGGGATCTAAAGCAGGTTGTGAAATTTCTAGACCTTCTGATATCATTATACGCAAGAATCTGGAGAGCAAAATTTGAGTTTGCAAATTGCAAAAGAGCATCCAATGACTCTATATAGATATTTACTTTAAAGGCAGAGGACAATCGAAGGTTTCATTTTATTAAATATAAATATATTTATTTTACAGCACTAAAAACCAGCAACTTCAAAGCACATATATATGATCAATCGACCATAACCAGCGCAAAGAGAAGAAGAAAACGAGAAAATCTCTATAACAAGATACCTCCCAGGGTGAAAATTTTCAACCCCTATATCTTCATCCCACAAAAATATGTAGTCGTATATGGATACAACATCTGGATGTAAAAAGCGTTTTGCAAACCACCTGAAGCAAGAAAAAGGGAACTATTCTCAAAATCATAAAAAAGAAAAACATGTCACCAAAAGCATTTAACACAAGTTTTTATATTATGGAACAAACTAGAGATATGTCAAGTGCTCTGTATGGCCATTCACTAAAGTTGTTAAGCTTTCATATGAGGAGAATATTAAAAATAGTTGCTAAGAGTATGAGTATAGGTCAGGATGTTGCATGCATTCAAATTATACCAACAAGAACTTCATATTTCATACAACTCCATTATTGCTAATAGGCATGCATTCTTAAGACATTGGAATCTAGAGAATTTTCAAACATTTGATCAGTTGAACAATTAATCACCAAAAGCATCATAAATCCCCAAAGGAAAGCAAGCACAAACATGTAGTTACCATTTTGTTTGGTTGTGGGCAAGTATATGGATTGCGTTGCCACTCCACTTAAGATCATTCCATGCATCCACGTTTCCATCATAATGAAAAAGCAAAATATTGGAGCAATTCACTGAGAGAAACTGAACTAGAAAAAGGAAGTAGAGAAAATAATAAGCATAAGCCAAGAAATACAAATAGCATAAGCAAAGACAAATATCAAACTCATTAAGGAAAAGAAAGATCCACAAGTTAAGTACCTTCTTCACCATAATGTCCACATTTTTCTTTTGCTTAAGGCCAACGGGAATAGCCAACAAAGCAGAATACTTCACACTACCACCCTACATGAAAGAAACTATTGGTAAGCATTAACTAATTTAATTAATTAATATGCAATACTCTAGGCTCTAGCTAGATAAATAATAAAGGAATATGAAATCTTACCGTGTAGTCCCCACTCCCAGTCCCAGGGGATTTGATTTCCATGTCCGAGGTGGATGCAATAATTCCAACTCCACGAGGCAAGGAAACCAAGAACGACGATGCGCCATTGTTGTCGTCGTTATCCATCTCAGATTCCTACTCCAACAACAATTCCAGATCACAGTACATGCGAGATATGTCGCATGACACCACTTTACAAACATCTCAAAAAAATAAAAAATAAGGTGGCAACATATATAGTTGTTTACTCACCTTTACAGAGGAAGCAAATGGATGCCATCGAGTCTCCATCTAAAGGAAAAATTGCAACAAGAGGAAAAGATGATTCAATTATATAGAAAAAGCAAAGACGCGAGCATAAATGATTGATGGGTGGAATTAGAAAAACAACCCTAATTTGTTCAAACTGATGCTTCGTAGTAACTACGATCACAAAGAACATGACAACTGTGAAGAGGCTCAATGACACCCAGGACTTCATCGCAATCGAACGTCGGTCTAGCTTGCTTTTCAATCTTCAATTAGCTTGATTAGGACGCCCACCGTCCATGAGAAAGTGAACAGGAAAAGGGGGCCAAAAAGGGCTGGGCGACAAACCCCTCCTTTATCTTTCTTTACAGTAGTCGGCATGACACCAAGATCGAGAAGGCGAGAAGGGTTGCGGAGGGAAGCCCCAAAAAAAAAAAAAAAATAAAATAGCATTTCAGCTCCTGTTAGCAAAATATAATGGACAAGAAGAAGAAAAAAAAAAAAAAAGAAGGTCCGACTATGTGTAAATAAGTTTTTACTATGGGCAAACCAAATAATGAGGTCACCCTATGAGGGCACCCCAAAATTGATAATTATTTTTCAAAAATACCCTTGCCCTTGTGCACCTCTATTTTTATTGTTTCCTCACATCACAAAGGTGACATGAAGAAGGAGAAAGCGAGAAGAAGAAGAAGGAGGAGAAAGCACTCGAGCCCTAGGTCTTCGCGTTCACCCCATCTTCACATCAATGATTTTCACGTCAAATTTTTCGCAGGCAGTTATTGGAGATTTTTCGCCTTACACCCAGGTTTAACTCGATAGTAAGATTTATAGATTTTTGGTCGATATCGGTGTTTGGGTTTGTGGTTGTGGTAAATGGTCGAATTTGAAGGTCGTTTTGTGTTTTGTATTTCAAATCTTGGTCAAAGTATTTCAAAACTTGGCTATTTAGGGTTATTTTCGTTTCCATAGATGTTTTTCAGCTTTTTATGTTTTTTAGCTATTTTGGTGGTTGTGTATGTGTTTGTAACTGTTTTTTTTTATTTAATATACTTGTCGATTTTATGCGTTGTTGATGGTTGTCACTGGATCGGTGACACAGGATCAAATGACAAAGCATTGTTCGATTTACTTCAACCGAACAATGCATGATTAAACCGAACAATGCATGTTAATCAGTCTTCACTAGATCGGTGACACAGGATCGAGTGACAAAACTTGTTCGATGCCCCGTTTTGTAGTGTTCAATACTTTTATATGGATTTGTTATTGCTTTGATCTATTTTGTTTGTTGTCTATGTGTTGGTTATTGTTTAGATCAATTTTGAATCTCGGTTTGTTGTATGTTTAGGGTTAAGAGGCTAATTCGATCACAAGTGACCATTTAAAATAGTTTTGATCAATTCCATATGACCGAACAATTGACGTTCAGTTGGTATTCACTTACCGAATAGTTGTGTCCGTAAATAAAAATTTTTGACTTATAGTTGTGTATGTCTTGGTTATAGTTTTGATATATACTCGTGACCAAATTTCGTTGTTGTGTATGAGTTTCTTATAGTGTTTTAGATCAAATTTTATGGTATAATTTTTGGTTAGTTGGTGGTCCAGGTTCATTCGGTCGAAACAAACCGAGTCTCAAAGTATTGGTCAGTTCTCTCACACAGAAAAGTTTAATATTTATCGGTTTCCTCCAACCGATTGTAATATTATTAACATTAATGTTAATTATAATGATTGAGTGTTAATGTTGGGTTCATATTTGTGTCATTCTTATAGGTATGGCTCGCACAAAGAGGACTGTGATGACACCAAATTCCAAAATTCTAGATCGGGCGTCGCCCGACCTGGACACGCGCGAGCCCCCGAGCTAATCCCGCCAAGTCGCGTGGGACCAGTGAGCCTATCCTTACCATTCAATCATTTAAAAGTGAAGTCAATTAATTAGCGTTATCAAAGTATAAAGCAGAAGTAATAAATCTCAACTAACCAATTAACCTCGAAAGCTCCAAGTTAGGACAAAAACCTAGGGTGTGAGAACCCCGTATATCATATATACCATGTAAAGCAAGGAGAGTATCATTAATGTCATACAATCCAACAATCTCTTAACCCATAACCCCATGTATAAAACAATATAACTAATACACCAAAAGTCACTTATAACAGCAGAGGAGGGCCACTTAAAGAATATCACGTAACTGAACAGCCTTTGCTTTGTTGAATTGTGGATCTGCACTCAGTTAAACACAAGAATGACGAGCTCAGGTAAGTAACGCCAAACAGGAACAACAATAAATACAACATTTCGAATTAAATAAATGAACAGTCAATTCATGCATATAGAAAGAAATGACAGAGAATGCATGAATATATAAAAACTGTGAATAAATACATGAGCAATTGAAATTGAGTGTCCTGGAATACAAAGGAAAGGCACAAGTGGTCCCGACTAATCAAGGTCGTTGAGCCGAGGACAGAATCTCCTCAAAGGCTAGGAGTCGAGAACAAAATCTCCTATAAGACCCCTACACAAGTGCAGAGTCCCTAACAATTTGGTGGAGAACTCTCACCCCGTACATATTATCACAACCAAACACGTATCCCCAGTCGTAAGCCCCGGCATAATACACTGCGAGTCCATAATTCTGCAAGGATTAAGCTTGACACACTTGCCTTGGACAACTCATAAGAATGGAATGACAAAATGGCATTGAAATAATACCAATAAATAATTCAAAGCTCAATAAATAATTGTAGTGTTCCTTACTGGTTTACTTACCTCGATCCAAGCTAATTGCACTCTCGTGAACTCCGACTCGTCCCTAAATAGTCCTGCGTACTAATATTCCTGATACTACAATTCATTGTGGTTTCCTATTAACTCTTATCCAAACTTCCTTATTCATGTTTATTATGTTTTCGGGTCAAATTTTGGGTTATTGGGACGTATTTGGGTCCATTAGATACCCCGAGAAGACCACAATTCTTCCCGAAAATCCTACAAAAAGTTGAAAAGTTTTTAGGTTCAAGATGCCACCGAGACACCGTGAGGTTTTACCCTTGGTGGTGTCTCCACGGCGTGGGGCAGAGGGTCTCTGCCCCAGACGTCGTGGGTAACGTCGTAGGGTGTTATACCCTACGGCGCCATCGCGCGTGGGGCAGAGATCGACTCTGCCCCAATTGTATGTAAGGGGCACCGTGAAGGTTTATCCCATACGGCGTGGGGGATAGAGAGACCCCTCTCTGTCCCCAGCACCGCGTTTGGCGCCCCCGTCTGTGGTTTTTCTGGGGTGTTTACCACCACCCACTTGTGCCACCTTACACCGATTTGGTCCATTTTCCATCAAAGGATGCAACACTATTCCAAAAACATCCTCGACACATTCCAAAATGTCCGGAAACCTCAACGGAGAACCCAAAACAAAAATCTTTTTAAAAATCCCCAAAAATCCTCAAAAATCCCAAAACCCTCCAAATTGAAAACCACCTTCACAAATCTCGTAATGATCGTCGAGAGAATCACCAAAGCATTGAAAGTTTCGATAGAGTTCGAAATCTCGACGTAGTGTCCAAATTTCGTCGCGACGAACACGGGTAAAACTTATATCAATGCGTAGAGGGTAGCGAGGAGATGCGAGTTCTTACCTCAGATCGTCCGAAATCGTCGTCATCGCATTGCTTTGACCACCACAACCGCCGATGACGTAAGAGAGACGTTAGGGAGAGGGAGAGAAGAGAGAAGAAATGAGGGATGAGAGAGAGAAAATGGGGTAGGTGTAGGGCTTTTATACCTCTCACCTAATCTTGGCCCAACACCCCATCCCTAAGCCCATCTAAGGGTTCCTAATCACCCCGTCTCACCTACTCAAGTGACTATATTGGGTGACTCTAATTCCTCCCTCGGCCTCACATGTTTGGACATTAAATTGTCTATTAAAGCTATACAATATAATACAAACACCAAACAAATATAACATACCTCGGTGTCGATGCCTAAGGATTGATGACTATACCATGGTGTGGGCCCACATGCCACTTGTATTAACACGTGGCACATGTTAAATTTTAGGGTTGTTACAGTCTTCCTAACTAATTGGAATTTCGAACTCGAAATTAAACAAAAATTAAGGAAAGACTTACCGAAATCAGAAGAAGTAAGGGAAACACTCACGCATATATGACTCTAGCTCCCATGTCAACTCCTCGTCCCCGTAGTGCTGCCACTTGACAAGGACTGATGAGATTTCTTTGTTCCTCAATGTTTTGACCTTGCGATCTAAGATCTGGATAGGCTGCTCATCGTAAGTGACATCCTCCCTCAGGTCTATCTGGCTCAAATCTACTATCGGCCATCTGCCCTCCCTGGACCTATCCAGTCACAACATCAATATGTGAAACATAGGATGAATCCCTGACATCGGAGGTGGCAACTCTAACTCGTACGTGACCTTGCCTACCCCCTTCACCACTCTGAACGGGCCAATGAACCTCGACGCGAGTTTTCCCTTGATCCCAAACCTCTTATGACCCTTCAATGGAGACACTTTTAGATATACAAAGTCCCCGACCTAGTACTCCAACTCCCCGTGATACAAGTCATAGTACTTCTTCTGCCTCTCATGCGCACCCTTCAATCTCAAAAAGATCTGGCATATCTTCTCGGTGTGATCTACCATAATCTTCGACCTAATCGCTACCACATCCTTGGGCTCCGCCCAACAAGATAGAGATATGCACGGCCTCCCGTACAATGCATCAAATGGCGCCACGCCAATACGTGGTGTCCAAATTTCATCACGACGAACACGGGTAAAACTTATATCAATGTGTATGGCGTTTTTGAGTTTTTATCATCATGTACGGTTGTTCTCGAACTGTTGGAGGGTTTTTTCGGTGATTCCTCATGCCGAGGTAACTCCCTCACGACGTCGAAAATCAACAAGTCACCATGATAGTCGTGGTATGGGTTATGGTTCAGTTTTGGTCAATGTCGAATTGTTTGGAGTTTTCGGTTTTGAGTTGTTAAATTCGGTTTATATGTTTCGTTGAGGTTTCGTGGGTTATTTGCATGGTGTGTGTGAGAACAAATTCATATTGGAGTGGTGTTCTCATGCATTGCTCCTCACGGCGTCAGTTTGAACATAAGTCGCGGCGTAGAGTAAAGTGTTTGGAGTATTATTTTGGTTTCGTGTAAGTGTGAAGCATAATTGTGATTTCACGTGGTTTCGGTGTGGTGTGTGAGTGTTTTCTTCCTATTTCGATCTTACGTTTTATGTATAACTTGGTCAATGGGTGTTTGAACGTCACATGCATTAGGATTTTGCATGCTAAAGGTTTACGTATTGTTAAAGGGTAGTGACGTCGTGGTCACGTTGCCAGTTCGCGAGACTATGACGTGACCTATTAACGATTGAGCCGAGCCTATATTTCATGAGTAGGCTTACATGCATTATGATTATCGATGTCGTGATATCCCAGTCGAGGTTGTTATTGTGTTTTCCAAGTCCAAGAGAGAGTATTCATTTTTCTATTTGATTGTTGAGTTATTTGAGTCATTTAAAACGATGGAGAAAGGCTAAGGGTATCAACCTAGGTTTAGTTAACGACTTGACCTATTAATACAAGTTTCTGACCTTATTAGGTAGCAGCTGTGACGGCCCCAATTTCCCCATGCGATTGGGTACGCCCGGCCTAGACCCGTTCAAGCCCCGAGTTATCACTCGGCAACCTGACGAGCCTAGTCAGCCTCATATTTACTCAATTTAGCAGTTTATGAAAGAGTTATTGCAATAATACATAGCGGAAGACTAAACAGTAAATAACAAGGGGAAATAACTCAATCAAAGGGAAATTAGGAATTTTATAATTGTGGAAAACCCTGGTATTCATGTATAATTCGATAAATCAACATACATGATACTAATCTCAATAATAATACCAAGTTCTATAAACCAAAAACATACATATATAAAGCGATATACAAATGAGCAAAAACATATAACCTACTCTAGGGTTCCTCAAGTCCAGTAGCTTAATCCTCACAAAAAGTCGCCTAAGCAAGGCTCTTTGCCTCTATCGCACTCCGCTCTATCTCGCACCCACCGTCACAAACTAGACGGTGAGCAACCGAGAGAAATCGAAAGTAATGCCGAAGAATATAACAAGAATTCATGAATTATCAATCAAGGCGATCTAAATATCATGCAAGAATTGAAAGACAGGAAGTTAAATAAACAAGGTGCATGATAGGCGATCGGAAACAATAACAATCGAAACATGCATGTTCTACGATTCAAGAGAGGCTATAAGTGGTCTAAAATCCACAACAATACCACAACAATATCCATAACAATCCACAACAATCCAAGAATGGTATCACACAATCACTAGGGGTGGTCAAACACTCGTGCGCACGAGTGCCGCATTTTATCCCTTCTAGTGCAGGCCGCATGTACCTTCGAGACACACACTTATGCCAAGAACACACATACAAGGAATATGGAATGGAATGCCAACAAATAGATAATAGCAAACACAATGGAATGAAGATGAATCACATGGTATTTTCTTAACTGGTTTACTAACGTACACAAGTTTTTGAGACAAGTGTACTTACCTGAACTAGTCGCAACCCGTGTAACAACACTCTCGCGTTCCTAGTAAGTATCCCCAAGTTTCCCGCTACCTGACAAGGTTGGAAACTCTAATTAATGGGTCGAATCATTAACTAAACCCTAGGTTGGTACCCTAGCATTTTCTCAGTGTTTTAATGACTCGAACACTTCGTTAACTCAATCGGTAAGTCAAACCAAAAATACAACGAAACACAATGACTCTTTTTGGGTATTATAACCACACTTATGTAAGCCTAATTATAGGTCTTAGGCTCGGCTCATCGTATGTGAAATCACACCATAGTCTCGAGGACCGGCGGTGTGTCCACGACGTCACTACCGTTCAACCAACTTGAAACACAACTTTGATGTTGTCCAACAATTACGACTCAATACTAAACTTAACATGACCATACACCGGCGAGTAGGGAACTCAGGGTGTGGTCCAACATCCGTAGAGTGTCAACACAACATGGAAAGGCCATGTGCACGCCCTACGTCGCGTTGACAACTACTCGACGCAACATAAACAACTCGCGCATATCTCCGCCACTACGGCTCATCATCATTGATATGGACGCTCCGGGCTATGAGACTCCATGACTGACATGGTAAGGTCTCCTACAGTCCCCCATGTCATCGCGTCGATGATAGTACCGCCACGACGGGTGGTTTCCGGCGAGAAGGTTACAATACTCATGAAATCACATAAATGCATAACATAACAATAACAAGACCGAGACTCCACTTAACCATGTTCATGATGACTCGCTGGTGTTGTCCGACATCGGGAGGGAACCACCACGGCATAGGGAAGCCGGGGATACCCTCTCCAAATCATAAAACCACCATTCACGACCATAACCAAAAACAAAACCCTACAGCAAAATCAACATGAAATCATATCCAAACAACTCATCACCATGGGTCCGGACACTTCAGAGGTTGCGAGACACCAACACAAGGTTAGCATGGTCCCCGACAACCCCCCACGAGCGGTGGTCCGGCCAACAGTGCTGCTATATGTGGCTATTTCCGGCGAGAAGTACAAAACAGTGAGCATTTGAAAATTTAATAAAACAGCGAACATACACTATATCCAGCCCTTTTGCTGCGAGGGGAGGGGTGGTTCGGGACTGTTGGGACTCCGATGAACCACCGAAAATCGTCCCCGATCACGGCAGCTCCCCCACAACTGGACTGCACTTACAAAATGCACATACACATCACAATGTTAACAACATGGATATACACAACTGTTTTCGCAAATCATTGACTCCCTGGGGATGTGGGGACACTGGTGGACAACTAAGGGACCATCCCCGACCTTCGACACTCACCGGAGCAGCGATGACCACCTCCGACAG
This sequence comes from Stephania japonica, assembly GCA_039657345.1. Classification (NCBI taxonomy): domain Eukaryota; kingdom Viridiplantae; phylum Streptophyta; class Magnoliopsida; order Ranunculales; family Menispermaceae; genus Stephania; species Stephania japonica. The sequence goes on along the minus strand of CM077561.1, from coordinate 204,976 downwards.
CGAGGACAGTCACACACAATGAGGTAGACTCGATGAAGAAGAAGAACACGCACACAGTTCACTCAACTCGACAGATCAGGACTGCCATTGCATCTCCTCCACATATTGGACTCTTTTGGGACTTATGGAGACTCCGGTGACCCAAGCAGGGTCGTCTCCGACCACCACAGACCTAACATGTTGAAAAACCGTGATAAGGCAGAGCAAAGAGATAGAGAAAACAGAGAAAACAGAGAGGTCGTGAGAGAGGGAGAGAGAGAGAGAGAGAATCACGGACCTCCGACGTGACGAGTCCGGTGAGGGTCCGCCGTCCAGTGCTGGCGAGGCTGGTGGTGACAGTCGAGAGAGAGGGAGAGGAGAAACTGCCAAGACGAACGAGAACGTGAGGCCGAGAGGGAGGGACCGAGAGAGAGAAGGAGAGATCACTAACCTCCGGTGAGGGTTCCGGCGAGAGGTGTGGCTGGTCTGACGAGGGAGAGGGGCGGTGGTGGTGGGAGTGAAGGTGAGGTTCGGGTGGGTATGTGTGGAGGAGATGAGTGAATAGTGGATTAGGTATTTGTTGTTTATATATGTGTAAACCATGTGAAATTACCCTTTTACCCTTACTTTTATTACTTGCACATTTTGAAACACTTATCCTTATGTGTCTTTTACCTCATCATCTTAACTCAACACAAATACACATCCTCATGCTCATCCAATGGTTCTCCTCACCACATTGTGTCACTTTAACAATTTTTATCCTATAGCCCATATGTTGCGTAGTTAACCAACTCCCACTTGAATTTTTTTGCATTTCCTCGGTCAGTATTTCTCCGTAAATTGTCTCGCCGCGCCCGTTTTCTCGCAACATCTCAACACAAATTAATTACATTTATTAGATAATTCATTTATTTGTATGTTTTACTCCCCCGTTTACATAGGCGTAGCCTCACTCAATTTAAAATCGCCCGAACGGCGCGAGACTCGTAAAATACTAAAATACTAATACACACAATCAAAGAATCATAAAATCACTTCGGTGTCGACTCCCAAAGTTTGAAATACTGTCCAGTATTCACGTAACCGGGTCACAATCTTGACAAGTGTAACGCAAGTCAGTTAAAAATTTGTGGTTGTTACAGCAGTGAACTCGGGGATACGCGTTAGGATTTGCGAGAGTGGATCCAATTTGCGATAGTTCAGGTAAGTACACTTGCCCTAAAGCTTGTGTACGTTAGTAAGCCAGTAAGAACATTGCATGTAATTCATTTTCATTCCGTTGTGTTTGTTATTATCTACTTGATAGCATTCCTATCCTGTTGATTCCTTGGTATGTATGTTCTTGACGTGAGTGTGTCGACGTGGTTTTTGAGGCATGTTTCCCTCTTTATCAAGTTGCGTTAGTGTCGTGACATTGCCCGAGAAGAGCCAGCGTCCTATTTCCGTATGCTTGGAGGCCTGTGTCCCTCTGATGTTGCGCCAGTGTTGCGACATTGCCCAGGGAAAGCCAGCGTCCTCTTTCCGTATGTTATGATTTTTGATCGCTTACTGCCTCGTTTGTTTTTTTAGAATACGCATGTTTTTGATTAATATATGATAGTCTATTTATCATGCACCTTGATCTTGTTATATTACTTATCTTTCATTTACTACATGATATTTAGACTACTTTATTTGATATTCATGAATTACTATTATATTCTTTTGGTATTACTTTCAATTTTCTCTCAGTTGCTCACCGTCTAGTTTGTGACGGTGGGTGCAGATTTACTAGAGCGTTCGAAGAGTGAGGAACCTTGCTTAGGAGACTTTTTGTGAGGATTTGCAACTGGATTCTAGCACCTTAATTAGCCTAGGTTATGTATAATTTCTGCTTGTATGTTGGTTTCTTTATATATATACATCATGTTTGTTTGAACTTGGGATCATAGGTATTTGATATCATGTACAACTTGATTCCATTTGAGGTACATGGTAATTCGAGGTTTCCATATACATAGTTTTTTTTCCTAATTTTCGTTTGATTGAGTTATTTCTCAATAATTGTTTAGTTTTTCTGCTGCGTATAATTGCAATAACTCTTTCATAAAATGTTAAATTGATTAATTGGAAGCTGACTAGGCTCGTCAGGCTTGTTGAGTACTGACTCCGGACCTGCACAAGTCTAGGCCAGGTGTACCCAAATGCATTGGGAATTTGGGGCGTCACATCACCTACTCAAGTGACTCTACTGGGTGACTCTAATTCCTCACTCGGCCTCACGCGTTTGGGCATTAAAATGGTTGTTAAAGCTATACAGTATAATACAAACACCAAATAAATATAACATACCTCGATTTCGACGCCCGAGGATTGATGACTATACCACTGCGTGGGCCCACGTGCCACCTATATTGACACGTGGCACAGGTTAAATTTTAGGGTCGTTATAAGGACTGAGGATGTCAGGAAGGCTGAGGAGTCTAGGAAGATAGAGGAGGTGAACAAGAAGACTACGAAGACGGGCAAGTGTGTTGGCAGGAGAGCTCAAATTGCATCTTACAAGATGTAACGACCCAGAAATTTGGCTATTTGTGAATGATGATGTGTATTACATATTTATACTCGTATTTGAGTGACCGGACTATGAAGTCAGTGAACGAGTAAGGAAACTTGACGAGCGGGGATCGACAGTTAGGATACGGGTACACGGGGATTTAAAACACTGTTAAAATACAAATAAATGAAATTTTGTATAATTTAAGTAATTATTTATGAGATAAGGCAAAACTACACGTGTGACGGAGAAATACGGACCAAGGAGCGCAAGACCAATGCGGGAGTCGGATAGCTACGTGACTATGAGATAGAAATTGGTAAAATAACATAGTTTCATAAGAAGAGTCATGGGATTGGCCTCGAGATGCGCATGTGTTGTAAGATGAAATAAAAAGACCAAAAGGGTATAACGGTCATTTTGACCAAATTAACATATATAAAAATGTTCATAAAAAAATACCTTACACCTAACACTATTGATCTCCTTCTTCATAGAGCCGCCCTCTCTTCTCTTCCACTCTCCTTCTCAGTCGAAACTCCTCCTCCCCTCTCCCTCGATAACCGGACACGACCCTCGTCGAAGCTCTCACTGGAGGTTCTCTCTCTCTCTCTCTCTCTCTCTCTCTCTCTCTCTCTCTCTCTCTCTCTCTCTCGGTCGTGTGCACTGTGTTCCATTGGGTTCTGTCCGCGGCGATGGTGGTTGCTCCCGGTCAGGAACTGGTCGAAGATGACTCCCTAGCGTCTCGCTAACCCCAAAACACCTCCCCCTTGCAGTGGACATAGACATTTTTCCATTCGATCGATTGTCTCCTTCTTCCTATTTCACAACTGTGTGCTCTGTTCACGTCGAGTCCATGCAGAGGCGACTGCTATGACCAAAGGGCTGGTCGGAGGTGACTCAACGGTGGCCTACCGTAACCTCAACAACCTCCAGAGCAGGCCCCCTCGCGGTACATGTGTAAAGTTTTCCATTTTGGTGTCATGATCGACTGCTTTCTTTCTTACCAAACTTTGCTATTGTTTCAGGACCACCACCGGTGGGGGGCTATCAGGGACCTTGCCAATGTCCTTGATGGTCTCTTGCAACCTTTGGTGCATCTAAAACACTATTGATGTTGTTATTTGGTTGATGATTTCACGTGGTAGTTTTATCGGGTTTTCAATCGTTGTGTTGTGTGGTTATCGACTTGTCGTTGAGTGTGCCTCGTCTTTCCCATGCCGCGGTGGTACTTTCTCGATGTCGGACAACATCAACAAGTCACCATGGAATCTCGGTTTCGGTTATGGTTCAATGATACGTTGTGTTGAAGTTTCATGCATGTGAGTATGTTTTGGGGGTTTTCTTATAAGGTGTTACTTGAATATGATTTTGTGTTTCTGTCCCAAGTGAAGGTGTCATTAAGGTGTGTATTTGTTGGTATTTTGTGACGTCTGTGGAGAATGTGTTTCATGTGGTGGCTTATGTTGAAGTTTTGAGGTCATAGGGACATTGGTATGTGTGTGTGGTGTAGTATGTGTACATGTATACTTCACGCTGAGCAATGAGTTGTTTGTGTCATAATTTCATGGCAAATTGCATGGTGTGAGTGTTTCCTTCCGTTTCGACCCTACGTTGTGTGTAACTTGGTCCATGGGTGTATGAACATCGCATGCTAAGGATTTATGTATTATGAATGGTTATGATGCCGTGGTCACTTTGTCGGTCCTCGAGACTATGGTGTGACCTAATAACGACTGAGCCGAGCCTATGATTTGTGAATAGGCTTACATACATGTTTTGATTACAAAACCAAAAGAGTTGTGGTGTTTTTGTCTAGCTTTCTGATCGATTTATCAAGTTGATCGAGTCTTAAAATGTTTCAGAGTCATCTAAAACGTTGGGAAAATACTAGGGTTTAAACCTAGGTTAGTTAATGACTCGACCCATTAATTAGAGTTTCCAACCTTGTCAGGTAGCGAAAAACTCGGGAATACGCGTTAGGATTCACGAGAGTGGTTATTCGCGGGTTGCGTTGTCAGGTAAGTACATTTGCCTTAAAGCTTGTGTATGATTTGTAAGCCAGTAAGAAAATGCCATGTGATTCATTATCATTTATTCAGATTTGTTATGCTCTATTATTGGTATTCCATTCCATTCTTTGTTGTGTGTTTCTTGGCGTATGTGTTTCATCTCAAGAGTACTAGAACCTGCACTAGAGGGATAAAACGCAGCCACTCTTGTACAGGAGTGTGTGACCACCTTTAGTGACTGTGTGACACCGAGTACTGGGTGGGTGGGCTTGTGTCCCTCCCATTATAGTTGTGCCTTCGCTTGTGTCAATGCTCGGGAAAACCTAGCGAGGTCTTCGCCGTTATGCTATGATTTAGACCACTTATGGGCTTCTTTTGATTCTTTAGAACACACTTGAAATACGATTGATATCTATTAGTTTGTTTATCATGCACTTGATCTATTTAAATTCTTGTCTTTCTATTACCATATGATATTTAGACTGTTTTACTTGATATATCATGAATTACTGTTATCTTTTTCTGGCATTACATTCGATTTCTCTAGTTGCTCGCCATATAGTTTGTGACGGTGGGTGCAAATAGAGCGGAGTGCAGTAGAGGCAAGGAACCCTGCCTAGGCGACTTTTTGTGATGATTAGCGGCTGAACTTGGATACCTTAGTGTAGGTCTATTATATCTTTTTCTCAGTTATATGACATTATATATATGCTTTTGATCATTGAACTTGGGGTTATTTCGATATTGGTATCATGTACTGATTCATATCTCACGTTAGTGTGTACATGAATATTTTGGGGCTTTCCACATTATAGATTCCTGATTTCCCTTTAACTGAGTTATTTCCCTTATGTTAGTTTATTTACTTTCCGTTGCATAAAACTTGCAATAACTCTTTCATAAATTGTATAATTAATTGATTGGAGGCTGACTAGGCTCGCTGAGTACCGACTCAGGGACCTGTACGAGCCTAAGTCAGGCGTATCTAAATGCAAGGGAAATTTGGGTCCGTCACACAAGAAATCGAAGGAATTGGGAAGAGGTAAGGGAGATAGCGAGTTACACGACGAGGCATCCGCAACACAGGCCTCGGAAGGTCGGGAATTGACAATTTGCAGTGACCAAGTTAGTTCAGCTAAAACATCCTCACCTAAGTCAAGTGAAGAGGATCGGGAAGAAGTGCAAGACCAATCAAGCGAGGAAAAAGAAAGCGAAGATGAAAGCAAAGACGGAAGCGAAGTTAAAAGTGGAGAAAAAAGTGAAAAAACAAATGAGAAGGAAGTGAAAGTGAAGATGAAAATGTAACAACCTTAAAAAATTTAACACGACTTGTGTCGTACTTGTCAGGACCGTGACCCAGCTATGTAATACTTCGTAGTATTTCAAACTTCGGGATGTCGACTGTGACGGCCCCAAATTTCCCTTGCATTTAGGTACGCCCGGCCTAGACTCATACAGTTCCCCAAGCCGGTACTTGACAAACCTGGCGAGCCTAGTCAGCCTCCAATCATTCAATTATACATTTTATGAAAGAGTTATTGCAAGTTTTACGCAGCTGGAAAGTAAATAAACTAGACAGAAGGGAAATAACTCAGTCAAAGGGAAATTAGGAATCTATAATGTGGAAAACCCTGAAATATTCATGTACAAACAAAAGTAAGATATGAATAAGTACATGATACCAATCTCATCAAAAATGCCAAGTTCAATAATCCCAAAACATATGTATGAAACAATATACAAGTAAGCAAAACATAAACACATACTATAAAGTCTTCCAAGTTCTGTCACTAATCCTCATAAAAAGTCGCCTAGGCAGGGCTCCTTGCCTCTACTGCACTCCGCTCTATCTGCACCTACCATCACAAACTAGACGGTGAGCAACTTGAGAAATCGAATGTAATGCCAGAAGAAAATAACAGTAATTCATGATATAACAAGTAAAAAAGTATAAATATCATACGGTAATAGAAAGATAGGAATTTAAATAGATCAAGTGTATTGATAAACAGACTAATAGATATCAATTGAAAGTCAAGTGTGTTCTAAGGAATCAAAAGAGGCCCATAAGTGGTCTAAATCATAGCATAACGACGAAGACCTCGCGAGGTCTTCCCGAGCATCGACACAAGCAAAGGCACAACTATGATGGGAGGGACATAAGCCCACCCACCCAGACTCGGTTTCACATGGTCACTAAGGGTGGTCACACACTTTTGTACAAGAGTGCCTGCGTTTTATCCCTCTAGTGCAAGTCTTGGTACTCTTGAGACAAAGCACTTACGCCAAGAACACACAACAAGAAATGGAATGGAATACCAATAATAGAGCATAACGAATCTGAATAAATGATAATGAATCACATGACATTTTCTTACTGGCTTACAAATCATACACAAGCTTTAAGGCAAATGTACTTACTTGAACTATCGCAAACCCGGTATCACTCCGAGACTCTAATGTGTTCCTTGCGAGTTCTCGACTACCTGATAAAGGTTTAAATCCCAAATTTTGATTTAGAGTTAGTACCTCATCTTAGGGTGTTTCTCGTATGCTTAGTTCAAATACGCTTAATTAAGGCGGCTCAAACCACTATGGATCAATCCATCTCTATGGCTACTGTCCTTATCGTAAAACTTATCCCTCTTTGGGCTCTTGTTGGACCCATTTATCAAGTCTACACTCACCTAAGTAAGCTTTTTGTGTGGACTCTTATTGGCCCAAATACATAAGCCCATTCTTATATTTATGCCTTTGTTTTGGACTTCAAGTTGTACCTATTGTATTGAGTCCTTATTGGGCTCTACACAACCCATATACACATCATTTGTAATTTATTATGGACCCTTATTATAATGAGTGTATTGGGCCCTTATTGGGCCTTAACACAAGGTCATAATCATTTTAAAAAATGTCCATACCTATCATCCTTTTTATTTATTCACACACACATACAATAATGCACATACCCCACATTTCATACACCCCACACTTGGTACACCCACTAGTTGATTCTCACAATGCACACACACACCACTGTTGTGTACACCCCACTGTGGTGTACACATACAGTGAGATGTACACCCCATGCACACACACTCACCAAACCGTCACCTATACACAACCCAAATCGTCTACACACACATACACAACTGTCCATACAACACCCACAAAACCGTCACATATGGGGTCTTCTCCAGCCAGCAGAGTCGTTGGAGGATGACCTCTGGCCAGCCTTGACCAACACCAGCGTCGGTCATCCAAGCCGTGGTCACAATGACGCACAACAGTCCCGAAGAGGTGGAAACAGTAAGAACCGAGAAAAATGAGAAAAGGAAAACCGAGAGTGTGGGAGGAGACCTCGACTCCGGTGAGCAGTGAAACCGGCCACCTCGGGACCTCCTACCAATGGTGGTGTGTCCGACCAAGTTAGAGGGAGATGGACCGAGAGAGGGAGGTGCACCGAGAGCACAACCGAGAGAGAGTAAAAGAAAGAGAGTGAAGGAGGAGCTCACTTAGGCGTCTCCGGTGGGTGGGGAAGGCTCCAACGGCGAAGGAGGTGGCGGTGATGAAGAGCTTGCTGAGAGGAGGTGGCTGCCACACATGAGGTCAAGAGGAATCGGTGTGAGTATCAAAACCGAGAATGAGAGTGAGTGAGGAAAAGAGAGAGAGAGAGAGAGAGAGAGAGAGAGAGAGAGAGAGATAGAATCACCTCCGACGACCAGCAACTCTGGCGTGGTCCGGCTTGGTGAGGGGCGAGAGAAGAGAGGAGAGGTGGCGGCTGTTATTTGAAAGAGATGATGAATAGTGAAGTAGGGTTTTAGATAAAACATTATATATAAGTATTTAGTTTAATTACCCTTTTGCCCTTACTTTCATCTCAAAACACACTCTTATCTCTAGGTGACACCCACCTATGACACATCTTACCTTGATTCCCTCGTGTGGTGTATCCCAAGACTTATCCTAAGCCTATTACAATTTTTTTTCCAACTTAACTATAGGCCTCATATTAATTAACTTCAAAATAAATCATATAACCCATGTTAGGCCATTAATTGAACTTTATAAATTAGTACCCAAGGTCATACAATCACCCGTCTATCCGCTACTCAGTGCCTCGCATCCGGCATGCTTCTCAAGGCAGTCCCACACTTAGTGTTCAAATAAATTGTTTATGCCTAAGTTATACTTTATTTGATAAAATCATGTTTCCTCAACTAATATCATATCTTTGATTCGACTTAGTCTATCACTTCTAATACCTGGTTAAACGATTACCAAAACCCCGCCCGATCGGCTCGAGACTCGTAAAATACTATCATACTAATACATGCATCATCATCCATAAATAACCAAATTTCTGGGTCGTTACATCGACACCGAGGTAATTTTACTTTTCTATGATGTTTGTATTAGTATGCTAGTCTAATACGAGTCTCGAGCTATTTTGGCGGGGTATTAGTCTGAGTGAGGCTTCGCCTAGGAAAAACAGTGGAGTAAAAACACAAAAAAACACAAATAAATGATTTTTCGAATAATAAATGTGATGATTTTATTTAAATCGAAATGTGACAATAACATGTGTAACGGCCCCTTTTCCAAATAGACCGCCACGGGGCTAATGCGGACCCACAGTCTGTCTTACCAGCAATAGCTATGCTCTACATTGGATCATATCCTCCAATTTATCTTTTTAAACCTTATTCATTATCAATTTACTGATTTTGTCTTATTGAAATCAAATCATATTCTAAGTCATCATAAAAACCTCAAATTAACACACAACGGAGACCTTACTAACACATTTACTCTGATAATGATACTATAAATTTGTAACACAAACCATAAACCTAATGTGGAAAACCCATATATAATAAAAAATACCTCTGAAGTCACAAAAAGATCAATATATACAAGGTATCTCACAAATCTCAATCCCAAAATGAAACAAAATATATATAATACAAACGAATGAGTCAAACAATCTGTCTTTGATCAGCGGTACTCTGAAGCTTGCCATTACCCCTACTCGTACTAGGATATGCACTCAAGCCATCACAAAAGGCAGATGATGAGTCTAGAGTGAGTATTCCCAAGGAAATTAAGTAAGCAATACTGAAAGTAAATACTGGAATTTAAATAAAGCTATTAAATAAACATGCGAAAATAAATATAGGCAATTGTGCTCATTGCATGAATAAATAATAGTGAAAGCTCAAAGTGTGTTCCTAGCCCCTAGGGTCAGACTACCACTATAATTCGGACTCTTCCACAGAATATTGCCGGCGAGTCCCACTCAAGCAAGGCAAGTATTTAGATCCGCTTGATGGCCGTCATTACACCTACAACGCACTGACACATGCCACGACGTGATACTTGTTGGGTTTTGGGGTTCATGCGCAGCGAAGATTACAAAACAATTTTGAGAAAAACCCCAATAGGATCCGAATTTGATTCCATTAAAACACGTTTAAACTATGAAAACTTAATCATACCTCAATCGCAATGTACCTTTCTGAAGATTAGTCGATCTCTAAGGCGCTGCCAATGACGAACACCCTCTATCAGCAGTCCATATACGAATGGCGGCCGATATTTGAAGTGCTAGCTTCGAGAGAATACCAAACCTTTTTGTTTCTCTCCAAAACGATCCAGAGCATACCAAAAACCTCTAAGTCGTTTCTTAAAATGAAAATAGAGTTTTGGCCCTTTTTAAATCTTTCTTGTACTTGTATTCTAACTCAAAGTGTCTATTTATACAACCCTTGTATATATACAGTTAAGTAAATTACACATATACCCCTACTTAAAGAAGTATAAGTGTAATACACTACAAGGACGTTTCTGTCATGAATTTTATCATATAAAATTTGTTTGTCGAACCATCTTAAAATCTCGCAAAACCATTCTCCAGTGTGTGACCCAATAGGCTCATACAACGTTGGCAGTGTACCAAAATACATTTTGGTATACAAGTCATAAGTGGCCTCTAGCAATACATTATGACTACTAAGTTGTATGAATATCAAATCGATACCTAATTAATAGTGTATATAACATCCTTTTGTCACACGATATCTTTTTGATCAGACATAAGGCATGGAATTGTCATCCAACATGTTCAATCGTACTAGTCTCGATTTCTAGGTAGACTGAAAACATCTAAGTGACATTGATCAATATCAATTCACTTAGACTAGGCCTTTTAACGATCTAACACATCGAGGGATCCACTTTGGATATCTCTCTTTATATGAGAGGGACAAATTCTATCTCGATTACACAACTTCACCACATTATTCACACAGTAACCAATCACAACCTTTATAATCGTCCGGTTAAAGACAACATTTGATTGCGTCAAATCACTGTATTCCTAATGTTGAAGTCTCTAGTAATCTCAAGTCAGAGGACTGAAAAATATACCTATCATGAGAAACAACTATGACTTAATCTATGTGATGTTCTTATAGCGGGTCGGTCCAGTACTTTGTTCCCTAACAAGTACTCATGATCTTGATTCGTATTCCTATACGTATGATCATCGTATGATCATCAATCAAGACTCACACTAGTCTTAATTCATTATAGTTCCCAAGTATAATAATCGACTAGGGACATTTAGGATATTTCTGTAAATACCCATGGATCTTATTATAATGTAAACATGCAAATCAATTATAATAAACAACAAATGAAATCCTCTATTTTATTAACTAAAATGTATTCATAAAGACTATTAATGGATTGACCTAGGACACATTTCCCAACAATACTCAAGTCGTGCTATTCACCGAGATCGATCTAGTAGAACGTGTTATAGTGTAGTGGACATACACACTGGAATGGAACGAAGGGAACCCAGCTCAACGTCCGTCCATATAACCACAACCAGAGTAGAATATTGAAATGAAAGAAATTGAATTCAAAATTCCAAAAGAAGTAAATATTCAAGTAATTTCAGTTGGGATACTACACACCTCAAACCGCACTCCAACTAACCCCAAACTTCACCAATTCATGCTCACAATGCATGTCCAATCTCCGCAATTCCACCTAAAACCATTAATTCCTAATAAATTGAATAAATTTTTAAACCTTGTAAATCCGATTAAATACCCAAATCATCGATCAATTCATCATTTGAATACCCCAAATAGACTATATAGGTCTCTAATTCAAACCACAATCGATAAATTTATTTTAAAAATCTTAGTTCAAAATTATGTTGAGACGCTGCCACGTTCAAACCTATACGACGCATTCACAACATTTTTCCCCATTTCCTCACATTTCGACTCTACTCAAGACACTGCCACTAACACCGCCACATTTTTGTTCTCACGGCGTGAGACCCCTGGTCACTGGTTGAGATGTACGTGGGTGACGCCGTGAGTTTACCTCACCACGGTGCCCTTGCGACATCTCTGCCAGTGGTGGTTTTTAGGATTTTCAAACCCTTTCGGCTCATTGCCGGGGTCCGTGCTCGTCCAAACATCACATATAAACACTCATAAACCATTTCCCATCGAAACTCCTTGAAAAAGTTCGTCCAAAATCATAACCCTGACAAAACCATACAAAACCCTGGATTTGTTCCAAAATTTCATATCAACCTTAACTCTTACACCAAAACCCATATAAATGCTTTAAAACACATTCAAAATTCATAACAACACCTTCCAAAATTGGTGTGCTCAATTCAATTCTCGAAACCCACGTAAACACCCAAGAAATTTACGCCAAACGTAAAGAAATTTACACCAAAATGTAAACAATGATGGTACCAACCATCTCGACATCATTTATTATGAATTATTTATCGAATTGGGGTTTCCAAAATTTGGGAATATGTTTTAATGATCGGGGAATTGATGATTTAGGTTGGATTGGCGGGTATGGGCACGCAGTTAAGGCATGCTATTTGGACTAGGACCATTATTGGAGTGCGGTTTGAGGTGTGTAGTATCTCAACTGAAATTCACTTTAGTACTTACTGCTTGATATTTGAATTCTATTTAGTTTATTCAATGATCTTTATTTCCTATTACTTTACGATGGTTGTGTTTTTTCCCACCTGGTGCTTATTCATTGTGGGCCATATGGTCTACTAAGCCATAGCATATGTCTAGGCATGCACCAACGAATATGCTACCCGGGTATGATAGGCATATGTGGGTGCGTCGTGGTCTACATTGGCCACCTAGAGGGTCCAGGGTTACCCGTTAGAGGTATCCTCAAGGGTCGTGCGTGGCGGATAGCTCGAAGTATGGTTTGGTCTGACTTTGACTGTGCACGCATTTTGTTTCACTACTACAATTATGCATGCGATGATCTTCCATGGTTGCCTGTATTATTTTGTTCTGCATGTTTATTCATAGTATTTTGATTCTAGCAGTTTTACTTATGTATTTACTTGGTGAATTTCCTTGGGATTACTCACTTTGAACTCGTCATCTGCCTTTTTATGATGGCTTGAGTACAGATACTGGTACGAGCGAAGAGAAGGGCAAGATTAAGGATTATCTGTGACTGGCTACGATTTTCCTTACTCTTACGTTTGTTTGTGTTTATTGTTTTATGTTGGGTATGGGTTGTGAGAGATATATGTTGCCCTATACATGACTTTGAGGTTTACATTTTGATATATTGAGGATCATTAATGTATATATATATATATATATCTTGACTACATTTTGGTGTGGTTTCCATATTAGGTTTTGTGATTTATAAACTTGCTTTCGCTGTACATTTTGATGTTTAAGACTTCTGCTGTATGATTTGAGGTGAAATGATGATTAGTTGGGCGTGGGACACATCTGGCAGCCACGTGGCCAGTTGTGGGCCTGCGTGGCCTCCCTTGGCGGTCCAATATGGATTTGGGCTGTTACATTTTGGTATCAAAGACGTAGCAGTATTAGAGTTAATAATAACCCACGCTTCATCCCATAGGCTCCTCAAACCTAGGCTCTGATACCAAAATGTAGCGGCCCAAAATCCACATTGATCCACCACGGGAGGCCACGTGGGCCCACAACAAACCACGTAGCTGCCAGCTGTGTCCCACGCCCAACTGACCATCATTATTACTTAATTCAGCCTGAGTTAATCAGTAAGTAACATTTCAATACTTACAAACAGCGGAAGACTTAAAAATTATGTAATTTCCTCAAGTTAGAGAGTATTAATCCTATGTGGAAAACCCGGCATAGCACACTGTATATAACATACCAAAATGTGATACATACATGTACTGGTATCTCAAACAGTCCCCATAAACCCAAAAAAAAATCAGTACAACAAAATAGAAACATACAAGTCGAACTCTGTCGGTGACAAAGTCACAGGTAGTCCTCGAGAGTCTCCTTGCCCTTACTCGTAATAGATCCTGCACTCAATCATAATAAAAGGTAGATGATGAGTCCAGTAAGTAAAACCCTTAAGAAACACACTCGAGTGTTTATTTGTTTGGTTTCATTTAATTTCCATTTATTATTGTTCATCGTTATTTACTCTACTTCCATGTGCTTACTTATGTTGCACGATTGACATTATAATTTGTCGTCGGATCTTCTGGTTTACTTTGTGACGTAAGGGCGGACTTGGGTTGGCTGGACAATAGGGACATAATAAAGGTTCGGACCAGTGAGGGGGTTGGAGAAGCCACCGGGGGAATGTCGATGTCTAGATTAGGGTTCAGTCCTGCTACACGATACACATACATTATTAGTGTTTATCGGTGTTATATATGCATGCGTCTTAATTACAGTTGCCTATTTTACTGCGCATGTTTATTTAACAGTTTATTGGCTTCTATTATTATAAATGCTGGTTTGTGTACTTCTGGGTTTTACTCACTAGACTCGTCATCTGCCTCTTGTGATGATTGAGTGCAGGATCAATTACGAGCAAGGGCAAGGAGACTCTCGCAGACTACATGTGACCTTATCATCGACGAGTTCAACTTGTATGTTTTTGTTTTGCTGTACTGACTTATTTTTGGGTTTATGGGGACTGTTTGAGATACCAGACATGTATGTATTACATTTTGGTATGTTATATACAGTGTGCTATGCCGGGTTTTCCACATAGGATTAATGCTCTCTAACTTGAGGAAATTACATAATTTATAAGTCTTCCGTTGTTTGTAAATATTGAAATGTTAATCACTGATTAACTCAGTCTGAATTAAGTAATAATAATGTTTAGTTAGGCGTGGGACACAGCTGGCAGCTATGTGGCTGGTTGTGGGCCCGCATGGCCTCCCGTGGTGGACCAATATAAATTTTAAGCCGCTACACCATGGGCACACAACGGTCGAGTTGTGGTGTGATACGAGTCGAGGAGCGCAAGATGAACAAGGGAGCTGAATAACTAAGTGATAACTAAGTCACTTAGTAGAGTCAACATGGAGAGTTAGAGTTGGTGGACACTTCAAAGGGGAGAGCTGATGGATTCGCCTCAAGATGTGTGCGTACAAGTGGATGATGAGTGGACCTATATAAGGACCACTTCACCACTTGGATTCATTTTCACTATTCACTTTCTCTCTCTTCTCTTCTTCTCTTTTTCATGGTGAGCAAGACAACCAATGTGGGTGGTTTGGACGGTCGGAGATTCACTAGAGTCCCCATTTCTCACCGGAATCTAGATGAGAACCTTCCTTTTTTGTTTCTTGTAACAACCCGAATTTAATTCGTCGTTATTCATGACGTATTGCATACGTGACAAATAGCTCAGGCACTCGTGGAACCCGCAGCTAGGCTAGAGCTCGCTTGGAGTTAGATAAATAGTTATTTTGTGTGTTGATTTGTCTAATTTGTGATGTTTATGTTGAATTATATTAAATGGCATTGCAAAGTGTATATTTACATTTTCATTGATGTGTGAGATAGCGTGACGAGTATTTGCCTCGATATGCGTGTCGATATGGGTACCGAGTAGACTAAAAGACAAAATGCTAGGTCGAAATATTAATACACAAATGGAAATAAATAGAAATGCAATAAATAATTAATAATAAATGTTGTTTAATGGTTTGGTGGCTAGAATATGCGCGACGACGTAAGTCACGGTGCGGGTGTCGGGTATTGGAATGCTAGAAAGTCAATTATTGGTTGCATGTAAGGATAAGTCCAAAGGACTAAGTCACACATTGGAGTCACTTAAGTGGACCATTTGACTAAATCTAAGCCATTGGGAGATGCCAGGGATAGCCACCATACACTTGATCAACTTTGGACTATATAAAGGTGATTTTCTTAACTTTCATCACATTTTCTCAAGAAGGAAATCCAAAAATTTGATTAAGTGTGGAGGGTTTTAGTCACTTTGGTGGTGATTTTGGAGGAGCTTTGCTAGAGAAATTGACAAACAAAAGTTAGATCTTGATTCTCCTCAACTTTCTTTATGTATTAGTTGTAATTTTGGGGGGTTTATTGATGGTGTTATGGAGTTCGGTGAAATTAGTGTTTTTAATGGTGAATTAGTGATTTTGGTGTTGGTGTTGGTGTCGTTGTTGTTATTGTTGTTGAAGAAGAGAATAAGATAATAAGAGAGAAAAAAAAGTTTGTATCAAAACAGAGGCGTCAAAAGCCTCTGTTTTAGGAAGAAGAAGGGGATGGTGCATGCACGCGAACTAGCCCAAGCCCAAGTCAGGTGGGCCAGACTAGGCCAGACCTGGTTGCATCAGGTTGGACCTGGTTCAGGGGACCCATCCCATATTATTTAATTAATTTTTTTAAAATAAATTAAAAGTAGTTTTAAATAAAATACATAAAAATATGGAAAATTGCTAGAAAATTATGGAAAAATTCAAGAAAATATATATAAAATGAGTTTCGAGACTTTCTCGGGATTTTGGCAAGATGTTGTCGGGGTTTTTACCTTGTATAGCTTAAAATTGATATAATATACTCAATTGAAGCTAAATCAATTACAAATGAAAATAGGTCATTTTGGAGTCTGGCTAGAGAGAGTTACCTAATTTCTTACCCAGAGGAGGCGAGACCAGCCAGACTGGAGACCAGATCAGAGGATCATCAGGACAAGAAACGAAGGAAGAACAAACTTCGTTACCGAGATTCCAGAGCTCCGAATGTGGGAACTATTGCACTACCTACTCGATCGGCACAGGCGACTCCACTAGTGCCGAGCTTTGCTAGTCACCCTCCACAGCCTACGAGACTTGTACAGTAGTCACAGGGACAGTCTACCGCAAGCAGAGATTTTGGCAAATGAGGTAAATAGAGGCAGACACAAGGTCAGGGCAAACTCAGACCCAAATGTAACCCGGCTACGTGATACTGGACTGTATTTTGAACTTCGAGAGTCAACACCGAGGTAAATTTTATGATTTTGTAATGCATGCATTAGTATGGTAGTATGATATGGGTCACGAGCCATTTGGGCAAATATTAATCTAAGTGAGGTTTCGCCTAGGTAAGCGGGGTTTCGGTAGTCATTTAATCGGGTATTAGAGGTGATAAACTAAATCAAATCAAAGATATGACCTTAATTGAGGAAACATGATTTTATCAAATAAAGTATAACTTAGGCATAAATAATTTATTTGAACACTAAGTGTGGGACCGCCTTGAAAAACGTGCTGGACGTGGGGCACTGAGTACCGGATAGACGGGAGTTAGTATGACCTCGGGTACTAATTGATAAAGTTCAATTAATGGCCTAACATAAGTTATATGATTTATTTTGAAGTTAATCAACATGAGACCTATGGTTAAGTTGAGAAATTTATTAGGCCTAGGATGAATTTTGGGATGCACAACATGAAGTAATCAAGGAAGATGTGTCATAGATGGTTGTCACCAAAATTGGGGACAGGTGTTATTAAGGGTCGTCCAAGGGAGCTCGAGATGTGTACACATATGTTGATGAAGTAAAAGGGGTACCCACCTAACTATTCATCATCTCTCCCAAATGTCCCTCACCCCTTTTTGTTTTCTTTTTCTTGGGGAGCAAGACTTGTCATTGTGGGTAAAGTTAGGCTGCCGAAAACTCTCCGGAGGCCTATCCTTTCACCGGAACTCAAGGTGAATATATCTCTCCTCTTTGTTTTTCTCCTTCCTCTCTCTCTCTGTCCGATTCTCTGCTCACAAATTGCCATTTTTTGTTGTGAAACCGGATGTTGCTATGACCACGGACGCCGCACCCGAGTCGAACCCATCGAACCACCGGTACTTAGGCGATCTAGAGAGCAACCAAAGTCGGATTTATGAGTTGGTACCCACTGGTGTATAACCTATGTTTCGATTTTCGTTTTCATTTGTTGAGTCCCTGTTTTGGTTTTCACCGTACAAGGAGTGAATATCTAGGATTCTATGACAGTTTGATACAAGTTATGGACTGTCTTGAACTCCCGGTATATTTGGGCGATGAGGACAGAACACTATATTGTCGATCTAAGTCTCGCAACTGTAGAGTTGCGCCTCGGGTTACATTTCGGTGACTTGGTGAACTCAACAGTGTCACCAAGTCTTTGGGGTGTGCATACCCACTGTAAACCGTTGAACATCTGTGTATGAAGGGTGCACGTCGTAGGGACGCCTCCGGCCATGACCCGTACGGCGTGACTCGCCGAGAACTCGACCAGTGAGTCTCGGATTCGGCAAAGGAGAAGGATGATGTGACAGTGAAGATGTGTAACAGCTCCCTATTTTCATCTAGGGCACCGCCTGGCCTAATCCCATAATTATGCCCTAATTACAACATGTAGGACCTAATTATGTATTACTCAGCCTCTACTACCTATTATCTCGTGAATTGGGGTTTAGGGATAAGAAAATTCCCTATTATTTTATAGAAATATCAAATTAGCGGAAGTCTTTAATGTATTAGCGGAAGCATTTTATATAAATCCTAAATGTGAAACCAGGAAATAACAATTACAATATCAATATGAAATAAATGACGATCATATAGACAAAGTGAAAGTCTAAAAGTCGGGTGAACTAACTCTCGTCCCAGTAAAACAACCTAAGCAAATGACATATATAAGCATAATACAAAAAATATATGACCTACATGTACGGCAGCTACGCGCGACGAGCTCAGAGGTAGTCGCCGATTTTCTCCTTGCCCGGTCTGGTACTGCTCGACGGACCTACACCCACCATTACAAACTAGACGGTGAGTATGGTGATATTTAAGTGATAACCGAGAAATTTATACTACATTTCCAAAGTAAAGACAGATATTTAAATGCATAATATAGCAGAAAAAGGTGTTGAAAAAGTAATGCATATAAATATCACAGTTAACCGAGTTAGAAAGACTGACACACGCTAAGTCGAGATGATCTACGTCTGGTCGGTGGTGAGAAATATCAACCAGCCTTTTTCAACTATTGTATGGAGATACTCTCAACATACTTTGTAAATTTTTGAATATATATATTTAGAACTTGCCGACAACCCCGTAGTTCAAGCTACGTGATGTCACCCAAGTAATAGTGGTGAGTGTCGAAAACCCCGAGGTTCAGTAACCCCGTGAATCCACCCATCTCTCGTGCAATAGACACTAGATAATCTCCAACTTTTGTTTCAAGGATTTTCATTTCTAAAGTTCTACGATATCAACAATAAGTTAGGCTACAAAGCCCCAAAGGAAATGGAATACAAACCAAATACCACAGTAACCCTAATGCATGCATTTCTAACATCATTTATAGCATAATTCACAACCAAATATGGCACATTAGGAAAAGAGTCAATGAAATCATCACAAGGCATCATGCTATTACAACATTCAACTTGAATAGAGCAAAGAAAGCATGATGGTAGATTACTAACAGTAAGTCATCAAATTGACTGAAAAGGGAATTAATATAAATGAAATAAAGTAGAGGGTTCTCACAGTTTCACTTACAAGTCACGGATAGGTATGACTATCCGGCCTCGTGACACTTCGACTAGCGCTCCCGAACTCCCAAGAATTTTCTTTACTTCCTGAGGTTCAATTTATATCATTTTAATTGGTTTAAAGCCACAATAGGTGAATTTATGATATATAACCAAGAATTAAAATTTTATGTCAATATGTAATTGTGGCACATTTTTTGAGGTATATCGGGTACCAAAATACTCGAAAAATCTCGAAACCACTTTTCTACTTTTTTCTTTTCAATTTCTTTTATTTTCTAGAATTTTCTGAAATTTTTTCATATTTTACCACTATATTTCCTATTTTCCAGAGTATTATATTTAATATATAAAAAGTATAATAATATATAAAATAAAATAAAATAAAAAATAAATGGGTGGGCCCCACCTAAATCGGACTGGCCGGGCCGGTCCGATTAGGCCCAGGGTCGCACACGCGCGTGAGGGGCGCGCATGTGCGTCCCTCCCAGAGACGATTTCGTTTTTGGTTTTCTAGAGACGAAATCGTCTCAAATATTTTTTTCTTTTTTTTTTTTTGATTTCCTTATTTCTTTATTTCCGTTTCAATCCATCACACAACAACAATACCATCAACCATCCAATCCACCATTAAAACACAATTTTTCAAGCTTAAACACAATACTACTTTAATAACGCAACAACACCACCTTACCTTCAAATCACCTACGTATGCCTCGAAGCTTCCGGTCTCTTCTCCGATGACTCTCTCTCTCTGCCGGACTCTCTTCCTCTCTTTCCCTTTCTTCTTCTTCCTCTTTTTCTTCTTCTTCCTTTGTGGCGGTGGTGATTTTTTATTATTGGTGTTTTGGGGTCAAATGACCATTTTGCCCCTGCAACCCTATCCTTTTCCTTGTAAGCCAATGCCCCTTTTTGTCAATTCTCTAATCTCTTTTTTCTGATTATTAACATGTATATATTTATATTATATATATAATATATATAATATAAATATGTGTGTCTAATTCAATTTAATTAATTTATAACCATAGGCTATGCTCTAATGTGCATTAATTTAATTACATTGCATTTTATTAAATTTAGACTTACCACAAGTCTCGTTATTCGGTACCCCTGCTTGCACGTAACTCGAGGCGTGTCCCCAACTACATCTTGGCGTCGATAGCTGCAAATATTAACTTAGTTAGCCTACACACATACAAAACACTAGGAATCCATCAATACAAATATAAAATTTACCTCGGCCACATGCCTCGGTCTGTGTGCGCATCTCATGCGGGCCCCACGTCACGGGTCGGTAATTCTGATTAAGCAGTTAATCAAGATTAGCAAAATTGGGCCGTGACAAGATGTATTGAGGAGGAAGATGAAGTTTTGTTAATGGGCCTTAATAGTGTATGCCCAATAGAGGCCCAATACCTTTCCTTACTTAAATTATAGTCCATATGTGTAACTGTTTTAAAATGCATAGTGTGTAAAAGTCCCATTATGTGTGTGATTTAAAGTGGCAGTGTGTGTGCATAAGTGCCCTTGTTGTGTGCATGTTACTCGGGTATCGTGAGTGTGTGCATATGTCTTTGGTGTGAATATGTGGATTTATGGGTGTGGTGTATGTGAGTTTTAATCATAAAACGCCACAGTTACGCCGTGGGGCCACAGGCTCACGGCGTAACTCGAATATCACTCAATCGGTGGACTTTTCGCAACTGTTTGAGTTGCTTTTACAAAATGTTTCAAACTGAACTTATGAGGATCACCCTAAGTCTAAATATTAAACTTAAACCAATATTCGGGATTCAAACCTTTACCAGGTAGTCGGGAAACCACGGGGGACACGTTAGAGTCTCGGAGTAGTACTGGGTTGCGATAGTTCAAGTAAGTACATTTGCCCTAAAGCTTATATATGTTAGTAAGCCAGTTAATAAAATACCATGTGATTCATTATCATTCTATCATGTTTGCTATGATCTACTTGTTGGCATCTTCGTTCCATATTCCATGTATGTATGTTCTTGGCATAAGTGGTCTCGAAAGTACACGCGGCCTGCACTAGAAGGGATAAAATGCGGGCACTTGTGCGCACGAGTGTTTGACCACCCCTAGTGATTGTGGGATACCACGTACTGGATTGTAGTAGATTTCGATGTTGCGACATCACTATTGTGGATTTGTTGTGGATTTTAGACTACTTATAGCCTCTCTTGACTTGTAGAACATACATGTTTCGATTGTTATTATTTCCAATCTTTCTATCATGTATCTTGTTTATTTAAATTACTGTCTTCCAATTCCAGCATGATATTTAGATTGTCTTGTTTGAAAATTCTTGAATTATTGTTATATTCTTCTGGCATTACTTTCGATTTCTCTCAATTACTCACCATCTAGTTTGTGAAGGTGGTGCAGATAGAGCGGAGTGCAGTAGAGGCAAGGAACCTTGCCTAGGAGACTTTATGTGAGTGGCTGGACTTGAGGAACCCTAGAGTAGGTTATATGTTTTTGTTTATATATTGCTTGTTAATATTATAATGTTTTGTTAGTCATTGAACTCGGGTATATAGTTTGAGATTGATATCATGTAATGTCTCATTTGACCTTGGCTTAATGTACATGAATATTCTGGTTTACGGGGTTTCCATATATATATATATAGATTCCTAATTTCTATTTGATTGAGTTATTTCCCATTAATTGTTTAGTATTAAATTTTCTTCCGTTGTGTTATACTTGCAAATAACTCTTTCATAAAACTTGTAATTTGATAATTGGAGGCTGACTAGGCTCGCCAGACCGTCGAGTACTGACTCGGGGATCTGTACGAGTCTAGGCCGGTTGTTCCCAAATGCATTGGAAATTTGGGCCGTCACACCAGAGGTCTACACAAAGTCGAGGACATGGTCAGACTCATGGTACGCATGATATGCGCACATGTTACAGATGCGGCAGAGTTGGCCATATCCAGACTCAGTGTACTCAGCCTGAGAGGACGCCGACACAATATCATCAGCACCAGAGGGAGCGGGCGTAAGCCGCAGTTGAGCCAAATCAGGGGGCGTCCCGAAACTTAGTCGAGGGTATGATTTATATTTGTAATACATTCATGCATACCATGTTCGATTTTGGTTCCACTGTTTCGTTTATTTATAGACGTATAGTAGACATGTTAGGGTTGAAACCCATTCGACTTAGTAGACCCTTGATCCTTAACACGGCTGCTAGGGACAAGATATACCCGAATTTTTTATGTGTTGAGTGTCCGGTAAAGATAGAGGGCTACGAGTTTCCTGCTGACTTGAGGGTACTTGAGTTTCTTAAGTTTGATGCGTTATTGGGCATGGACTGGTTGGGAGCGTACTGTGACGGTCCCAATTTCCCCGTGCAATTAGGTACGCCCGGCCTAGACCCGTACAGGGCCCAAATCATCACTCGGCAACCTGACGAGCCTAGTCAGCCTCCAATCATTCGATTATACAATTTATGAAAGAGTTATTGCAAGTATAACACAGCGAAAGAAAATTTAATACTAAACAATTAATGGGAAATAACTCAGTCAAATAGAAATCAGGAATCTACATATATGGAAACCACGTAAAGGGGAATATTCATGTACAATAAGCCAAGGTCAAATGAGACATTACATGATATCAATCCCAAACTATAATCCCGAGTTTAATGACTACCAAAGCATTATAATAATAACAAGCAACATACAAACAAAAATATATAACCTACTCTAGGGTTCCTCAAGTCCAGCCGCTAATCCTCACAAAAAGTCGTCTAAATAGGTCTTCTTGCCTCTACTGCACTCCGCTCTATCTGCACCCACCGTCACAAACTAGACGATGAGTAACTGAAAGAAATCGAAAGTAATGCCAAAAGAATACAACAATATTTCATGAATTATCAAACAAGGCATTCTAAATATCATGCAGGAATTGAAAGACAGGAAGTTAAATAAACAAGGTGGATGATAGGCAGACTGGAAATAATAACAATCGAAACATGCGTATTCTACGAGTCAAAAGAGGCCATAAGTGGTTTAAAATCCACAACAAAGCCACAACAGCGATGTCGCAACATCGATAACCACAACAATATCCACAATAATCTAGTACATGGTATCATACAATCACTAGGGGTGGTCAAACACTCGTGCGCACGAGTGCCCGCGTTTTATCCCTTCTAGTGCAGGCCGCATGTACTTTCGAGACACACACTTATGCTAAGAACACAGATACAAGGAATATGAAATGGAGATGCTAGCAAGTAGATCATAGCAAACATAATAGAATGATAATGAATCACATGGTATTTTCTTAACTGGCTTACTAACGTACACAAGCTTTAGGGGCAAATGTACTTACCTGACTAATCGCAACCCGCGTATAACAACATTCTCATTCCTAACGCATATTCCCGAGTTTTCCGTTACCTGACAAGGTTGGAAAACTCTAATTAATAGGTCGAATCATTAACTAAACCCTAGGTGAAACTCTAGTGTATTCCCAAGTGTTTTAAGGACTTAAACAATTCGACAAATCGATAAAATAATGAATACTCTCTCTCAAGTTGAAAACCATAGCGTATGTAAGCCTAATCACACATCTTAGGCTCGGCTCAGTCGTAAATAGGTCACGCCATGGCCTCGAGGATCGGCGACGTGACCACGACGTCATAACCATTCGAAATGCATAAATCCTACATAGACTCATCACCATAACAAATCATAACTCGAAATAACCATGTATTCGAACACTCGATACACACCTATACCAAACAAATATTGTACCCGCTTGTATGTTCTCACGTATGCATGAATTCGAATCACCAAATTATGTATTCATGCCATAAGTTTTGAAATGAAATAACTCATAATGAAATCCTGATGACACAAACACATGAAATCTTCGATAACTAAAACCACCATTGATATGGACGCTCCGGGGATTATAGGAAGCACAATAAACTTTAGTGAAATCCCTGACACTTCCTTAGTCATGGCATCCTACGGCAGCATCGCCATGCATGACAGTTTTCGACGAGGAATACAACAATGACAACACATGAAATGACACATTCACATTTACTACCGCGGATTGAGACACTTCGGGGTTATGAGACACCATGACGAACATGGAAAGGTCTCCGGCAGTCCCCCTAGTCATCGTGTCGGTGGCAGAGCCGCCCCAATGGGCACTTTCCAGCGAGGAGGAGCATTAGACAGCCACATAGGTTTAAGACATTAAAATAGTTCCAAACACGACTGAATCGGACACCCCAAGGGCAGCAAGACGTCATCAAGGTCATGGAGAGGTCCCAGATAACCCCCCATGCTTAGTGGTCCAGCCAACAGTGCCACCTACACAGGTGTTTTCTCGCGAACAGTCAAGATAAGCTCAAATAATACCCTACCCAAGAAAGCACCATTGCGCCTCCTTAACTGACTGCTCCGGGGATTGGAAGGTACCCACATGTTCATAGAAGAGTCCTCGAGGTGTCCCCATGTCCTGGCAGTCGACGACAGTGGCATAGCGCGGCGAGATAGCCGACCAGTTCGTGGGAAAGAGAAAAAAATAAAGAAAACAGTGAGATCCGAGGAGAGAAAAAAAAGAAAAATAGAGAAAAGGAGAGAAAGAGAGATAAACCGAGAGTGAGAAAGAGAAAGAGAGACTCTGGTGAGAGTTCCGGCGTCTGGTTGCCAAGGGAGAGCCGAGATGATGGCCGAGAGAGGGATCGAAGAAGTGAGAGTCCGAGAGGTGAAATGACGAGAGTGGAGAAACCGAGACCGAGAGAGAGGGAGTGAGAGAACAACAAACCTTCGGTGAGGGTTCCAGCGAGAGGCATGACTGGCCTGACGAGGGAGAGGGGCGGTGATGGTGGGAGAGAACGTGAGGTTCGGGTCGGACACCACAAGTGTAAAATGACACCTTTGCCCTTTAATTTCATACTTGCTTATTTTTGAACTATTACCCTTATGGGTCTTTTACCACTTTATCACATCTCATCATACACAGAAATCTCAATGCAAATCTCATGGCTCTCCTCATTTGAGTTGTGTCACTTTAACAATTTCTATTCCATAGCTCGTATGTTGCGGAGTTAACCAACTCCCACGTTCAAACGACGTTCTTCGTCTCGTATTTTCCCATCAATTGGCCCGCTGCGCCCGTTTTCTCGCCACATACTATCAACTAATTTATATAAATTAATAAAAATTCATTTATTGGTATTCTTTATTGTGTTTTTATCCCCCGTTTGACTAGGCGAGACCTCACTAAACTAAACATCGCCCGAACGACTCGAGACCCGTAAAATACTATGATACTAATACACACAATCAAAGAATCATAAAATCACTTCGGTGTCGACTCCTGAAGTTCGAAATACTGACTAGTATCACGTAGATGGGTCACATTCCTAACAAGTGTAACACAAGTCAGTTAAAAATTTGGGGTTGTTACACATACCATGCTCAAATCGATTGTTATGAGAAGAGGATCACGATTCCATTGGCAGATGGTACATAAATCAGCATTCAAGGTACCGCACCATTACTTCCAATCACCATAGGTAGAGAGGCCACGAGTGGCGATGTTGAGACTGTTGCGAGCGTCATGAGTACTGGTGTGAGATAAGAGGTTGACATAGCAGATGTACCGATTGTGTACGAGTTAACTGACGTATTGTCCAAGGATCTGCCAGGATTACCACCACAGAGGGTGATCAATTTCATTGTTGACTTAGTCCTAGGGACTATAACGATTTCGATACCACCGTATAGGATGACACCTCGAGAGCTTGAGGAACTGAGGAGTCAGCTAGATGAGTTGTTAGAGTTGGGTTTCATCAATCCTAGTATGTCGCCATGGGGAGCACCAGTGTTGTTTTTCAAGAAGGACGGTAGTTTGAGGCTTTGTATCGATTATTGGCAGCTGAATAAGGTTACAACGAAGAATAAGTACACGTTACCTCGCATTGATGATTTGTTTGATCAGTTGACCGGAGCGCAGTGGTTTCCTAAGATAAATATGAGGTCAGGCTATCATCAGCTCAGGATCAGGGCTAAGGATCAAGAGAAGATGACATTTAGCATGAGATACGGTCACTTTCAGTACATAATCATGACGTTTGGTTTGACTAATGCGTCGACGATGTTCATAGACCTGATGCACCGAGTGATGAGAGATTTCCTAGATCGAATCGTGATTGCATTCAACGACGACATCCTTATCTATTCCAAGACTCGTGAGAAGCACGAGAGGCATCTACGAGTAGAATTGCAGACTCTGAGGGACCTCCGACTCTACGCTAAGTTTAGCAAGTGCGAGTTTTGGTTGCTAAAGGTCAGATTTTTAGGACATGTAGTTGGAGCTCACGGTGTTGCTGTTGATCCAGAGAAGATTATAGCTGTGATTGAACGGCTTACTCCGACTACCGTGACAAAGATTCATAGTAGTTTTCTGGGACTAGCAGGTTACTACAGCCGATTCGTGCAGGACTTCTCCAAGATCACTGCATCGATGACGAATCTGACGGAAAAGAACGCGAAGTTCGATTGGGATAAAGAGTGTGAGCAGGCATTCTCCACTCTGAAGGAGAAATTGACGACTGCGCCTATCTTAGCATTGCCCGAGACCGGGAAAGACCTAGTCGTGTATAATGATATGTCGAAGATTGGTTTGGGTGGTGTGCTAATGCAGGAAGCCAGAGTTATCTCTTATGCATCCCGACAGTTGAAAGTTCATGAGAGGAACTACCCAACCCACGTCTTAGAGTTAGTGGCGATCGTATTTGCATTAAAGATTTGGAGGCACCACTTGTATGTCGTGCGCTTCGAGTTGTATACAGACCACAAGAGCTTGAAGTACTTGGCCTCTCATAAGGAACTCAATCTGAGACATAGGCGTTGGCTTGAATTCCTGAAGGACTACAATTTCCCACCCGAGTATCATCCGGGGAAAGCCAAAATTGTTGCCAATGCTTTGAGCTGCAGAGGATCTGATGTAAAGGTAGTTGTATGTCGTATGACTCACAAGTATGCATTACTTAAGGCAGTCGAGATGTTGAGTTCAACGGACGTGCCGACGACTACCAGGACACAGATGTGTATTCAGATGAGATTGCAGACCGTTTCACTGCAAACTGTTCTCGAGGGACAGCAGGGCGATGAGCCGTACCAGCATTATAGCAAAATGGCAGACAGTTCAGAGTATCCAAATTGGAGTCGGTCTACAGACTCTTGCTTGAGGTATCGTGGGCAACTGTGGATTCCATTGGCGACTAACTTACGCACCAAGATACTTCATGAGGCTTATCGTTCCCCTTTTTCTGTGCATTCGGGTTAAACTAAGATGTACGCTGACATGAGACGTCTCTTTTGGTGGCCAGGGATGAAGTCTGATGCGTCAAAGTTTATTCGAGCATGTAAGATATGCCAACGTGTGAAGGCTAAGCATCGACGGCCTGGAGGATTGCTGCAACCCCTACCAATTCCTCGATGGAAGTGGAAGCACATTGCTATGGATTTAGTCAGTGGCTTGCCCTAATCTCCTCGTGGTCACGACAGCATCTGGGTAATTGTGGATCGATTGACGAAATCTGCTCATTTCATACCGGTATCCACTACACATAGAGTTGACGAACTGAGCATCCTTTACGAGCGCTAGATTGTCAGATTGCACGAAGTTCCATTGTTGATTGTGTCAGATCGAAGGGCGCAGTTCACTTCATTGTTGTGGCAGAGCATGCAGACTCTGTTTGGCACCAGATTGGTGTTGAGTACGTCATTCCATCCACAGACAGACGGACAGTCCGAGAGGTTGATCCAGGTGTTAGAAAACATGCTCATGATGTGTGTTTTGGAATATGGCGGGTCATGGGAAGAGTACCTTCATTTGTGCGAGTTTGTGTACAACAATAGTTATCAGGCGAGTATCAGTATGGCACCGTTCGAGGCGCTCTATGGTAGGCCTTGTAGATCACTTTCTTGTTGGGCTGAGCCGAAGGATGTTGTGACAGTTGGCCCTGAGATTGTTGTTAATCATACTGAGAAGTTATGACAAATTCGTCAAAAACTTAAGGGTGCTAAGGAGCGCCAGAAGAAATACTATGATCAGTATCACGATAAGCTTTAATACGACTTGGGAAACTACGTATACCTGAAAGTCTCACCTCTGAATGGTCACAAACAGTTCAAATCAAAGGGAAGCTCGCTCTGAGATTTATCGATCTCTTCAAGATTGTGAAGAGGGTCGGTAAGGTTGCGTACAAGTTAGAGTTACCGTCAAAGCTCATCAGTGTTCATCCAGTATTCCATATTTCGATGCTTCGACTAGACAAGTCAAGTGAAGGGTGGCAACCGACGATGGACCTAAGCCAGATCGAGTTGCAGGACGATGCCCCATACGAGGAGCAGCCGATTCAGATCGTTGACCGCAAGGTCAAGACACTGAGGAACAAGGAAATTCCTTCAGTTCTCGTGAAATGGAAATTTCACGAGACGAGGAGCTAATGTGAGAGTTAGAGTCCTACATGCGCGATCACTTTCCCTACTTGTTTGATTCCGGTAAGTTTGTAATTTAGTTTACTTATTAGTTTAATTTCGAGGACGAAATTTTAATAAGTGGGGGAGACTGTAACAACTCTTAAATTTAACTTGACTTGTGTTACACTTGTCAGGACCATGACCCGGCTACGTGATACTAAACTGTATTTCAAACTTCGGGAGCAACACTGAGATAATTTTATGATTTTTTATGTGTGTATTAATATTTTAGTCTAATACGGATCTCGCTCCATTCGGGCAAATATTAGTCTAAGTGGAGCTTCACCTAGGTAAATGGGGGAGTAAAACACAATGAAAACACTAATAAATGAATATTTTTGTAATTTAAATAAATAATTCACGAGACTCGATGAAACTATGCGTGCTACGGGAGTCGGGACAAGGAAAAATGGACCTAAGAACGTCGTTTGAGTGCGGGAGTTGTTAGCTACGCAACATATGGACTATATGGTAGGATTGTTAAAGTGACACCGCCCAAATTAGGAGGACCATGGGATCAGCCTCGAGATGGGTGCATATGTAATGATGAAAGAAAAAGAGGTATAAATAGGAACCCACCCCATACCAACATAACTATTCATCATCTCTCTCAAATGTTCTTTCTCTTTTCTCTTGTATTCTCTTTGCTTGGTGAGCAAGAATACCCATTGTGGGTAAGGTTGGGCTGTCGAAATCTCACCGGAGACCCATTCCTCACCGGAACTCAAGGTGAGAACACCTCTCTTCTTCTTCTTTTTCTCCCTCTGTCCGACCTCTTGTAAAATGTATTTTTTTGTTGCGATGACCACGGGCGCCGCATCAGAGTCGGTTCCATCGAACCACCGGTGCCCGGGGGATCCAGAGAGCGACCAATACAGGACTAAAGGGTCGATATTCACTGGTGTATCAGTTGTATGGTTTGATTTTTGGGTTTCCTTGTTTTTGGATTTATGGTATACATAGGTGAATCTTTGGGGTTTTATGACGATTCAATACCTGTTACGGACTGTCTTGAACTCCCGAAACATGTTGGTGAGTAGAGTGGAGTGCTGAATTGATGATTTGAGTCCCACAGTTGCAGAAATGTTAGTCTCAGATCATGCTTTGGAGACTTTGTGAGTTCTAAAGTGTCACAACGCCTTTGGAGTATGAATTCCCATTTGAAGTTGTTTGACATTTGTGTATGAGGAGTGCACACTGTAGGGACGCCTTTGGCCATGACCCATACGACGTAACTCACAAACAACCCAACCAGCGAGTCCCAGATCCGACTGTGAGGATAGGTTGTTGTTGTTCCTCCTTGATGGCATGTAGGAAGTTGAGCAAGAAATGTGTATTTGAGCTTAGCGATTTACATTGAAAGGGCCTAACAAAGATCCAATAACATTCTTTTCTTCAACAAAGACCCACCATATGTGTAATTTGGAGTTTAAAGCATGCAGTGTGTGTATAAGTGTCCATGTTGTGTGCATGGGACGTGGGTGTCATGAGTATGTGATAAGTCGGTAATAGTGTCATAGTATTTTTATGTATTTGAGTGTTTTTATAGTAAAGTCTCCAAAATATTAGTCTAATTATTAGTATTTGTCAATTTCAGGTGTTATAGACCATACGATTGAAACCGGGCTGAAAAACTATGCAAAATGGAATATTCATATGCCTAGATATGATCTACATCGAAAAGCATGCTAGCGCGCACCTCGAGGCAGCATCGGTGGGCCC
The DNA here is from genome assembly GCA_039657345.1 of Stephania japonica. NCBI lineage: Eukaryota > Viridiplantae > Streptophyta > Magnoliopsida > Ranunculales > Menispermaceae > Stephania > Stephania japonica. Next base: position 174,298 of record CM077561.1, on the reverse strand, counting down.
ACACGTGAAGAATACGACATGGCGTGTTCGTGCCATTCAAGAAGAAGAGAATTGGAAGTGGATAGATTTGTTAGATTTGTTTAGAAAAGATTATATTTTATATTATATTATATACGTATATATCTACATATATAGGATATTTATATATATATATATATATATATCGGTCATAAAGTAAGAAAAAAGAGGATCGGTTCTCTTTTCTTCTCCCTCTCCATTCTTTTATTTTTCTTTGTACTTTGAGTTCTTCAACCATGAAGGGCTAAGTTCATAGCCTAGGCAAGACTGCGAGGGAGGTTCAACTGCGCATCCAATGTATTTGTGAGATTTATATATTTTAATTTCAAGCTTTTCATTATTATTTTATTTTCTTTAGTATTGTTTGAACAATTGAGGTTAAACACTAGTTTAAACCTTGAATTTACACGTCAGTGAGTCGTAAGCACCCGTCCTTGTGCAATAAGACCACACTAGTGGCAATTGACCATACCAATTGATTAGACCCTTTTGGGACCAGTTGAATACCATAGAAATCTAGGCTAAATCGGACACACGAGTGATCCGGTTGTCTAGGTGTAGTGCTGTGACGGCCCCAATTTCCTCGTGCAATTGGGTACGCCCGGCCTAGACCCGTGTAGGCCCCAAGTCAGCACTTGATAACCTGACGAGCCTAGTCAGCCTTCGATTTAATTAATTCAGTAATTTATGAAAGAGTTATTGCATTAATACACAGCGGAAGACTAAAACAATTATAAACAAGGGAAATAACTCAATCAAAGGGAAATTATGAATTCTATAAATGTGTGAAAACCCCGGTATTCATGTATAATTCGATAGGCTTATATACATGATACCGGTCTCATAAAAGATATACCAAGTTCAATAATCCCAACAAAATAAGTATAAAACGATATACACATCAAGCAAACAAAGTATAATCACCTACTATAAAGTCTCTCGGATGTCCCGCAACTCCTCAAAGTATATCACCTAGGCGAGCCCTTGCCCTTGTCGCTCTCCACTCTATCTCGCACCCACCGTCACAAACTAGACGGTGAGTAAGCGAATAAAATTGCTAGTAGTACCGAAAGAATGTAACAATAATTTATGATTATAACAAGAAAAACGATCTAAGTATCATGCGGAAAGGAAATAACTGGAAAGTAAATAAATCAAATGCATGATAAAGAGACTGAAAGATAAACAATCGATATTTTGCATGTTCTAAGATTCAAAGGAGGCCCATGAGTGGTCTATTTCACAAAGAATATGGCAAAGATCTCGCAAGATCTCCCCGGCAATGTCACAACACTAGCGCGCGTGAAATCGAGAGGCATCGCAACACCTCTCGAATCTAGTACCCAAGTACACACATCACTAGGGGTGGTCGGTTACCTGCGCGAGAGGGCACCCTCGTTGTCCCAGCTAGTGCGGGACCACATGATACCTTCGAGACACACACTCATGCCAAGAACATACAACCAAGGAAAACGGAATGGAATATCAAGCAAAGGATCAATGCAACAATAGCAATAAATAGAGGATGTATAAATCACATGTTATTTTCTTGCTGGTCTACTAACGTACACACATACAAGGCATGCATGTACTTACCTGATCTAACGTGACCCGGTACTCACTCCGAGACTTTAACGCGCTTCCCGTGTTTCTCGACTACCTGACAACGATTTAAGTCCCGAAGATTGGTTTAGGGTTAGTATTTAGTTTTAGGATGATTCTCATAAACTTTGTTTCAATTCATTCAATTAATGCAACCCATATCATCGTCGATGTCTTTTATACCCTGGTTAGGCTCTTGGTGGGTCCATGCATTAAGCCTATATCCATCTAAGTAGGCTCGATATGTGGATAATTATTAGGCCTGGACATATGGGCTCATTATTACATTTTATGTATTTGTTTTGGGCCTTAAGTTGTGCTTATCATATTAAACTCTTATTGGGTTTTACACAACCCATACACACACCAATTGAGGCTTGTTATGGACTTATATAAAAAATGAGTGGATTGGGCCCTTGTTGGGCCTTTTTACAAGTCTATATTCATTTAATACAAATGTCTATACTTATAATCTTGTTTACTTATTCTTAAACCTACAATAATATACATTATGGTCACACAAACACAATTGATGTATACACCCCCACTGGTGTGCACACTAACACTTCACACACCCCACCATCTTGTGCACACACACCCCGCTGGTGTGCACACCCCACTGTGATTTATCATGTTCACATTCATTAGTACCTTACTTTATTATTTAAAACTATGTTATATACACATTTTCACTATTCCAAATATATACAACTGTTGTGTACACCCCAATGTGGTGTACACATACAGTGCTGTGTACATCCCACTGTGGTGTACACACCCACTGTTGTGTACACCCCTTATACAACATTCACATCCTACAACAACCACCTATATACACTTATGTAGATCGAAACCCAAACCCATACATCTCATGAAAACAATCCCACTAAAGTGCACACACCCATACCCCAACTGGGGTGTGCACATACACACACTGTACGCACCCCACACATATAGGACAGCCACCCCACACTCATATTAAGCAAAACCGTTTATACATATAGGTTGTTCTTTTCTTATTTAAGGGGAGGTAATGGGCCTCCATTTGGGCTTACATTATTGAGGCCCATTATCCACATTTCATCTTCTTCCTTACAACAACCCCTGTTACACATACACACCAAAAAAACCAAAAACCGTCACACACCCAAATCGTCTACACACACTCACAAAACAGTCCACACACAACACTCACAATCTAACTTCTCAAAACGATTCCACACATACAAAGCACCCACAACCGTCACATACACTTCAAACTATCACACCAATAACGTGGCTGTTGGACATGAGGGAGGGGTTGTCTCCGGCCAGTGGAGTCGTCGGAGACTCTACTCCGATCAGCGTGACCGGTGATGGTTCCACTAGCCACGACAGCCCCAAAACAGTGACCAAATCGATCTAAAAAACACACAAAACTGTCAAAACAGTGAGCAAAACGAAGAAGAAGAGAGAGAGGACAGCCGAGGTGGCTCACCTTGCGTCGTCGGTGGTGGTGGAGGGACGTCAGGCTCGGCGACGGTGGCGGTGGTGGTAGTCCAGCCAAGGACGGGAGGATTATGACGTGAGGGAGCCGAGAGCATGGAGAAGATCAACCGAGAGTGAGTGACGAAATGAGAGAGAGAATGAGATCGGAGAGAGAGAGAGGGAAACTCACCTCGTCGGGGTCCGTGACGCCGGTGGGAGGCGGCGACAGTGGCGAGAGGGAGGAGTGAACAGTGACGGTGGTAGCTTGGAGGAGATGATGAATAGTGTACATTAGGGTTTTAGGGTTTCATTTGTTTTTATATATGTGACTTAAGGTGAAATGACCTTTTGCCCCTGATTTTTAAACTTGCCCAACCCTTGGACAGCTACCCTTATGAGTCATTTGGCTCATCATCACAATCTAACTCATGTACACATCTCTATGACCATCCAATGGTCCTCCTCACTCAAGTGTGTCATTTTAACAATCCTATCCATATTAACCTATTAAATTAACCTTATTAAATTATAAATAAGGATCACAAATTCTCGCCTACTCGGTGCCGTGTCCCACGTTTGACACGCTTCTCGAGGCGATCCCACTCTTGGGATTTGAATGAATTCCCTCATGCTTTTATTATACTTTATTGTTAAAATTTTATTTTCCTCAACTTAGGTCATGTTTTTCATTTGACTTTGTTTATTAATAATATCCACTAAAACGGTTCTCGAAACCCCCGTTTAACTAGGCGACACCTCACTCAATTAAAATATAGCCCGAACGGCTCGAGACCCGTAAAATACTAATATACTAATACATGCATTATCATCCACAAATAACCAAATTTTTGGGTCGTTACAAGTGCATTCACGAATCGAAGCAATGCGACCAATGCGTTAAATCTAGAGCACTAACTATCAGGTTGTGTGTTTAGTTAGGGAAATAGTCAACGGTCGTACCTTGGCTACCAATATCAGGAAATGCGAAGAGCCGAGTACGTTATCGGGTCTATAGCTACACTAGGATAATTTGATTTGTATTTTTGACATAAGTTGAAGACCAAATTCAATCTTTTTATCGAACCAAACTTGTATGTCTTGACCTAGGTGTTATTTTTATTAATTGTTTTTAACTTTATATTAATTGCTTTTATTATTTTGTTTATATTTAGATTAGGTAATTAACTCGTTTTCTCTAAATCCCCCGATTTCCTTTTTATTATTTTTTTACCTTAGAAAGAAAATCCAATCTCTGTGGATCGACCCTTTACCGATATCTACAAAATAGTCGGTTTAGGTTTATATATTTTATTGACGCGTTCGACGCGCGTCAATTTTCAGCGCCATTTTCGGGGATTGATTTTTCTTTCTTTGGTTTTTGTTGTATATTTATTTATTTATTTATTTTGTATATAGTCCCTTGTTTCTAATACTTTTGCAAGAAATTTCTCAATAGCCTCCTACTACCATAATTATGATCCATTCGAATACTCATACTATCATGGTATGAACAGGGTAGGTAATTCACATAATGGACATCAATTTTCTAACTTACAATCTTTTATGCAACAGGTCGAGGCTTGTGATTTTTGTGGGGAATCCTTTCATCCCACGTATGCTTGTCCTTACCGTCCGAGGTATGCATCGCCACAACCCGACTTCTATATGTCTAGGCCAAGTTGTGACGGCCCCAATTTCCCCATGCAATTGGGTACGCCCGGCCTAGACCCGTACAAGCCCCGAGTTATCACTCGCGACCTGACGAGCCTAGTCAGCCTCATATTTACTCAATTTAGCAGTTTATGAAAGAGTTATTGCAATAATACTACAACGGAAGACTAAACAATAAATAAAAAGGGAAATAACTCAATCAAAGGAAATTATGAATTCTATAAGTGTGGAAAACCCCGGGTATTCATGTATAATTCGATAGGCATATATACATGATACTAGTCTCATAAAAGATATACCAAGTTCAATAATCCCAACAAAATAGGTAATAAACGATATACACATCAACAAACAATATATAATCACCTACTATAAAGTCTCTCAGATGTCTTGCAAATCCTCAAAGTATATCACCTAGGCAGAGCCCCTTGCCCTTCTGCTCTCCACTCTATCTGCACCCACCGTCACAAACTAGACGGTGAGTAACTGAATAAAATTGCTAGTAGTACCAGAAGAATGTAACACTAATTTATTATTTTAACAAGAAAAACAGTCTAAGTATCATGTGGAAAGGAAATAACTGGAAAGTAAATAAATCAAATGCATGATAAAGAGACTGAAAGATAAACAATCGATATTTTGCATGTTCTAAGATTCAAAAGAGGCCCATGAGTGGTCTATTTCACAAAGAATACGGCAAAGATCTCGCAAGATCTCCCCGGCAATGTCGCAACACTAGCGCGGCACAGATGAAAATCGAGAGGCATCGCAACACCTCTCGAATCCAGGTACCCAAGACACACACATCACTAGGGGTGGTCGGTTACCCCCGCAGAGGGCACCCTCGTTATCCCAAATAGTGCGGACCACATGATACCTTCGAGACACACACTCATGCCAAGAACATACAACCAAGGAAACGGAATGGAATATCAAGCAAAGGATCAATGCAACAATAGCAATAAATAGAGGATGTATAAATCACATGTTATTTTCTTACTGGTCTACTAACGTACATACACACAAGGCATGCATGTACTTATCTCATCTAACGTGACTCGGTACTCACTCCGAGACTTTAACGCGCTTCCTGTGTTTCTCGACTACCTGACAGCGATTTAAGTCCCGAATATAGGTTTAGGATTAGTATTTAGTTTTATGATAATTCTCATAAACTTTGTTTCAATTCATTTAATTATTGCAACCCATGTTATCGTTGATATCCTTTAAACTCTGGTTAAGCTCTTGGTGGGTTCATGCATTAAGCCTATATCCACCTAAGTAGGCTCGATATGTGGATAATTATTAGGCCTGGACATATGGGTTCATTATTACATTTTTATGTATTTGTTTTGGGCCTTAAGTTGTGCTTATCATATTAAACTCTTATTGGGTTTTACACAACCCATACACACCAATCTAGACTTGTTATGGACTTATATCAAAAAATGAGTGGATTGGGCCCTTGTTGGGCCTTTTTACAAGTCCATATTCATTTAATACAAATGTCTATACTTATAATCTTGTTTACTTATTCTTAAACTTACAATAATATATATTATGGTCACACACACACAATTTATGTGTACACCCCACTGGTGTGCACACTAACACTTCACACGCTGTTGTCTTGTGCACACACACCCCACTGGTGTGTGCACCCCACTGTGATTTACCATGTTCACATTCATTAGTACATTACTTTATTATTTAAAACTATGTTGTATACACATTTTCACTATTCCAAACATATACAACTGTTGTGTACACCCCAATGTGGTGTACACATACGTGTTGTGTACACCCCACTTGTGTGTACACACCCATAACATTACACACACCCCCCCTTACATAACATTCACACCCCAAAACAGTTTCTATGCAAACCTAAACCCACCTATACATCTCATGAAAACAGTCCCATACATCCACTATAGTGTACACACCCACACCCCAATCGGGTGTGTACACACACACACCCCCCCATACACATAGCACAGCCACCCCACACACACTCTCACCAAACCGCCCACACAACTCTCCCCCAAATAGTTGCACATACAAACATCAAAACCAAAACCGTCACACACCAAAACAGCCATGTAAACAGCCCCAAATGGTACCCCACACCCCAACTGGGGTGTGCACCTACACAACCACACCCCATACATCTAAAATAGCCACCCCACACAACACATACTCCACACACCACAACGTGAAACCAGTGAGACTGCGAGGACGAGAAACAAGAGAGGAGGAGGAGCTCACCTAGGGTAGGACGTGGTGGCTTCAACGGCGAAGGAGGTGGCGGTGGTGACGAGCTCGCCGTGAGAAGGTGGTTGTTCCAGTGACTAAGGCATCTCCGACGAGGGTCCACTGTCCCAGCACCGTCGATGGAGGTGGCGACGGCCAAGAGAGGAGGGAGAGATGGCTCTGGTGGGTGAGCGAACCCCGGCCACCACTAGCTCATCCAGGGACGGTGGTGAGATGAGGAAGGAGGTGTGAGACCGTGAGTGAGAGTAGTGAAGAGAGAACCCGAGACCGAGGGAGAGAAAGAGAGAGAGAAAGAGAGACCGAGTGGATGAGAGGGAGAGATCACGTACCTCCGGTGAGGGATTCCGGTGAGAGGCCGAGTGGATAGAGGAGATTTGGTGGCGGTGGTGTGATTGAAGAAGACAATGAATAGTGTTGGGTGTAGGGCTTTTCTCCATCGTTTATGTTTTTATATGCCTTAAATGAGTCAAATGACCCTTTTGCCCTCCCACTTATTTCATACACATCTTAAGACCACTACCCTTATGAGTCTTTTGTCCTTTTATCACATCTCAACATACCCACACATCTCAATGCAAATCACATGGTTCTCCTCATTTGAGTTGTGTCACTTTAACAATTTCCATCCCTAATAACCTATTAAATTAACTCCATTAATTTTATTAAATTACTAATAAGGTTACACAAATTCTCGCCTACTCGGTGCATCGTGTCCCGCGTTCGACACGCTTCTCGAGGCGGTCCCACTCTTGGGATTTTAATAGATTCCCTCATGCTTTTATTATACTTTATTGTTAAAATTTTATTTTCCTCAACTTAGGTCATGTTTTTCATTTGGCTTTGTTTATTAATAATATCCACTAAAACGGTTCCCGAAACCCCCGTTTAACTAGGCGACACCTCACTCAATTAACATATAGCCCGAACGGCTCGAGACCCGTAAAATACTAATATACTAATACATGCATTATCATCCACAAATAACCAAATTTCTGGGTCGTTACACAAGTCCACGGATTCCTTAACAAGAACGGAGAACCATTGAAGACATTGAGAAAGATATGATCTCCGACTGGCTTTCTCCAAGCACCAATAAAGGCCCCTTTAACTACTGCAGTAATTCATCACATCATCCTAACATATTTAGTTCTATGCGGAATCAGCCTTAAAGGGATATAATAAGGTTTCTTTTAAAGACTGAGCAAGACATGAACCTCACCGAGCAAGAATTGGACCAATGGATTGAACAAAGGGATCAAGAAGCTGAAGAAGAAATAAAGTCAATTCTCCATAAGATATCAGCTGAGACCATGAGTGTAATTCCATTGGAGAATTTGAAGTGAATGAGGTTACACCAATTGAGGACTATTGGAGTGAACCAGAGGAAACAATTGAAGTTTCTTTATATGAGTCGGACATTAGCATTGCACATAATGAAGCGAATGAAGTCGAGAAAGAAATTGATGTCATTTTAGACAGGTCGGAGGAACCACAAAAAGAGAGCAAGGAAGACCAACCTCTGGTATTGGTGAAGCCACCCACCCTCCCATGCATATTTGTTAGACCTTACAAGGGGGTGGTCGTAAAGGAGCGTTCACAGATCTTCTACACGGCTGGCACTTTTGTGTCAGATGACCATGATATGACAAATTCTTATGTGTTAGAGGTCTCCGATGAGCTCCTAAATTTGCAGGAGGCCATGTCTGCTAAATTGCCCAAAGCTATAGATGCACCATTTGTTGTAGATATATCCAAAGGAGAGGGCATCACATGATGAATCATAACAAGTCTACCAAAGACTTAAAAGAAAGGCGCTCGTTGGGAGGCAGCCCAGCTTTATTTTTTTATTTTATTTCATTTTTTATTTCTAGCAATTATTTTAGTTTAGTTTAGTTTTTAGTTATTTTAGTTTTAATAAAATCATAACTTCCATTTCTTAGACTTTTTCAGGTGCTATGGTTGATGCATGAGCACCGGAGACACTGGAGCATCCTAAATTTCATCTAGTTTGACTTTGGATTATTATTATTTTTAGCATAATTTGGGCACTTTCAGGACGTTAGCTAATTTTTAAGATTTAGGTGTTTTAAGACTCGGTTGGATCTTTATTTCCAAAATCCTGAACTTCATTATACCAACTGGTTGATTTCACCCTTAGTTGAAAGACTTTGGGCTCGCAAGATTTGGTTGAGATCATTTAGGTTAACTCCTCTGCTTATTAGTTCTTGCTCTTGTTATGATTCTTTTTGTTTCCTTAGTTACCCAGACATGAGATATTTTGCGCATTTACTAGTTTTTGGAGACTTATATAAAAAATAAAAAATAAAACATTGCATGCATTTGTATCATGTTCTTCTTACCTACTTATTCGTGTTCTTTTTCACCACTTTTCTTTCTTTTGTTGTGTGGACTTCTTGACTTATTTTGAACCTTGAGGACAAGGTTCGAAATAAGTTTGGGGTACTTTAGGACTTGTAGATTGAGTTGGATGGTTTTCTATGCGAAGACCGCAGGTGAGATCGTTTAAATTTTTTCAATTATATGCGATTATATACAATTGATGGATTGTAATGGCGGTGTTTGGTATCACTCATTCTCTCATTTCTTCCATTTATTTTCCCTCCATACTTCTCTTTCTCATGTCATTAGGAGTTGATACACTTTCATGCATGCATTTAGTATAGTTTTTAGTATTATTATTAGTAGACATGTGTCTATCTATGTTTGTTCTTACATTTAGACCTTATATAGTGTCATATGTAGCATTTAGAGTCACCTGAGGCTTTTTTTATGCCTTTGGTTGTGGATGAGTACATTATGGTTGCTTGTTGACTTGAAACTTAGGAGAAATTAAGAGAAACACTTAATCAAGTCATAGCCCGACATTTTTAAGATTTCATGATTAGAGACTTAGTATGTTAGTTGAGCCTGCGTTAGATACCAAAATGGGCAGACGGTCAGAATTGTGCAAGTGATAATATTTTAACCTACATTGGGGAATTTGCTTGATTATAGTGAAAGTGAGAAGGGCTAACATGAGTTTTCTTAATATTAAGAGTCCCACAAGTTTCCATAGGAAATGGAGCAAGGAAACTTGTAGTGGGAAAAAGTAAGAAAATCGGTCCATAGGAAATGGAGCAAGAACCGTGTTACTTGAAAAATAAAATAAAAGAGAAAAGAGTAGAGAATATAAAAAAAAAGAATAAAGGCGGAAGTTTATGAAAACTCCTTAAATAAAAAAGATTTAGCTCGAGTACTTTCACTAAATTTAGTGGGATTTTAAACTTGCGTGCTTTAATGTATAGACTAAGAAAACCCATGAGTAGTTGATGGCCTTTGTCTTGACTGCATCTTTGTCTTGAAAGTGTGATCTTAGTTGTGTTTGGGTTGCGGTTCTTGACATATCATGACTCCAAAATTTCTTGAGTGGCTTGTTAATTTGGCGGCTATGTAAACCAAAGGGACTCCATGAATTTCTGAATCGGGTATAGGATTAGTTGAGTCAGTACATATCTATATTAGTGGTCTAGTTTATTTGTGTTTTATTATTTACACCTTTGCTCGGGACGTGCAAAGTCCTAAGTTTGGAGGTATTTGATAAGTTGATAATAGTGTCATAGTAGTTTTATGTATTTGAGTGTTTTTATAGTAAAGTCTCCAAAATATTAGTTTAATTATCTGTATTTGTCAATTTCAGGTGTTATAGACCGCGAGATTGAAACTGGGCTAAAAAATTGTGCAAAATGGAGTATTCATATGCCTAGATACAATCTACATCGAAAAGCGTGCTAGCGCGCACCTTGAGGCAGCATCGGTGGGCCCACAAGTGAAGAATACGACATGGCATGTTCCTGCCATTCAAGAAGAAGAGAATTGGAAGTGGATAGATTTGTTAGATTTGTTTAAAAAAGATTATATTTTTATATTATATTATATACGTATATATCTATATATATAGGATATATATATATATATATCGGTCATAAAGTAAGAAAAAAGAGGATCGACACTCTTTTCTTCTCCCTCTCCATTCTTTTATTTTTCTTTGTACTTTAAGTTCTTCAACCATGAAGGGTTAAGTTCATAACCTAGGCAAGATTGCGAGGGAGGTTCAACTGCGCATATCCAAAGGATTTGTGAGATTTATATATTTTAATTTCAAGCTTTTCATTATTATTTTATTTTCTTTGGTATTGTTTGAACAATTGAGGTTAAACACTAGTTTAAACCTTGATTTACATGTCAGTGAGTCGTAAGCACCTGTCCTTGTGCAATAAGACCACACTAGTGGCTATTGACCATACCAATTAGACCATTTTGGGACCGGTTGAATACCATAGAAATCTAGGCTAAATCGACACACGAGTGATCCAGTTGTCTAGGCGTAGTGCATTCATGAATCGAAGTAATACGACCAATGCGTTAAATCTAGAGCACTAGCGATCAGGTTACGTGTTTAATTAGGGAAGTAGTCAACGGTCGTACCTTGGCTACCGATATCAGGAAGTGTGAAGAATCGAGTACGTTACTGGGTCTATAGCTACACTAGGATAATTTGATTTGTATTTTTGACTTAAGTTGAAGACCAAATTCAATCTTTTTATCGAACCAAACTTGTATGTCTTGACCTAGGTGTTATTTTTATTAATTTTTTTAACTTTATTTTAATTGCTTTTATTATTTTGTTTATATTTATATTAGGTAATTAACTCATTTTCTCTAAATCCCCCGATTTCCTTTTTATTATTTTTTTGACATTAGAAAGAAAACCAATCTCTGTGGGATCAACCCTTTCCCGCTATCTACAAAATAGTTAGTTTAGGTTTATATATTTTATTGACACGTTCGACGCACGTCAGTATGTATGTGCGTTTTGGTGTGCGTATGTGAGTTCGTGGGATGTGAGTGTTTATGCTAGAGTAAAACACGCGTTGTAGGGCCGACTTTTGAATCTTCTAAAGTACAACGTGGGTGTTGAGTGTGGTGTAAGCGGATTTTAGTTATAAAACACTGCAGTCACACTGCAAGGCCATGGGCTCACAACATGACCCGCATATCACTTAACCGGTGGACTTTTCGCAACTCTTTGAGTCGTTTTCAAGATTATTTTTAAATAAAACTCATCGGGGATGAACTTAAGGCTAAACACTAACCCTAAACCCATTAATTATCCAACCTATGTCAGGTAGCCAAGAACCCGTGAGGAACGCGTTAGAGTTGCGGAGTGGCACCGGGTTGCGATTAGTCAGGTAAGTACACATGTGCTTTATATATGTGTACGTTAGTAGGCCAGTAAGGAAATATCATGTGATTTATACATCCTCTATTTATTGTTATTGTTGAATTGATCTCTTGCATGATATTCCATTCTATATTGTTGGTTGTGTGTTCTTGGCATAAGTGTGTGTCTTAAAGGTATCATGTGGTCCCGCACTAGTTGGAACAACGAGGGTACCTCATGCAGGGGTAACTGAACACCCCTAGTGTTGTGTGTACTGGGTACTAGATTCTAGAGGTATTGCGATGCCTCTTGATTTTAAGCTGCGCTAGTGTTGCGACATTGCCCGGAGAGATCTTGCGAGATCTTTGTCGTATTGTTGTTAAATTAGACCACTTATGGGCCTATTTTGATTCTTAGAAAATGCAAACTTCGATTGTTATCTATCAGTCTGTTTATCATGCACTTTGATTTATCTACATTCCTACCATTCAATTACCGCATGATATTTAAACTGTCTTGTTGTTAAATCATAAATTGTTGTTATATTCTTCTGGCACTACTTTTGATTTATTCAGTTACTCACCGTCTAGTTTGTGACGGTAGGTGCAGATAGGGTGGAGAGCAGCAAGGGCAAGGGGCCCTGCCTAGGTGATTTACTTTGAGGACTTAGCGGCTAGACCTGGGAGACATTAGAGTAGGTTTACTATTCGCTTATTTGTATGTCGTTTTATATACATGTTTTAAAGTTATGGAACTTGGAATTTTGATGAGATTGGTATCATGTATCTATGCATATCGGATTGTACATAAATACTTGGGGTTTGTCCACATTTATAGATTCCTAAATTTCCCTTTGATTGAGTTATTTCCCGTAATATAGTTTGATTACTTTCCGCTGTGTTAACTTGCAATAACTCTTTCATAAATTGTATAACTTAAACGAACAGAGGCTGACTAGGCTTGTCAGGTTTGTCGAGTTTCAACTCAGGACTTGCACAGGTCTAGGCCGGGCGAACCCAATTACACGGGGAAATTGGGGCCGTCACAGGCCTATATAAAGACAGCTCCACCACAGAGGTGGTTCTGGACGGACGGTCGGAGCTTTGCCAAAGTCCCATTTCTCGTTGGACTCTAGGTGAAGACCTTGCTCTCTTTTTTCTCTTTTATTTTTGGGTTGTTTATTCAAGTTTTAATCGCAATGACCAAGGGTACCTCGCCGGAATCAATTCTATGAATCATCGGTGTCTCAGCAACCCCCGGAGAAATCAACAAGCGGTGTCGAGTCGGTGTTGTTGGTTGATGTTGTGTTTATTATTTTTCGTTTGGTTTTTCAATTTATTTAGGGATATCTCGAATCCCTGGACATTACAAACGCTTTGATGATGGTCCGAAGTCGATTTCGGATGATTTTGAGTCTAATGATATGTTATTGATTATCGTCGAGCGGGCGTCTTGAGTAGAGTTGAGTTCGTGTTCTAAAAATTTCTTAAATCTGGTTTTTAAATGGACACTACAAAGGCGCCGCACACTTCCTGTGTGTGGCGGCGCCTCTCAAAGCATGACCAACAAAGGTACATTTTGCTATTTTTCATCGTGAGGGACGCCACACATGTTATTGTGTTGGTGGCGTCTCTCACAGACATATGTTCCAGAACCTCATTTTAAGTTCACACCCGCTCCACGAGACGTCGTGAGACCAATGCTTATGGTGGCGTCTCTCGCGGCGCTACAAACAGTGTCTAAATTGTTTTCCAAGATTTCTCCGTGACGACGTCGTGAAGAACAACTCCCCACGACGTCGCGGCGGCGTGTCTAGATCTATGAATTTTTCACAGACGCCACGAGGACGTCGTAAGCCCAAGGCCTAGCGGTGTCTCAACCAGAAAGCCACCATATGGCGCGTGCAGGCATCGTGGGGGTGTCCTTCTGGACGGTGCCACCCACGGTGTCTCAGCAATGGGCAAACTAGAATTTCTGAAAAACTTATTAAAAATTCGGGGAACTTTGGGGTTTATGTAGGGGTATTTTATTGACCATAAACCCTATCTATTGGGGTTCAAACCTTTTTCAAGTAGTCGAGAACCAATGGGAATGTGTTAGAATCGCGAGAGTTGTACCGTGTTGCGAATAGTCAAAGTGCACTCGTCTTGTACTTGTATATGTTAGTAAGCTAGTAAGGAAATACCATGTGATTCATTATCATTTATTCTGATTTGTTATGATCTATTGTTGGCATTTCGTTCTATTCCTTGGTTGTGTGTTCTTAGCATAAGTGTATGTCTCGAGAGTACTCGGTCCTGCACTAGTGGGGCAACGTGGAACTTTTGTACAGGAGCGTGGGACCACCCATAATGAAAGTGTGACACCAAGTACTAGGTTGGAAGGCCTGTGTTCCTCCTATCATGGTTGTTCCATCGCTTGTGTCGATGCCCGGGGGGACCTCGCGAGGTCTTTGCAATTATGCTATGATTTAGACTACTTATGAACCTCTTTTGAATTCTTAGAATACGCATGTTTTCGATTGATATCTATTAGTCTATTTATCATGCACTTGATCTATTTCAATTCTTGTCTTTCAATTTTCGCATGATATTTAAATTGCTTTACTTGGTAAATCATGAATTACTGTTATATTCTTCTGGTATTATATTCGATTTCTCTCAAGTTACTCACCGTCTAGTTTGTGACGGTGGATGCAGATAGAGCGGAGTGTAGCAAGGGCAAAACTCGAGATTATATTAAGTTAGATATCATGTACATGTTTATCTGGTTCCTATCTGATTGTACATAAATATTTCAAGGTTTTCCACATAATAGATTCCTGATTTCCCTTAATATGAG
The DNA here is from genome assembly GCA_039657345.1 of Stephania japonica. Classification (NCBI taxonomy): domain Eukaryota; kingdom Viridiplantae; phylum Streptophyta; class Magnoliopsida; order Ranunculales; family Menispermaceae; genus Stephania; species Stephania japonica. The sequence continues at coordinate 159,204 of CM077561.1, read as the reverse complement.
TTATTTCCCATATTTATAATATTTTCCGATGTGTTACTGTTACACTTGCAATAACTCTTTTATAAATTGTATAATTAATTGATTGGACGCTGACTAGGCTCATCAAGCTCGTCGAGTACTGACTCGAGGACCTGCACGAGTCTAGGCCAGGCGTACCTAATTGCATTGGAAAATTGGGGTTGTCACACAAACCATTGTTCAAACCATGCCTAATATGTTCGGAAACCCCCAATACAAAACTCACAACAAAAATCCCCAAGAATCCACTAAAAATCAATCCACCTCTAATTTCTACAAATCACCATAGCAAAAACTCTTATTCACACTCCTTGATTACAAATTCCACACCAAAAATCCCAACAAACCAAAACCCAATTCGATGCCTGAAAAATTGTGCAAAAACTCAAAAATAGAAGTCAAAACGTAGAGAATTGAGAGGTGATCCGGGATCTCACCTTTTCTCGTATGGTTGGTCCCTCGACGTCGGTTCGAGCTTGAAACCACCGAAACGAAAGCCCCCAAAGCTAAAAACTGATTTCATTGAATAAAGAGAATGAAATGAAAGAGAGGTGATGAATACCTATTTATACCAAGTCTTCATCATCATCCACGCACGAATCTTGAGGTTCATCCTAGGGCCCCTAATCACATCAGCCACCAACTCTAGTGACTCACATAGGTGACTCCCTTGATTTTGGTCATATAACCTTATCCTTTCTCAATTGAAAATATAAATTTCCCGAGCATTCCCGCACCCGAAACGTACAATGACTCACACAATCGTGTGCTCACGGACGTACCAACGTACCGAACATGTTACACAACGTTTAGTTATTATATTTATTTGTATTTTGTTTGTGTTTTACATTAAATTGTCCCCCGGACGGCTAATCACCCGACAACAGTTCGCTCGACACCCGTATCGCACGTTTTTCTAGGCCAAACTAAATCCCTAACGCAACCGCGCACTCACAAACATCTCTCACGTTTGGAACATTAGAGTTAACATTCGGGTAGTAAATAAATAGTACAAAATACCAGACAAATATAACATACCTAGGTGTTGACTCCGAGGATCGAATCAAGTACACGGTGGTTGGGCCCACAACACGACCCTAAAATGACACGGGCACAAGTTAGAATTTTAGGGTTGTTACAAGTGATTCAAAACTCATTAAATGCCTCTCCATCTTGCACATTCGCATCTCTTACAACGTCTTCCTCCATCTTTTATGGTAAATACCCATCGAACAACACAAACAAAGCTAAAACCTAGCAAAACACCAAAGTTTGTTCAAACCATTTTAAATGCTTACGAAAACAGTGCAACTTAAACATTTTCCAGCAACAACAACAACGAAATGAACTCTTATGATGGTAGAGGCCTCTGAATTTATGAGTTCACGTTGTCCATGGTTGGAGGGGATCGTCGGAGTCGAAGCTTGAACTTCAAGCTTCCTTTGTGGGGTGCACACGTCTTGAGCGAGAAAGGGTATGTGAGAAATTGTAGGTCTAGTGAGGGTAAAGAGGTTTCATATAAAGGTATATGTGGAAATTGAGTTACTGGTTTGCATATAGCCAGGCCAAAAAAAACTCTATTAAAAAAATAAAATTTACTACTAGAAACTTAATTTTAATGTTCTTTTGCTTGTGGGCATGCCAATTAGTTGAGCAACAACAACATAGCTTTAGTCCCAAATTAATTGAGGTCGGTTATATGGATCAAACTCTTCCATTATGTTCGGTTTAATGCAATTGATGGTGAGTTTACCAAACCATTCAAATCCCTCATAATTAATGCATTCTAAGTTAACTTCGATCTACCCCTACCTCGTTGAATTACTTCAGTTTTTATTAAATCATGTTTTCTAATCGAGGTATCTGTAGATCGTCTTTACTAGGGGTGGTCAAACTGCGGTTTAGTAGTGTAAACCATCGCGGTTTGGTCGATTTGCAAACCACCACCAAACTGCGTACCCTCTAAACCGTGACCAGATCGTCCGTGATTTGCGTGGTTTGGGCAGTTTGGTCGCTATTTTCTGTAACATTTTCAAAAAAAACAAGGGAGTGAGGTAGATGACACGACGGAGGGGGTTATCGAGATATCAATGACACGACGGATGGAGGAGAAGGAGGAGATCGCGAAAGAGGAGGGTGCGACTCGGGAGTCAAGGAGGCGGAGGAAGGTGGAGCAGATAAGGGAGGAGAAGCAGAGATCGCAAGAATTTGGGAGGCGTAGGGAGGCGCAGGCGCTGGGAGGCGGAGGAGGAGGGAGGCCGAATGTGAAAATGAGAACTGAAAAGTGAAACAATATTATTTTAGGGTTTAAGATATGTATTCACTGAAATTACTAAATTGCCCTCGGTTTGGTTAACCGCAATTCTTTTGAAATGAAAATCGCCACCAAATCGTGAATTCAAAAAGCCAAACCAGACCATCACGGTTTGGGCGATTTTGTGAAGACCGTGCATACCCCTAATCTTTACAGGTGACTAAATCGTTACAATCGCTCTTCCCTAATCTTTGAGTCAATTGGTGTTGCTCATACTTGTCTTTGAATTTCTATATTTCTTATCCTATCTTTATGAGTTTTACCACACATCCACCTAAACATCCTCATTTCTGCTACATTCATTTTATGTAATTGTTATTGTTTTACCGTCGAACATTCACTTCCATAGAGCATAGCTGGCCGAATTGCGATCCTATAAAAATTTCCTTTTAACTTGGTAGGAATATTTTTATCACAAATCACACCAATTGCACTCCTCCATTTCTTTCATCTAGCTTGGATTCTATATGTGACATCATTCTCAATATTGCCATCATTTTGTATGATTGATCTTAGATATCTAAATTAAGTGTTTCACAATAGGAACTTCTACTTCCCTTAATTTTACCACTTCATTATCTTGATGTCGTGCATGTATTCAGTATTCCTCCTACTCAATTTAAAGCCTTTATATTCTAATGTATTCCTCCAAAGTTCTAATTTCCTATTCATTTCATCTCTTGTTTTGTTCACTAAGACAATATCATCTACAAATACACATACACCATGGTATATCATCTTGAATATGCCTAGTTAGTTCATCCAAAACTAGTGTAAAGAGATATGGGCTTAAAGCTGATCCTTGATGTAGTTCTATCATAATGAAAAATTCTTTTGTAGTTCCTCTGAATGTCTTTATACTAGTTACTACTCCCTCATACATATTCTTAATTGTGTCTATGTATCTAGCATGCACCCATTTTCTTTCTAGAACCCACCAAAGAACATCTCTAGGAACCCTATCATATGTTTTTTCTAAATTTACAAATACCATATGAATATATTTTTTTCTTTCTCTATATTTTTCCATCAATCTTCTTACAAGAAAAATTGTCTCCATAGTTGACTTTCCAGGCATAAAACCAAATTGATTCTCTTATATTGTTGTTTCTCTTCTTAGCCTATTGTCAATTATCCTCTCCCAAAGTTTCATAGTATGGCTCATTAGTTTAATTCCCTGGTAGTTTGAACAACTTTGAATGTCTCATTTATTTTTGAAGATTGGCACAAGCATGTTTCTTCTCCAATCCATTGGCATACGCTTTGATTTTAAAATTTTGTTGAAAAGTTTTGTTAGTCAAGTCAATCCAATTTCTCCTAAGCATTTCCAATCCTTTAGAAGTATTTCATCTGGGTCACATGCTTTCCCTGCTTTCACCTTTTTCAATGCCTCTTTAACTTCCGAAATTCTAATATTGCGTTTATAATTTACATTTCTTTCTTGGTGTGAGTTTTCATCTATTATGATATCAACTTGGCCATCATTAAATAAACTATCGAAGTAGCTTCTCCATCTCTCCTTAATATCATCTTCGCGCGTTAATATATTTTGATTTTTGCCTTTAATACATCTTACTAAAAATAACAACAACAAAGCCACAATTCCAACTACATGGATCAAACTCTACTATTGCACTCGATTTTAATGCAGTTGATGGTGTACTTTCACATCTTTTAAATCACTTCCGATTATTGCATCTCAAGTTAGCTTCGATTTACCCTTACATTGTTGAGTTTTTTAAATTTTTATTAAGTCGAGATGTTTAATAAGGTGTCTTTAGGCCATCTTTGAAGGTGTCTAAACTACTACAACCATCCTTCCCTAATCTTTTCATCAAAGTCAATAGAACAAGAATTCAACTTGGCTAAAGCATCTCTGGACGAGATGATAAAGACATCACTATGGGGAGGTTGTGAGTTTAATTTCCACTTTAAGTTAAAAAAATAATAAAATAATATAATAAAAATAAAAATTCAACTAGATTTAGAAATGGGTCTTGTAACCTTGTTCTATTAGCCTTAATTAGAAACAGCAATTAGTGGGTCGGGCCTATAACATAAACCTAGACCCGGAACACTCAATACTTGAATCTTCGCAGCCAGATAATTGTACATTGCATATAATAATGAAACTCATACAAGCTTTACTCTTGAAGAGCAATTACAAACTCACGTGGTATGGACAGTCGAGCAGAAAAAAAAGGAGGTTAGGGTACCAACTGGATTGGTCATCTCAAGTCACATAGTGATGGGGTGATGTAAAATAGATCACTGCCAAATCTTTGCAGGTCCCCCCAGCAGCCAATGGCCCGTTTTTAACATCTACAGATTGGGCCGGCCATAGGAGACTAACACCGCAAAAGCATACGATGTAGCTGAAGGCCCTTGAAGGTTTAATCAACAAATTCCCACCTCCAAGAAAAACCATTTTTGGGGACGGGCGGCCTAAAGAATTGTATTTCCATGGCGTGTATGTTAGTGGACGTCGCATCAAACAACCTCTTGAAGAGCTAGGTTCAACTCATGGACAGACTTTGCAACTGACCCGCCCCGACTGCACAAGTAGAAGAAAGCAAAATAACAAAATATTTGACGATCAAAAACTACCCTCGTAATTATTGGTACTGTAAATCTGGCCACTAAATGAATGAAAGTTTACCTTGCAAGGGACAGAAGACACCTTTTTATTTTCCCAAGCTCAATAAAACATAGATTACATCTCTCCAATCTAACAACAAAACAAGCAATATCCAGACTTCGAGTGATTACTTCCCTAAGATTAAAATACCAAAAGATACAACAGTGTTGGAAACTTCAAGAAAATCACACCTTTGTTCTGCCTGAATGTCTACACCAACAGATGTAGAAGCTGAAACTGTCGAATGGATCACAGAACCAAATGTTCTGACAAGCTTTAGCACCATATCCATGGAAATGTTTAAATGCCTGATTTTAGCACAATCAGTAAGAGGCAGGCATCTAGACTTCCAATTTTATTTTACTTTTTTTGAAAAATAAAAAAAGAAGACTTCGAATTTAAATGCTACAATCATCTCTACTGCATAAATAGCAATTGGAAGAGATGAGTTAGAAGCAAGAACCTTGACGAAAGGCAACCTTGTAAGGAACTTACCTGTCTATTGGGCTTGCCAGAAGGCCTGTGAGGAGTGGTAGGAGATGCGTGCAAAACTCTAGTGTGATCATTTCAGTTTTTTCAGCCAAAATGCTGGTTATGTCGGCAACAACCTGAAAACCAAAGAAAAATGAAATAACGCACAGTTACTCAAAATTAAATAATGATCGCACCTTATTACAGCACTCACAGCATGATCGGCCAATTTTTCCATTGCATTAATGGTTCCCTTAATATCATTTCTTTCAATATACCTGAGAAGCACCTGCATTATAGTTGCGTTCAGAAGACCATTGTTATTTTACAAAGAAAACAACTCTTCTCAATAACTAAATTGTTCAATATTGTGAGGAATGAATGCTAAGAGGTGCCATCATAGAAAAGCAGCCAAAATGAAAAGTTGATCCCAATCCAAGCTTTTGATGCAAAAAAAAAGGGAACCTTCAGTGCTGTGAGAACACTGTTATTCCTTCACAATACAAACATTTGTTATCGAAATTTAACACTGGTAAAAAATTCTAGATTGACAAGTAGGCCTACATCAGCTTGTCCACCAAGAGAAACCACAAGGCTCCCTAAGACCTAGCATGGTGGAAACTGCACTTGGAAATAATCTGACTTCTGTTCATTAATTTACTGTTAGAAAATGTCTTTGATATTCTAGAATTTAGGATGATTTGTTGTTTCTTTTAAATTTTAAATTCAAATAAGATTCTTGTAGCTAAGATATAGATTAGGTTAAGTTTTAAATTTTCAATTTTGAATAATTTTGTATGTTTGGCTCTATAAATAGATCACTACAATTAATGAAAAGTATGCTCCTGTTTCACATTTTTCTTCTCAACAACAAAATGGTAACAGGGCCACTTTTATTAAGGGCTATAACCCTGACTTACAACCTTAAGTTACAACCTCGAAGTACATCCAAAATTATAACCTCGAAGTATAACCAGAATTAGAATCTCTTTTGAGCAATGGATTCGGAATTTTTCTCCACTCAACTTGCACCTCCTATTTTCTTAAGGTGTGGGTTGTTAAGATGGAAGCATACCTTGATGGAAACGACTTGTGGGAGGCTATTGAACGAGAAAATGAAGCTTCTCTTCTGTTGAATAATCCAACAGTGGCTCAAATGAAACTTCATAAGGAGAGGAGACAGAAAATTGAAAGTCAAAGCAAGCCTGTTTGCAACCGTCACATCCACCGTCTTCACCAGAATCGTGACGATGAAAACAACACATGAAATTTAGAATTTCTTGAAAGGTGAATATGAAGGAGATGAAAGAATCAAAGCCATGCGGATGATAAACTTGATTCGAGAATACGAGTTTCAAAAAATGAAGGAATCAAAAATGTTCACAAATTACTCTGATAGACTTCACGCCATAGCTAATCAAGTAAGACTCCTTGGTACCGACTTTTCCGATTCTATAATTGTCCAAAAAATTATAGTCACGGTTACGAACAAATTTGAAGTAACTATTTCCTCTTTGAAAAATACTGAGGATTTGCCAAAGATTAGTTTGTCAGAATTATTATATGTTTTGCAAGCTCAAGAACAGAGAAAGATGCAAGAGAGGAAGGTGTTACAGATTAATCCCACATCGGGTATCTAAATACAAAATGAATGGGTTATAAGTTTAGATTGGAGACACCATCTTGCCTTGGCATTTTGGTGAAGCCTTCATTTCAAACCTTAAGCCCTCACTCATTAACTCTCCCTCCTATGTAAACTTGGACTTAAGAGAATTTCATCTTACAAATTCTAATATGGTATCAGAGCAATAAAATGTGGGTGTCCAATTTTTCAGTCCGAGAAATCTACCAAGTAGCCTCTTGGTCTTGGCCAATGCCCCGTTGAACCGTCCCAGTTGGCTAGTTGCCCATAGTTGGTTAGTGCCCCGTTGGATTTGAGTTGTCCCAACTGACTAGTTGCCCTAATTAATTCAAGTCTCAACTTGGCTATCGCTAGTTGGACTTGAGGGGGAGTCTTAAAGATTAATCCCACATCAGGTATATAAATACAAAATAAATGGGTTATAAGTTTGGATTGGAGACACCATCTTGCCTTGGCATTTTGGTAAAGCCTCCATTTCAAACCTTAAGCCTTCACTCATTCACTCTCCCTCCTATGTAAACTTGGACTTGGGAATTTCATCCTACAAATTCTAATAGAAGGTAACATAGAAGGTGATCATCTGGCAAGGACAAAAAATTGAGGAGAGAAATATATGAAGCACAAAAGCAATGAAGAATCATATCTACCTTGCCCACGTTGCAAAATGGCAAATCATTCACAAAGAAGATGTTGGTAGAGGCATGATGTTAAGTGTAGGAAATGCGGACAAACGAGACAGATGGAGAGGATTTGTAAATCACAAGGAAAAATTGCAGCAGTCGAGAATCATGAAGAAGAATTATATTGATGTTTGCACATATATTGAATCAAGCAGTTTTTTTTCAGATTAAAAAATGATTGCAACATCAAACCCAAGGAGGAGTGTCAGAAAATTTCTTTGATGTTCTAGAATTTAGGATGAGTTCTTGTTTCTTTAAAATTTTAAATTCAAATAAGACTCTTGTAGCTAAGATCTTGAATAGGTTGGATTAGTTTAATGAAGTTTTGAAATTTCAATTTTGAATCATTTTATATGTTTGGCTCTATAAATAGAGCACTACAATTAATGAAAAGTATGCTCCTCTTTTACATTCTTCTTCTCAACAACAACAGTTACTTTGCCAATTTAATTTTATATTTTGGCTTTTGATAATAAACTATTTTTCCATTAGTAAAAAAGCTTTACAAGTGCAAAAGCATAGACCAAAATACATGTAAAACGACATTAAGAAAAGAAAGCTCTGCCCCAAATTAGTAGCAGTGGACTACATGGATCCCTCACTCCCATTCGTCTCTTTTTAATGCAATTGATTGTGTGACTTGATGATCTTTAAATCTTTTTCTTTTCTTTTTTGTTGTGGGCAATGATGATCTTTAAACCTTTAACATAATTAGATAATGTATCACAAGTCATCATAGGTTGACACCTATCCCTTCAAATTAACGAATCCTCCTAACTAGAGCAGTTGCAGATTTCCTTTGGAATTTGGATGTGATTAAACCATCCCCCTTCTCTTCTTTTCCATTCTGAAGATTCATGCTGATTTGCACTTTCTCATGTGGAAGTTAGTCCAAAGAAAGTGTAGTACACACAAAAACACGTGCACGAACGAGAGCGTGTGTGCATGCAATTAAACAAGATTTGAATATAAATAACCAAGAAGAATCATGAAGCAGAAGTTGTAGGCATAAATCGTTGCATGGATAACTATATTGTTCCATGGAGTTTCGACTAGATTGCATGTGTGTAAGTGTCGTTATTCCTCTAATCTTGAGGTTTCTTAAACTAATCAATCGATATGTTTTTTCCAGTATACTGCTTTCAATAGTAGATACTATGGCACGTAAGGTGTCTAATCAATCAATCATAATTTTCTCCAAATGTTATATTATATACCTATACTATTTTCTATTTTTTATCCAAACTTACACGGTATTAGTTCCTTTCTACAGCTAATCCTATCACATATTGATCATTACTTGTTCTTGATCATTAAAGTAGCCACATCTATGTTACTTGAACTCAAGTTTAGGTTCTTATCTAGAGGTTGGACTTATTATTCTCTAATTCTTTTTTTTTATCAGTTGGGAACTTGGGATCATTTTAGAGAACTTGAATAGTGATTTCCAATTAAAAATCATGCGTGGAGAGTGAAAGAAGGCGATAGAAGAAGAGAGAGTAGGGAACTTGCAAAGCACACACCTACTTCTAGTATATACGAGGTAAATTACATACATCCCCCAAAAATTTGCCAAAATATGCAGTTTATCCAATATATTAAAAAATATGCACTTTAGTCCGGAAAATCTTTTCAACAATTCTACATATGCGCTAATTTAAACTAGGTAATTTCTCATAAAGGACATCCTTACTCATGCCATAAGTTCATCGGTGAGGCCTCCATCCTAATCCCTCACAAGATCAAAATCTTTACTTCACTATCCTTTTTGTAGCATAGAATTTATTGGCGTTGACAACCTTTTTTCATGTAGGAGGGAGAGAAAGATTCATATATTTGAAAATAAAGGTATATCTTAAGTCTTAATGGGCATGTGAGGAAACATTAAACGTCGACATTTTGGTTGGTTCCTACAATCGCTAAAGGATTCCCATGGATGAATGGACAAGGAATTGTGAGTTATTGTTGAATGAAGAGTGTTAGCTTGTTGAAGGTTATACAAAAAGTGTTTCGTTTCAGTGGTTTCTAATTTTCCCCTAAGTTTATTCTCTTTATGTACTTTCTTTAAGGAAAAAAAATGTCCATTTCTGATTTGTAGGATAGATTATAATTTAATTCGCCCCCTTACCTCCTATAATGCCCCTAATCCCTACGAATTTCTAAAATCTCCACCCAACTGTTGACACTTTTATTAAAGACGATAGGCATAGTTGTTAATACAATATACTTGGAGTATCTTTGTGGATACAAGAAAATAAGTTTATTTGTCTTGAAGAGTTTGATCCATGTAGCCGATTGATGGTGAGCTTCCCAAACCATTCAAATCCCTCTTAATTAATGCGTCCCAAGTTATCTTTTTTTTTTTTTAGGAATCCCAAGTTAACTTCAGTTTACCCCTACCTCGTCGAATTTCTTCAGTTTCTATTGAGTCAAGTCTTTCTAGCGACGAGCATTTGTAAGCCATCTTTGCAGGTGCACAAACCACCACAACCGCCCTTTTCCTAATCTTTGTGTCAATTGGTGCTATTCCTACTTTTCTTTGAATTTTTGTATTTTTTATTCTATCTTTACGAGTTTTACCACAAATGCACCTACACATTATCATTTCTGCTACGTTCATTTTATGTAGTTGGTATTGCTTTACCGTCCAACATTCACTTCTATAGAGCGTAGTTGGCCTAATTGCGATCCTATAAAATTTTCCTTTCAACTTGGTAGGAAATTTTTAAGGAACAAATTGTAAAAAATATATATATAATTTTTTATACAACTCCAAATGGGTCATATGAGCAAAAATTGGAAAGGTCTTGAAATCTAGTTTTGCTAGAGGTTTAGGGAACTCAATTCCGAGTTGCGATTAAAAACTTATGCGAAAATGTTGAATTAATGGCAAAAAAATATTTTATTATAAAAAAAAAATTGAGTAATAAAAAGGTAAAAATAAACTCCCAAACCCAATTTGACATTGTTTGATTCCCTAAACATTGAGGGGAAGCTTGAGAGAAGTGGAAATCATTGAGAAGTGATCTCATATAATTCTTTTTATTTGACAAAAAACAAAGAATTCAACTTCATTCTCGAAGAACTTAATATCTTATTTTATATTGCAAACTATTGTAACTATTACTCTATTAGTTTATTACAATGTTTTGAGTTTTTACTAAAATAATTCTTTTATTTTGACAAAAGAAATTACGGTTAAACTAGACCTATTCAATGGACGGATCAGGGCTGAGCCTAGGTGAGCTTGATTTTCTAACCCTTGTCCAGACTTGCCTAAGCCTGATATGAGTCAGACTTGAATAGGAGTAGGCAAGTCCAACAAAAACTTGGTTCCAACAATTCTTTTTTGAGTAAATACTAATAAAGTGTTTTATAAATTCAACACAAGCTAAGCTCATGCCGACAAATGTAAACCCAAGCTCACTCGTCAAATGATCAGGCTTCAACTAGCTTGGGCTGGATCGTACCTACATATAGCATTTTTAAAACTTAAGTTCGACCCATGCTAGCGGGCCCGACTGGTACCCAAGCGCATGCTGGTGGCTCAAGAAGAATGAAATCAAGGCACAGTAAATATTTTTTATCGACCATACTTGACAAGGAGATAAAAATGAAGGCTACAAACATGATCACTTAAGAGATGCTAAAAAAAAATAATGCAAGCATTGGTTTTGTTATGCCAAAGAATCAAACCTGTGATTTGGTTAGACGATCTTGCATAGAGCCTAAAAATTGGTCATGTTGCTCCAATAAATCGGCAATAGCATCATCATCAGAAGCAGACACTGTTTGCTTGTCTGAAGAAGAAAGCCTTCCTCTCTATTCAAAAACGACAGAAAAATCAATATTATTTTTATTGGAAGAAAAAAAAGACCAATATTACAAAGAGATAATTAAAGAAAACAACTCTGCTGTCTTGTCAAGTTTACTGAACTTTTTTTTGTCAAATAAGTTTACTAAACTTAAGGTTAAAGAGATGGCAGTAGCACAAGGCCAGAAAATATTGAAATAGAGAAAAATGAGAAAAACGAATTAAATTATCCTCCTCCAAGTATAATGTAGCTCAATCTATATTGTTAGTATTCTTTTAAATATAAGCTTAAAAGAATGCACGTGCATGTCAAGATATTCCAACAAACAAAAGTAGAATTAAACTTAATAAATAGTAAGATTTGAATAATTCTAACATGTATTTCATTTTATTATTTGATGTAGTAAAAACTCCTTTACCTCGAGAATGTCAATTAATTAACTTAAGCCAAATGATAATAGTACAATAAGGATAGTATAGTACCAAAACTCATTACCAACTCGATCATGCCACTTCGTCCAACAGTTGGAGAAATAGCAAGATTTAAAGTACAATGGCAAACAGTTAATCCCAAAGTCAACTTCGTCCATATCAAAGTATCAATTAAATAAGCCTGATCGGAGTTTTCCATTAATAAAAGAAAAGGCTAATACTTCTTGCAATATCCAGTTTATCCGCACACACATGGGCATAAGCCAACTAGTTAACTCCCACAGCTAGGTTTTTCAAGTCCAAGTGCAAGAACGGGGTACTAAAGCTATATTAAGAAAGGGAAGATGTACCTTCAAGAAAATGACACGCTTTATGAATTTAACCTCTACTGTCCATAGTAATAAAATTGGACTAGGCAACGAAAACAGGTCCCTTATTTCTTTATAAGAGCAACCGTAAAGTATTGGGACTTCGAAAGAAATTGTGAAGAAAGGCTCAAGGGAAGATCCATACATTCAGTAAGTTTGTGTACAGTGTACCATGTAAAACGGATACTGGTGCGGTCATTTGACGCACTCAAATCAACAACTTACGTTACCAACTACAGGGAACAGGTATTTGACAAAAAAGAAGAAAAAAATACAAGGTATAAGTTTTAAGAATTTTCTCACTGTGCACGTCTCCATCAAGTTTAAATGCACATATCACTCTATATAGGCGTGCATAACCACAATTTATTCTTGACTCTGTTCAATTTTTATCATATAAGGCCCAATTCAAGGTGAGGAGAGTGTGGTGACTAGTTTTATGTATGGGTTACAAATGTGAAAGTCGAGTTCACTCCAAAATGCCAAGGCAAGATAGAGTATTCACTCCACACTTATAAGCCTTATTTTTCTTTCTAAGTAGTCGATGTGGGACTATCCCAACATCTCCACACTGCCCCCCTCAAGTCCAACTTGGACTTGACCGCGGTCTACAGTACATCAATCAACCATTTTTGTTGGATGTCTACAAAGCCCTTGGACAATGGGCGATTAAGCCAACCATTTCCTCCTCTGATACCATGTTCAATTTTTATCATATAAGGCCCAATCCAAGGTGAGGAGAGTGTGGTGATTAATTTTATGTATGGGCTACAAGTGTAAAAGTGGGGTTCACTCCAAAATGCAAGGCAAAATGGAGTGTACACTCCACACTTATAAGCCTTAATTTTCTTTCTAATTAATCGATGTGGAACTATCCCAACACCTCCACAGACTTGATATTGCTAGTAGTAAAACATCCGTTCCCTACCAGTAGCATCAATAGACATCGTTACAAATGTAAAACGCATTTTAATGGATTTTCTTATTCCAACTATGGTTCTCACAGATGAATATCCACCTATACAGAAATAATTAATAATCTTCATCGAGAAATTGGAACATTGCTACTATTATTCTTTTCATGCAATTAGAAGCTTTTTATGAAGAAACATTACTGTCATAGAAGAATCCAAATGTTTTCACTACTTGCCAAGCACACAATCGAATCTAATAGATGAGTTACCAAATAAATATATATATATATATATATCAACAAAAAAAATGCAACATGTTAAAATTACACAAATCAATCATGCACTTTTTTGTAAAGATATTTTAAGAACATAAAGATGGAACTATAGACAGATTAAAAAACCTTCATTAGAGGACATGCAGTCATCTTAACCAACTTATTGATGATTTCTCTTTCCTTTCAATTCCACAGACCCCACACATTAAACCAATCTAAACCCTTAACTTTAAACAGCCAATTGCTTCCTTCCAACTGCACCATTAAGAAGTAACAACTAACAAGAACCACCAATTTGAGGATGTTTTAAGTTCCTTGGAGTTACACGATGGTGGGAGTCTGAAAATATCGTGATCATGTGGCTTCTATATATAGACTCAACTTTTATATTAAATCGAACTGAATGGAAATGTTGGATCCATGTAGTTGATTACAATGTTTAAATGTTATAAAGGCGTAACTGAGGCGTTTACTTAGAGAGAAGTGAGGCGTAAGCCTCATTAATTTTTAAAAAACATGTAAAATATTATTAAGAATTATATAAACATAAATACATTCACAAATGCAACTATTAGAAACAAATAGTAGTGCTTAATAAGATTTTTTTTAAAAAAAAGAGTGAAGTAAATTTGTTATATCTTATCACTCAAATGCAACTATCTAACATGCTCATTGCTATTAACAATGTTTACATGCAAATATCCATGTAAAATTTTGTAATGAAAATGTAAATTCCCCAATAATCTAAAACAATCATGATTCATGAATCTTAAATTGTCAAAATTAAACGTAAAGTTTAAACTTCAAAATAGTAACATGCTCATGCACATACAATGTTTAGCATAAAAAGTTCAAACATTTAGTGTTCAAGTTTCAAGGCACGTGACTCAATCTTAAATAAATTCTCTTGATTCTCCTCCTTCATATGATTCATTGAAGGTTGGGTGTGGCACGGAAGAGGAGGAGAGTACCTGATAAAAGAAGTCAGCCGCGAAGCACACAAATGAAGAAGATGGGAATCGATGTTGATATGGTTTTAGGGCTTTTAGAAGTTAGGGAACAATGGATCTAATGACATTTTTGTGAATAAAATGTACTTTAAATGAAACAACATAAAAGAAACATTAAAAAATGCCTCCCTAAGTGAGGCTTAAGCCTCACAACGCCTCAGTTCGTTACTTACTGAAGTGTACGCCTCAATCCACCGACGCTTAAGCCTCACTGAAATGCACCGAGGCTTATGCCTCAGTGCGTATTTTGTTAAAAGAACACAGAGACGTACGCCTCGGTTCACCTCTTTAAACATTGGTTGATTACAACTAATTTGGTATGGAGGCTTCTAGTGGTTGGTGGTGGTGGTGGTTGTGGTGAAGAAACTCGATCACTCACATGAAAGCATAAAAGTTTGTTGATGGAAGCTGACATGTCCTGCTCACTATGTAACCTTGGGTTTCTAGTAGGGGTCCACTTCAAATTTATAGCAGAAAAATTGGAGCAAATTTGTTTATATATTAGCACAAATTCTCAATTATGCACCATATAGCCAGTCCCAAGTCCAAGTAAAGGAGGGGGGTTACGATACGTTGACAACCAATGAAACCTGTCACTCATTATGAAATGGATGAAACTGATGGAAAATTTTGATTCGTGTAGCCAACCCCAACTAATTTGGGATTGAGGCTTTATTGTTGCTGTCGTTGTCTTTGTTGTAGTGCTGCATTGTCTCATCTAGGTCACTATAACAAGATACACCAGAACGCAAAAGGAAATGCATTACAATTCCTCTTTTCATATTCAGTTCCTGTCCAGAGGAAAACAATCATGCAATTATGCATTTAATTTTTGAGTTCTTTCAACAACCTCAACCCGAAACAACGAAGTTAATCAAAAGATAAGAAAAAAATGAAACAGTGAGGAAAAATAAAGGAACAGAGAAGATGAGAGATAGCAGGGAGATGATAAAGAACAGAAGGAAGCACCAAAACATCCAACAAATACGCCAACATAATAGCCTCAATCCCCCCAAAAAAACATCCAACAAATATCATACCAAATTATAAGGCCCATTGGCAATGGAAGCTGTATCAGAAGGATTACTGAATGTAGGGCTCTCAAAAATAGATCTTTCCTTTTTTCCCAGTTTGCAACTAGTGAACGCGACCTTCCTATTTCAGTAACAAAAACCAACTCAGGGTGAAATACCCACCAACAAGAATGGAAAAAAATTAATGAAACTACCTCCTTTTGTAGCTTCAATGAAACCAGCATCTCTATTTACTCTATGCATCCTAATGTCACCTGCAATATAAGTTAAACAAAAACTGTTTAAACATAAAGATTGCTTAGTACAAATTAATGCAAACAAACTGCTTGCATTATACCAAGCCAAGTAAGAAAGGATAAGCAATAGATAATCAATATAGTTCAGAAAAAAAAAAAAAAAAAAAAGATAAGTAGCATGAAGTATGAATGCATAGAAATTTCTAAAAAAGAAATAACGCATACAAATTTCACGTTGATAACCGGCAGGAGCCTCCATGGAGGTATTTAATCTGCACTTCCCATGTGCCTCGCATCTATTAGCATCAATCCCATTTCTCTCTGGCATATTTGACGAAGTCAAACCTTCAACTATAGAAATGAAGTTTTGGTCTGTATCTTCATTTAGTTCAGTGGTCTTACAACCCATTATTCCAGATGACAGAGAGACATTTGGTCTGTCGGATTCACCCATGTTAGTCAAAATTTTCTGAACGTCAGTTCCCCTTGACTGTATGGAACAAGGAGCAGTTCTGCCACCTGCACAGATTTCTTTTCTGGAATCAGCTGCCTGTTCAATCCTTGTACTAGTCCTGGGGACGATCACAGGGACAACTTCCGATTTGTTCAAGACATGAATATTTGTCGAATGTGTCTTCAAAGAACTCCTTCTAAGACTACCAGTACTCGGTGCAGAAGCTAAACTCCCTGTGTTTGACTTAGGTCCAGTGTTCAATCCAACTTTTTGTGGTGTACCAGGAACACTTCCAGTGGCTTCAATTAATACATAAAGCCCACAATTAAAAAGATATCAATCCACTTCTACAATTAATCTGAGCAAAAGTAAGGCAATAGCACAAAATTAATAAATAGCATACCAGCGAAAGGCTTAGCTTCCTTAACCATTGTCTCTGGATTCTGTGAAACAGACAATCTTCCTAAAGGTTTAACCTCCTTGGCAGTAGGATCTGAGCTCGTGGAAATAGAGAGCCTCCCCAAACTATTCTTTCCACTGTTGTCAGTCAGTCCAGAGAGGATTGCATTTGAACTAGATCTTGAGTCTTGAAGACAATCTAATCGATTGGAACTGGCAATTAGATATGGTTCTATACGCTGCATTCAAAAGAGGTGCAATGTTAGGTTTTATACAGCAGACAGAATTCAAATCTAATTTATTAAATATTAATCACACCAACAAGAGAATGGATCTGACAAACAAAAAGCTCAAGAAACAAAAAGATCATGAGTTGTACCGAGATGTCCACAACCCACACTCCCACACAACTTTGATTATAAGAGCAACCAAGAAGCTTTCCTTCGTGAATGTTAAGATCTGACAGCCTAGACCATCCCACGTCCACACCATCATGACATCGAATTGGTTCCCATGAGAAAACCTAGAAGTCAGATAAATAACCTTGTCAGAAATTAAATAGCACAGGAACATATATCATATCCTGAAAAATAGTCACTTGCCTTCAGACTTTCATGCAATCCACAAAGAAGAGTCCTCCCATCAGGATTGAATGCCATACAACGCACTCCAGAGGTCTAGAAAAGATATGAATATGTCAATTAAACCAAACATCTCTTAAGCAAAGTTTAGAACATTTTTTGAATAAAAAGCAAAGTCGGCAACATTCTGTATCAGCATTCTGCTAATAAGGTTTAGAATGGAAAATGAGAAGATCCTACAACAAGATCTCTATAATACCTCGGGCCCAGCAGAACCAATCAGCTCAAAAGTTTCAAGATCCCAGAATTTAACTGTTCTATCAGCTGAACCTATACAGTTCAAATATGATTGTAATAAATTAATATGCATCCAAGAATATATTCAACTATGCAAAATAAAGACAACAATATAAGAAATACAACAAACTGTAAGAAATTAGGGTACATGGTTTATGATGAATAAGGGTTGACCACTTAAGAAGACAAGTTGTCAAGGTAATTCCAAGGCCGAGATACCTTGGGGTTCAATCTTCACTGATTTGATATGACACAAGTCACAACTATGCATGCTCTCTAACAAAGTTAGGGTTGCCTCGGAAAAGTAGCCCTCTCGTTTGAAAATGATTGAATTCAATTGAGTGCATACGTAAAACTTAAAACTTACATGATTGCAACATTGCATGAGTGAAAAATGGTTAAGTTGAATCAATACATGCTTTTAAAACTCTTTAATTTCCATCCAATTGATTTCATAACCTATTACATAACTAGTCAGCATCATGTGCTTCGCACGCGGCAAGACCAAATATCAATATATTAGATAAAAGTGAATTGATATGACAAATAAGTGAAGAAAAAGAATTTATTATATAATCTCTGATAATCAAAGAACAATCTTAAGCCTGTCCTCTCACTCAAAGCCAAGAACAATATTTAAATAAAAAATAAATAACTTTTGAAAATTTGTTTGTCAATAACTTTTACAGAGCAAATTGTTGTCCCCAATTGTTGATAACAATATCAGAGATTTCTACGTTAGAGAGCTCGCAATGAAATGGTTTATAATAGTAAAAGAGAGAATCAACAAATAACCAAAGAAAAAGTAAAACAATGTAGAAAATACTTACAACCTTATTTAATTTTATCTTCAGCTAACAAACAATAATAAGATTGGAAGATAATCCTTGATAAACTAAGTTGATGTAGATTTTTTTAAAAGAACTTGGTTTTTAATTTTCAATGGACTCGAAGCGAAGGACATTAATATTGTTTATTTTCCTTGCAAAAAGTGGAATATATAACTCAAAAAACTATCAATTTTTTTCCTACGGTGAAACTCGAAGATACTCTTTACAAAACCAAAGTCCATAAATCATAAATTGTACGTATTTCCTATAAAAAAAAAAAAAAAAAGAAAAATGCTACACGAACGGTATCCCAAAGCCGCACGCAAAGTGAAACTGGGTGAAATGGCGTCCGGACCCTGTATGAAAATGGGTGTGACTTTGTGGTGTGCGGTGTTTCCCGGTGCATAACACTATTAACCTAGGTTACACGAACTCGGGTATAGGTATATATCTAAGTGTTGAACTTGCTATTTTCAAATATAAAGGATGCGTGGACTCGGCTAGATGTGTCCAAATAATTGGACACGGGTACTTAGACCGGACTAAATTTATGTAAATATGTATATGTATATACATATATTAATAATATTATTGTACTTTTTAAGTGAATGTAATGGTAAGCATATTGTTATATATGTGTTACATATTTAAGGGTATTTTTGGTATTTTTAATAATTTAAAGTTAAAACATCCAAAAACCCTAAAATCCTAACCCTAATTTAAAGTTATATATTGTGTTACATAATTTTACCAATTGTGTTATATATTTGAGGGTATTATTGGTATTTTCCATAACTTAAAGTTAAAACACCCCAAAATCCTAACCCTAATCTAATCTCCTTCTTCACCAAGCGTGCGGATGCGGCCAATCTCTCTCTCGTTCAACTCTGTCTCACTGCTCGCTCACCCAGTCTTGCTCGCTCAACTGCCTCACTGCCGCATCTAATCTCACTTTCTCCGTGTCGACATGCATTTCGTGTTCGGGTCGGTATCGGATTGTATCGACGAGGGTACTCCGGCCACAAGTGCCGAGTCCGGTATCACAACTATTAACACACGGGCTGTGTATCTCAAAGGCGCCCACGGATGACTCCCAAGGCCGCTATGATTTTGACATCACCGAACTCACACCCAAATACTCCCAAACCCATACTTGTATATGATACTAATACCCGTGAACCCGATTATAATATGCATATAACACTCATAACCAACCTTACTCTACATAATTATCAAACTCTTTTAGGGATGTAAACAGGTAGGATTTCCACAAAAAAAAATTTAGGCGTACCTATCTGAGCATGATTGTAATATGCATATGAACACTTGGTAACTAGTCCTAATCCTATTAGAATTACCAAACTAATTAAAATAGGATGTATACATTAATTAATCAATTTTAATTTTATCAAATGTCTTTGAAGAGGCAAATAATAATTGAAATAGGACACTGCTTATAATAAAAAGGATATACATACATTAATCATCGGCTAATGTATAACAAAAAAAGAAATCGAAAAATAAGAAAATAATAGCTAAATGTATAAAAGAGAGTGAAAATCCTTTAAAAAGGATTTAAACAAATTGCTAAAAACATCAAATTAAAAAAAAATAATAGAATGACACTCGACAATCAATCCTAATCAATCACAAAATAGGAATCATTACAGAAAAAGGGAAGAAAAAACGAAATTAAAAATTAGTAGGTAATACGCCACATGTCGCGAGCTCGTTAATTCTTTCCAAAAGATCTTCCTTTATATATAGAGATTACAAAGCTACGCCATGCTGCAAGTTGTCTCATGCCATAAATAAACCCGGACACTCAAGAAATCCGTTGGACAGGCGGATTCACACCTTTTACAACCTAAGTTACATGGACTCGAATACGGGTACGTATCTAGAGGTCGAACCTGCAATTCTTTGAGTTAAAGGATATGGGGACTCGGCAAGTGTCCAAATATCTAGACACGGGTACTTGGATACAACAACAATGCCTACATTGTTTATGGGCTATGAAAAAAAGTATTGATAGTATGTGGACATGTATACTTATATGTTGTTAAAAAAGGATCATTAAAGAAAACGTTGGTCGATATGTGGCCCCTATTTTTTTATTATGTCAATGAAGTATTTGGGCCCATTTGACAAAAAAAAGAAAGTACTTAGGCCCATCTTAATGACAAGA
This sequence comes from Stephania japonica, assembly GCA_039657345.1. Taxonomy (NCBI): domain Eukaryota; kingdom Viridiplantae; phylum Streptophyta; class Magnoliopsida; order Ranunculales; family Menispermaceae; genus Stephania; species Stephania japonica. The sequence continues at coordinate 138,609 of CM077561.1, read as the reverse complement.
ACCGCTCTCACTCCCTCTCGATGGATTAGGATTAGGGTTTATTTTTATTTTCTCATCTCTGCAAGACTACAACTCCATGGCGGCGGCGACGGGTGGACTTCTTCAATCTTGTTGGATCTTTCTCTCGCACCTGTTACATTTTCTCCGTCATTGGCACCTAATGCATCTTCTCTCTCATTCGTTGCATCTCTCTCTCCCTATCTCACTCACAGATCTATCACCACGTCCAAACTCAGACCACCCATGTCGACACGTATTCCGTGTCTAGATCCGTGTCGATCGCATCGACACGGGTACTCTGGTACAAAGTGCTGAGTCCGGGTATCACAGTTTACAACTTACACAGTCTTCTGTTCTGGGAGCAAAAGCAATTTGCTTAGCTTACACCCTATACATTATCATATATTTTTACTGAATGCAACATTTAATCTATCAATTTTTTGAACGTAAGAGATCTTCAAGGTAGAATATAACCAAATCTAATCTAGAACTCCTTCCATTAAGATTTAACATATCCAGAGGTTTTATCAATCAAGTGGTAGCTCACTGGTTTGGTATAAGGTCACTCGTGTAAAAGGTTGGGGGTTCGAGTCTTAATGGATGGAAGTAAGTTTTTTCTTTCTTATAAAAAAAAAAATCCTATTTAAAGATTTTGAAGATGAAAGAAGTACAACCCCTCATAAATACAAGCTTTGGAACAAATCAATATATAATAATATTAAAGAGGAAAATAATGAAGGAGAATAAACGTAGATGTGAAAGTAAAGATGTTCGAACCTGTCGCAAGAAGGAACTCATGTGGATGAAAATCTATGCACTGAACCTGACCCTCGTGATACTTGAAATCATGCAATAGTTTTCCAGCAGTAAGATCCCATAACTGCCAAGAAAGTGGTTTAATTTCATAAATAATCATTCCAGTCATGACGAACATTGCTACTGTTTTTATCATTTGAATGAAACCAAAAAGAGTGGTTAAAATTAAGAGGTCCAAGATCACCTTGACGCTGTTATCTTCTCCGCCAGAAACAACCCAGCGGCCATCTGGGGTAAATCTGATGGCATTAACACCGCGTGTATGGCCCTTATATGTGTGGATACATCCTTTTCTTCTAATGTCCCAGATCTTAAGATTGGTATCCAGAGAACCAGAAGCAAAGAACTCTCCAAAGGGGTGGAAGTCAACTGATATACAATTTGATCGATGCCCCGTAAGAGTTCGAACAACTGCATCCAAGAAAAAAAAAAGACAGGGGGGCAACAAAATAATGAGATAATATGTGGAGTGAGCATGTACTCGCATCCAGCAAGGCATCATCCATTCAGGTAGGTAGGTATGTAGCATACCCTTGGCCTCCTCAAGATCCCAGAGCTTTATTGTACCACTGGCCGCGCCAGCAGCAACCAGAACCTCAGAAGAATCGAAATTGACTGACTCAACTGCACTAGTATGACCAGACAGACTCTGCACCACAAAATCCCTAGTTCAGTAGGTATGAATTGCTTTAAGATTTTTCTTCTTGTGTTGTTTGTACCATAAGTGCAATTTGGATAGGAGGACATAAATGTGGGAAGGGAAAGAAGAACCAACCAAGATGGCGTTGGGCTTGCCAATGGCCCAGAGATTAACTTTATGATCTTCTCCTCCGGTAACAAGAACTCTCGAAGACTTCCTTCCGATTTTGAGACAATTCACATTAGAAGCGTGGGCTACAAATTCCTCTGGATCATAGTCAAAGGACTGAATTTAAACCAAAGAAAATGGAAATGGAAATGATCGCTTTGGCAACAGTCAGATCCAATTACGCCTATGACACTCACTGAATTTAAAAACAAAAACCCTAACAGAAATTAGAGAAGAACCAAAAAAAAAAGGATACGCAGTTTATACGCTCGCTTGGTCGTCATAAGGAAGGGAACGAAGAAAATGCAGGAGCAGGAGATCCAAAGACAGCTCCGTCTTCAGCTCTCAGACCGCCCTTGATAATCAATCATAACAGCAGATCTCGAGAAACCACTGCATCTCTTTCTAGTTAATAATTCGACCTAGATCTAGCTCTAGTTGGTGAAGAGAAGACAATAAACAATAACTTCACACGATCGAACGCAGTAACAAATCAAGAATTTCGATTTATTCTTCCTTTTCCTGCAAAAATAGATTTGGGACAGTGACAGAAAAGACCCACCATCTCGTCTTCCATGACATTGCTGCTTATTCTGTTGCCATCGTTCCCACCAAAGCTGGGTGGAAAATTGAAATTAGGTCTACCAGCGACGCGGAAGAAGAAGAGGGAGAGGGATAGAAATCTACACGGCAAGCTTGTTCCGTAGCGCGCTGGTTGACTCAAATGTTGCATACCCAAACCGACGGCAATAAAATGTTGCGGTTATAAACCACTAATGAGTGTCTTGTTTGGTTTATTTTTGCCACACTTATACCTTGCTTGGTTGGAGAGGCGGTTATCTCTTGAAAGATAACTTAGAGGAAGTTGGATCTAATCTTGTTTAGTTGTCCAACTTCTATATAAGTTATCACCCAACTTAGGCCTCATTTGGTTCATTTTTACAAACTTACAGTGTTAGTTCGAGTTATTTCATTGGAGTTAGTATTTTTATGTTTAGCTCAATTTTAAACTTGCAAAGAAATTACAAAATTTTAAACAATAAAAGATATGAATTGAAATAAATAGCCTTCAAATATGAGAGAGATGGGTGGGGAAATATTAGACACCCTAGAGTGTAAGTTGAGAGGTAACTTCCAGATAAGTTGGCAACCAAACAAGATTAGTTTCCAATTCTATGTAAGTTATCTCTTGGGAGATAACTCTACCTCTAATCAAACAAGGCCTTACACCTTAGGGTGAAAGATATCTCACTCACCCACGTAATTGGGAATTATCTCCCAAGAGATGTGGATATAATTATCCCTCATTAATGACCATTTTATTATTCATCTCTCTCTTATTTGAAGGCTATTTATGTCAATTCATATATTTTATTGTTTAAAAATTTGCAACTTCCTTGTAAGTTTAAAGTTGAACCAAATATAAAAATATTAACTCCAAAGAGATAACTCTAAACTAACATTGTAAGATAGCAAAAATGAATCAAATGAGACCCTAATTTTGTTTGGTTGTCTAACTTCCCTGCAAGTTATCTCCTAACTTACACCTTAAGATGAGAGATATCTCTCAAGAGTTATGGATACAGTTACCTTTCATTAATGACCCTTTTTACCACCCATCTCTCTTATTTGAAAGCTATTTATGTCAATTCATATATTTTATTTTTTAAAAATTTACAACTTTCCTACAAGTTTAAAGTTTAACCAAACATGAAAATATTAAATCTAAGGAAACAACTACGAACTAACACAGTAAGTTAGCAAAAATAAACTAAACGAGGCCTTCAACTTTAGGTGTGCGGTTTTATCTCAAAAGGCTTTGGTGCTAGTTGAGAGAAGGTAATGACATGTACACTTTATTTCGAAGTTATATTTAATCTATGTGGGACTAACTTTCGATTCGCACATCTTCAACACTTTCCCATGGACCGAAAGTTACATGATCCAGAGGTTTTTTTCTCTCAAGTCCCATTCGAACTATGGATTATAGTACCATATTAAATTCTCACGGCCAGCTGCAGCAGTATACGCGTGCATGAGCCTATGGATCTCTTCCGCTAACACCGATATTGTTTCCAACTTAACTACCCTTTAATTCTTAGGTGTAGGATTTTATCTCAAAAGGCCTTGGTACTAGTTAGGATGAGGTAATGACTTATACACTTCATTTCGAAGTTATATTTAATTTATGTGGAACTAACTTTTAGTTCACACATCTTCAATTGGGAGCTAACTCAATGGAGTTTATATTTTTCATTTTTGGTATAACTTTAAACTTGTAAGGAAGTTGGAAGTTTTTAAACAATAAAATATATGAATTTACATAAATAGCATTCAAACAAGGGAGAGAGAGAGAGATATGAGTAATAAAATGGTCATCATTAATGAGGAGTAATTATGTCTACAACTCTTGGGAGATAACTCCCTAAAGGGGGTGAGGGAGATATCTTTCACCATTTCATGTAAGTTATCTAAGTTGGGAGATAACTTATACGCAAGTTAGGAAATCAAACAAGATTAGTTCTCAACTCCCTATAAGTTATTACCCTGAAGATATCTCCACCCCTAACCAAATAAGGCCTTTGTCTACTTCAAAGAGGCTCCGGTGCTTATCATCCAGGAGACGGCTCAATGACTGACTAAATTTAAAAGAAAAAACCCTAAAAGAAAAATAGAAAAGAAAAAAAGATATGTAGCTTATACGCTTGCTTGGTCGTCATTAGGGGTGGCAAAAAGTGTCCGGACCTGTTTGTTCGTATTTGTTCGCTCTCATTTTAAACAAGTCCGGACATAGTTTTTCATAAAATAATATGGTCCGGACTCAAAATTATGTTCGTTTTAAGAAAACAGGTACTCGTTTAGCAATTAATTCTTATAAGTATTTTAGTAATTTGCATATATTATATAAATGAAAAACCTTAAGCTTTTGGATTTGTGTTTATCCTCACTGTCTCTCCGTCTCAGATGCTTACAAGTCGGCCCTCTCTACTAGTCTTTATATATAAGATGAGTTATTTAGTTGGGACACATCACACAATGTGTGTGATGTATAAAAGGAGATGAGAGAGCATTTTTTTTGATATATATTTGTGTATGTTATTCTTTAATATCTTTATTGGTGTCACTTGATGACTTAAATGATATATTTTCATATGCTTTTGTTATGTTTTCTTCATATCTTGATTGGTGTCACTTTTTTTTATCAGATCAGTGTCACTTGTGTGCTTTAGTTCTCATCTCTTTTTTTTTTGAACATTGGTTCTAATCTCGACATTGATCTTCATTTTCTAGACAAGGTTGAGTAGGTGCATTGATTTTTCTTTTTGCACAGATTTATTATATATAGTTCAAAACGGGTCCAGACGAAAAACGATTTTTGTATGTTTTATAAAAATATGGGACTGGACAACAAAAAGACATCTATTTTTAAAACGGGTACAGGTCTGGACACTAATTTTAATCGTTATTAAGGAGGGATGTCCATACCCGTACCCATCCGTACCACCCCTGGTCGTCATTAGGAAGGGAATGAAGAAAATGCAGGAACAGGAGCAGGTGATCCAAAGACAGTTGCGTCTTCAGCCCTCAGACCACCCTTGATAATCAATCATAACAACAGATCTCGAGAAACTGCCGCATCTCTTTCTAGTTAATAATTCGACCTAGATCTAGCTCTAGTTGGTGAATGAGAGAAGTCCAACTAGACACCATTAATGAAGAGAACACAATTCTTGCAAGAATGATATTTGCCACATAACAGAGCTTGAAAAAGAAGGCATGTATGTCATGGAGAAAAGCCGAGTTGCTCCTCGCGGTACATCAAAAGAACATGGTGGATTCAATGTTCTTGAGCATACTTCAACCAAATTATCTCTGAGATGTTTATCATTTTGGTATCATAAAATGTTAAATGCATGATGTTGTCAGAGCCTCCTAAGTTCATGTTATTCATTTTAATTATGTTTTTGAACCCAACCCATTTCACTTTGGGCCCAAAAAATGTTAAGATATTTATTACTTTAAAAAAATAAAACTCCATCCGCTAATCGAGTTAGGGACCAACGAAGAGCCCACAATCAATTTTGAATTATTTTTAATGCAAAATTTTGAATTATTTTAAATTCACAAAGTTTAAAATTTTGAATTATTTTAAATTCACAAAGTTTGTTAAAACTGTAAAGCATTTGCTGCGTACTATAAATATATTGAACCAATCAAAATGTAAATTCACTTTTTGGGTTTCCACGTGGTGTCCGACATCAGTTGTAACGACTCAATTATTAATTGTCGTTATTTATAACGTCATTATAGACGGGGACGATAGCTTGAACGCTCGTAAACCCCGCAGCTAGGTTGGAGCATGCTTGAATTAGGTATACAATCCATTTTGTGTGCTATTTGTTTTGTTTTGCGATATATATGTTCAATTTAGTGTAATTTCATCACAATATGTGTGTTTATATTGTTAATTGTCGAGCAAGACAGTGTGACGGGTATTCGCCTCTGGTAGCGTGTAAACGCAGGTACTGGGTGGGCGAATGATTAGTACACCAGGCCGAGGGTTCATGTGACAACCCTAAATTCCCCTTGCATTTGGGTACGCCCAGTCTAGGCTCGTACAGGTTGTAACAACCCCAAATTTTTAACTGACTTGCGTTACACTTGTCAGGATTGTGACCCGGCTACGTGAATACTGGACAGTATTTCGAACTTCGGGAGTCGACACCGAAGTGATTTTATGATTCTTTGATTGTGTGTATTAGTATTTTAGTATTTTACGAGTCTCGCGCCGTTCGGGCGATTTTAAATTGAGTGAGGCTACGCCTATGTAAACGGGGGAGTAAAACATAAATAAATGAATTTTCTAATAAATGTAATTAATTAGTGTTGAGATGTGGCGAGAAAACGGGCGCGACGAGACAATTTACGAAGAAATACTGACCGAGGAAATGCAAAAAAATTCATGTAGGGGTTGATTAACTACGCAACATATGGGCTATAGGATAAAAATTGTTAAAGTGACACAATGTGGTGAAGAGAACCATTGGATGAGCATGGGGATGTGTATTTGTGTTGAGTTAAGATGATGAGGTAAAAGACACATAAGGGTAAGTGTTTCAAAATGTGCAAGTAATAAAAGTAAGGGTAAAAGGGTAATTTCACATGATTTACACATATATATAAACAACAAATACCTAATCTACTATTCACTCATCTCCTCCACACACACACCCGTACCTCACATTCTCTCCCACCACCACCGCCCCTCTCCCTCGTCAGGCCAGTCACGCTCTCGCCGGAACCCTCACCGGAGGTCAGTGATCTCTCCCTCTCATCCACTCGGCCTCTCTCTCTCTCTCTCGGCCTCTCTTTCATTCTCTCGATCTTTCCCTCATTCTCACGGTCTTCTCTCTCGGCCATCATCTCGACCTCCTTCTCGGCTCTCTTTGCTGATCGGAAAATGACATCCGCCGAAGCCCTCACTGGTTTTCATAGGTTCTCTCTCTTTCTCTCTCACTCTCTCTTTACGGTTTCTTTTCTTCTCTCCTTATGTGCGTTCCCTTCACTGCTCTAGCTCGGCTGCCACTGTGATGACTGGCGGTGGTCGAGGGACTGGTCAGAGACGACCCATAGTCCGAGGAACCCTCCCAATCACAATGGATAGCAGTGGAAGCCGGATCTGGTTGAGTGTGTGTTGTGTGTGTTTTTCCTTCATCATCAAGTCTGCCTCACTGTGCGTGACTGTCCTCGCTGTCGGAGGTGGTTGTCGCTGCTTCGGTGAGTGTCGAAGGTCGGGGATGGTTCCTTGATTAACCACCAGAGTCCCCACGTTCCCAGGGAGTCAATGATTTGCAAAAAACAGTTGTGTATATCCATGTTGTTAATATTGTGATGTGTGTGTGCGTTTTGTAAGTGCAGTCCAGTTGTGGGGGAGCTGTCGTGTTCGGGATTGATCGGGGATGACTTCCGGTGGTTCATCGGAGTCCCAACAGTCCCGAACCACCCCTCCCCTCGCGACAAAAGGGTTAGATATGGTGTATGTTCGTTGTTTTATTAAATTTTCAAATGCTCGTTGTTTTGTGCTTCTCGCCGGAAACAGCCGCATATAGCGGCACTGTTGGCTGGACCACCGCTCGTGGGGGGTTGTCGGGGACCATGCTAACCTTATGCTGGTGTCTCACAACCTCTGAAGTGTCCGAACCCGTGGTGAAGAGTTGTTTTGATATGATTTCATGTTGGTTTTACCGTAGGGTTTTGTTTTTGGTTATGGTCGTGAATGGTGGTTTTATGATTTGGCGAGGGTATCCCCGGCTTCCCTATGCCGTGGTGGTTCCCTCCTGATGTCGGACAACACCAGCGAGTCAACATGAACATGGTTAAGTGGAGTCTCGGTCTTGTTATTGTTTCATGTTCATGCCCGATCTGTTTTGAAGTCTCGGTTTTTGTTTGGTGAATTCGATTTCCATGATAACGAGAACTCATACTTGTTAGTATTAAGTCATAATTGTTGGACAACATCGAAGTTGTGTTTCAAGTTGGTTGAACGGTAGTGACATCCTGGACATACCGCGAGTCCTCGAGACTATGGTGTGATTTCACATACGACTGAGCCGAGCCTAAGATCTATAATTAGGCTTACATAAGTGTGGTTATAATACCCAAAAGAGTCATTGTGTTTCGTTGTATTGTTGGTTTGATTTACCGATTGAGTTAACGAAATGTTCGAGTCATTAAAACACTGAGAAAATACTAGGGTACCAACCTAGGGTTTAGTTAATGATTCGACCCATTAATTAGAGTTTCCGACCCTGTCAGGTAGCGGGAAACTCAGGGATACGCGTTAGGGACGCTAGAGTGTTGTACACGGGTTGCGATAGTTCAGGTAAGTACACTTGTCTCAAAAACTTGTGTACGTTAGTAAGCCAGTTAAGAAAATACCATGTGATTCATCTTCATTCCATTGTATTTGCTATTATCTATTTGTTGGCATTCCATTCCATATTCCTTGTATGTGTGTTCTTGGCATAAATGTGTGTCTCGAAGGTACATGCGGCCTGCACTAGAAGGGATAAAATGCGGGCACTCGTGCGCATGAGTGTTTGACCACCCCTAGTGATTGTGTGATACCATGTACTGGATTGTTGTGGATTGTTGTGGATATTGTTGTGGTATTGTTGTGGATTTTAGACCACTTATGGCCTCTCTTGACTCGTAGAACACGCATGTTTCGATTGTTATTGTTTCCGTCTGCCTATCATGCACCTTGTTTATTTAACTTCTGTCTTTCAATTCTGCATGATATTTAAACCGCCTTGATTGATAATTCATGAATTACTTGTTATATTCTTCGGCATTACTTTCGATTTCTCTCGGTTGCTCACCGTCTAGTTTGTGACGGTGGGTGCGATATAGCGGAGTGCGGTAGAGAGCAAGGGACCTTGCATAGGAGACTTTATATGAACGGCTGGACTTGAGGAACCCTAGAGTAGGTTTTATGTTTTGCTCTTTTGTATATCGTTTCTTACTTATGTTTTTGGGATTATTGAACTTGGTGTTTTGGTGAGACTGGTATCATGTATATATGCTTATCGAATTGTACATGAATACCCGGGGTTTTCCACATTGTAGAATTCCTAATTTCCCTTTGATCGAGTTATTTCCCCTTTTTATTTATTGTTTAGTCTTCCGGTGCGTATTATTGCAATAACTCTTTCTTAAACTGCTAAATTGAGTAAATATGAGTGTCTTGTTTGGTTTATTTTTGCCACACTTATACCTTGCTTGGTTGGAGAGGCGGTTATCTCTTGAAAGATAACTTAGAGGAAGTTGGATCTAATCTTGTTTAGTTGTCCAACTTCTATACAAGTTATCACCCAACTTAGGCCTCATTTGGTTCATTTTTACAAACTTACAGTGTTAGTTCAGAGTTATTTCATTGGAGTTAGTATTTTTATGTTTAGCTCAATTTTAAACTTGCAAAGAAATTACAAAATTTTAAACAATAAAAGATATGAATTGAAATAAATAGCCTTCAAATATGAGAGAGATGGGTGGGGAAATATTAGACACCCTAGAGTGTAAGTTGAGAGGTAACTTCCGTGATAAGTTGGCAACCAAACAAGATTAGTTTCCAATTCTATGTAAGTTATCTCTTGGGAGATAACTCTACCTCTAATCAAACAAGGCCTTACACCTTAGGGTGAAAGATATCTCACTCACCCACGTAATTGGGAATTATCTCCCAAGAGATGTGGATATAATTATCCCTCATTAATGACCATTTTATTATTCATCTCTCTCTTATTTGAAGGCTATTTATGTCAATTCATATATTTTATTGTTTAAAAATTTGCAACTTCCTTGTAAGTTTAAAGTTGAACCAAATATAAAAATATTAACTCCAAAGAGATAACTCTAAACTAACATTGTAAGATAGCAAAAATGAATCAAAATGAGACCCTAATTTTGTTTGGTTGTCTAACTTCCCTGCAAGTTATCTCCTAACTTACACCTTAAGATGAGAGATATCTCTCAAGAGTTATGGATACAGTTACCTTTCATTAATGACCCTTTTTACCACCCATCTCTCTTATTTGAAAGCTATTTATGTCAATTCATATATTTTATTTTTTAAAAATTTACAACTTTCCTACAAGTTTAAAGTTTAACCAAACATGAAAATATTAAATCTAAGGAAACAACTACGAACTAACACAGTAAGTTAGCAAAAATAAACTAAACGAGGCCTTCAACTTTAGGTGTGGGTTTTATCTCAAAAGGCTTTGGTGCTAGTTGAGAGAAGGTAATGACATGTACACTTTATTTCAAAGTTATATTTAATCTATGTGGGACTAACTTTCGATTCGCACATCTTCAACACTTTCCCATGGACCGAAAGTTACATGATCCAGGTTTTTTTCTCTCAAGTCCCATTCGAACTATGGATTATAGTACCATATTAAATTCTCACGGCTGCGCCGTATACGCGTGCATGAGCCTATGGATCTCTTCCGCTAACACCGATATTGTTTCCAACTTAACTACCCTTTAATTCTTAGGTGTAGGATTTTATCTCAAAAGGCCTTGGTACTAGTTAGGATGAGGTAATGACTTATACACTTCATTTCGAAGTTATATTTAATTTATGTGGAACTAACTTTTAGTTCACACATCTTCAATTGGGAGCTAACTCAACGGAGTTTATATTTTTCATTTTTGGTATAACTTTAAACTTGTAAGGAAGTTGGAAGTTTTTAAACAATAAAATATATGAATTTACATAAATAGCATTCAAACAAGGGAGAGAGAGATATGAGTAATAAAATGGTCATCATTAATGAGGAGTAATTATGTCTACAACTCTTGGGAGATAACTCCCTAAAGGGGGTGAGGGAGATATCTTTCACCATTTCATGTAAGTTATCTAAGTTGGGAGATAACTTATACGCAAGTTAGGAAATCAAACAAGATTAGTTCTCAACTCCCTATAAGTTATTACCCTGAAGATATCTCCACCCCTAACCAAATAAGGCCTTTGTCTACTTCAAAGAGGCTCCGGTGCTTATCATCCAGGAGACGGCTCAATGACTGACTAAATTTAAAAGAAAAAACCCTAAAAGAAAAATAGAAAAGAAAAAAAAGATATGTAGCTTATACGCTTGCTTGGTCGTCATTAGGGGTGGCAAAAAGTGTCCGGACCTGTTTGTTCGTATTTGTTCGCTCTCATTTTAAACAAGTCCGGACATAGTTTTTCATAAAATAATATGGTCCGGACTCAAAATTATGTTCGTTTTAAGAAAACAGGTACTCGTTTAGCAATTAATTCTTATAAGTATTTTAGTAATTTGCATATATTATATAAATGAAAAACCTTAAGCTTTTGGATTTGTGTTTATCCTCACTGTCTCTCCGTCTCAGATGCTTACAAGTCGGCCCTCTCTACTAGTCTTTATATATAAGATGAGTTATTTAGTTGGGACACATCACACAATGTGTGTGATGTATAAAAGGAGATGAGAGAGCATTTTTTTTGATATATATTTGTGTATGTTATTCTTTAATATCTTTATTGGTGTCACTTGATGACTTAAATGATATATTTTCATATGCTTTTGTTATGTTTTCTTCATATCTTGATTGGTGTCACTTTTTTTTATCAGATCAGTGTCACTTGTGTGCTTTAGTTCTCATCTCTTTTTTTTTTTGAACATTGGTTCTAATCTCGACATTGATCTTCATTTTCTAGACAAGGTTGAGTAGGTGCATTGATTTTTCTTTTTGCACAGATTTATTATATATAGTTCAAAACGGGTCCAGACGAAAAACGATTTTTGTATGTTTTATAAAAATATGGGACTGGACAACAAAAAGACATCTATTTTTAAAACGGGTACAGGTCTGGACACTAATTTTAATCGTTATTAAGGAGGGATGTCCATACCCGTACCCATCCGTACCACCCCTGGTCGTCATTAGGAAGGGAATGAAGAAAATGCAGAACAGGAGCAGGTGATCCAAAGACAGTTGCGTCTTCAGCCCTCAGACCACCCTTGATAATCAATCATAACAACAGATCTCGAGAAACCGCCGCATCTCTTTCTAGTTAATAATTCGACCTAGATCTAGCTCTAGTTGGTGAATGAGAGAAGTCCAACTAGACACCATTAATGAAGAGAACACAATTCTTGCAAGAATGATATTTGCCACATAACGAGCTTGAAAAAGAAGGCATGTATGTCATGGAGAAAAGCCGAGTTGCTCCTCATGCAGTACATCAAAAGAACATGGTGGATTCAATGTTCTTGAGCATACTTCAACCAAATTATCTCTCGAGATGTTTATCATTTTGGTATCATAAAATGTTAAATGCATGATGTTGTCAGAGCCTCCTAAGTTCATGTTATTCATTTTAATTATGTTTTTGAACCCAACCCATTTCACTTTGGGCCCAAAAAATGTTAAGATATTTATTACTTTAAAAAAATAAAACTCCATCCGCTAATTGAGTTAGGGACCAACGAAGAGCCCACAATCAATTTTGAATTATTTTTAATGCGAAATTTTGAATTATTTTAAATTCACAAAGTTTGTTAAAAATGTAAAGCATTTGTTGCGTACTATAAATATATTGAACCAATCAAAATGTAAATTCACTTTTTGGGTTTCCACGTGGTGTCCGACATCAGTTGTAACGACTCAATTATTAATTGTCGTTATTTATAACGTCATTATAGACGGGGACGATAGCTTGAATGTTCGTAAACCCCGCAGCTAGGTTGGAGCATGCTTGAATTAGGTATACAATCCATTTTGTGTGCTATTTGTTTTGTTTTACGATATATATGTTCAATTTAGTGTAATTTCATCACAATATGTGTGTTTATATTGTTAATTGTCGAGCAAGACAGTGTGACGGGTATTCGCCTCTGGTAGCGTGTAAACGCAGGTACTGGGTGGGCGAATGATTAGTACACCAGGCCGAGGGTTCATGTGACAACCCTAAATTCCCCTTGCATTTGGGTACGCCCAGTCTAGGCTCGTACGAGTTGTAACAACCCCAAATTTTTAATCGACTTGCGTTACACTTGTCGATTGTGACCCGCTACGTGAATACCGGACAAGATTTCGAACTTCGGAGTCGACACCGAAGTGATTTTATGATTCTTTTATTGTGTGTATTAGTATTTTAGTATTTTACGAGTCTCGCGCCATTCGGGCGATTTTAAATTGAGTGAGGCTACGCCTATGTAAACGGGGGAGTAAAACATAAATAAATGATTTTTCTAATAAATGTAATTAATTAGTGTTGAGATGTGGCGAGAAAACGGGCGCGACGAGACAATTTACGAAGAAATACTGACCGAGGAAATGCAAAAAAATTCATGTAGGGGTTGATTAACTACGCAACATATGGGCTATAGGATAAAAATTGTTAAAGTGACACAATGTGGTGAAGAGAACCATTGGATGAGCATGGGGATGTGTATTTGTGTTGAGTTAAGATGATGAGGTAAAAGACACATAAGGGTAAGTGTTTCAAAATGTGCAAGTAATAAAAGTAAGGGTAAAAGGGTAATTTCACATGATTTACACATATATATAAACAACAAATACCTAATCTACTATTCACTCATCTCCTCCACACACACACCCGTACCTCACATTCTCTCCCACCACCACCGCCCTCTCCCTCGTCAAAGCCGGTCACGCTCTCGCCGGAACCTCACCGGAGGTCGGTGATCTCTCCTCTCATCCACTCGGCCTCTCTCTCTCTCTCTCTCGGCCTCTCTTTCATTCTCTCGATCTTTCCCTCATTCTCACGGTCTTCTCTCTCGGCCATCATCTCGACCTCCTTCTCGGCTCTCTTTGCTGATCGGAAAATGACATCCGCCGAAGCCCTCACCGGTTTTCATAGGTTCTCTCTCTTTCTCTCTCACTCTCTCTTTACGGTTTCTTTTCTTCTCTCCTTATGTGCGTTCCCTTCACTTGCTCTAGCTCTACCGCCACCGTGATGATCGGCGGTGGTCGAGGGACCGGTCGAGACGACCCATAGTCCGAGGAACCCTCCCAATCACAATGGATAGCAGTGGAAGCCGGATCTGGTTGAGTGTGTGTGTGTGTGTGTTTTTTCCTTCATCATCAAGTCTCGCCTCACCGTGCGTGGATCGTCCTCGCCGTCGGAGGTGGTTGTCGCCGCTTCGGTGAGTGTCGAAGGTCGGGGATGGTTCCTTGATTAACCACCAGAGTCCCCACGTTCCCAGGGAGTCAATGATTTGCAAAAAACAGTTGTGTATATCCATGTTGTTAATATTGTGATGTGTGTGTGCGTTTTGTAAGTGCAGTCCAGTTGTGGGAGCTGTCGTGTTCGGGATTGATCGGGGATGACTTCCGGTGGTTCATCGGAGTCCCAACAGTCCCGAACCACCCTTCCCCTCGCGGCAAAAGGGTTAGATATGGTGTATGTTCGTTGTTTTATTAAATTTTCAAATGCTCGTTGTTTTGTGCTTCTCGCCGGAAACAGCTGCATATAGCGGCACTGTTGGCTGGACCACCGCTTGTGGGGGGTTGTCGGGGACCATGCTAACCTTATGCTGGTGTCTCACAACCTCTGAAGTGTCCGAACCCGTGGTGAAGAGTTGTTTTGATATGATTTCATGTTGGTTTTACCGTAGGGTTTTGTTTTTGGTTATGGTCGTGAATGGTGGTTTTATGATTTGGCGAGGGTATCCCCGGCTTCCCTATGCCGTGGTGGTTCCCTCCTGATGTCGGACAACACCAAATGAGTCAACATGAACATGGTTAAGTGGAGTCTCGGTCTTGTTATTGTTTCATGTTCATGCCCGATCTGTTTTGAAGTCTCGGTTTTTGTTTGGTGAATTCGATTTCCATGATAACGAGAACTCATACTTGTTAGTATTAAGTCATAATTGTTGGACAACATCGAAGTTGTGTTTCAAGTTGGTTGAACGGTAGTGACATCCTGGACATACCGCGAGTCCTCGAGACTATGGTGTGATTTCACATACGACTGAGCCGAGCCTAAGATCTATAATTAGGCTTACATAAGTGTGGTTATAATACCCAAAAGAGTCATTGTGTTTCGTTGTATTGTTGGTTTGATTTACCGATTGAGTTAACGAAATGTTCGAGTCATTAAAACACTGAGAAAATACTAGGGTACCAACCTAGGGTTTAGTTAATGATTCGACCCATTAATTAGAGTTTCCGACCCCGTCGTGGCGGGAAACTCGGGGATACGCGTTAGGGACGCTAGAGTGTTGTACACGGGTTGCGATAGTTCAGGTAAGTACACTTGTCTCAAAAACTTGTGTACGTTAGTAAGCCAGTTAAGAAAATACCATGTGATTCATCTTCATTCCATTGTATTTGCTATTATCTATTTGTTGGCATTCCATTCCATATTCCTTGTATGTGTGTTCTTGGCATAAATGTGTGTCTCGAAGGTACATGCGGCCTGCACTAGAAGGGATAAAATGCGGGCACTCGTGCGCATGAGTGTTTGACCACCCCTAGTGATTGTGTGATACCATGTACTGGATTGTTGTGGATTGTTGTGGATATTGTTGTGGTATTGTTGTGGATTTTAGACCACTTATGGCCTCTCTTGACTCGTAGAACACGCATGTTTCGATTGTTATTGTTTCCAGTCTGCCTATCATGCACCTTGTTTATTTAACTTCCTGTCTTTCAATTCCTGCATGATATTTAAACTGCCTTGATTGATAATTCATGAATTACTGTTATATTCTTCTGGCATTACTTTCGATTTCTCTCAGTTGCTCACCGTCTAGTTTGTGACGGTGGGTGCAGATATAGCGGAGTGCAGTAGAGGCAAGGGACCTTGCATAGGAGACTTTATATGAACGGCTGGACTTGAGGAACCCTAGAGTAGGTTTTATGTTTTGCTCTTTTGTATATCGTTTCTTACTTATGTTTTTGGGATTATTGAACTTGGTGTTTTGGTGAGACTGGTATCATGTATATATGCTTATCGAATTGTACATGAATACCCGGGGTTTTCCACATTGTAGAATTCCTAATTTCCCTTTGATCGAGTTATTTCCCCTTTTTATTTATTGTTTAGTCTTCCGGTGTGTATTATTGCAATAACTCTTTCTTAAACTGCTAAATTGAGTAAATATGAGGCTGACTAGGCTCGTCAGGTCGCCGAGTAATAACTCGGGGCTTGTACGGGTCTAGGCCGGGCGTACCCAATTGCATGGGGAAATTGGGGTCGTCACAGTTGGTATCAGAGCGCAATGTTCTAAAGACTTTGACTCTTGATTTAAATTCATAAAACACAAACCATTAAGACAGCGGGAGTTAGGAATGGTTGAACTTAGAGTGGAAAACCCTACGATCCTAATTAGAACTTTAGTTCGAAGGGATGAGTTGGGATAAGTCGGATGTGATGTTTATACATATTATGATTGTTGATTGTAATATATTGTATGCGGTAGCTATCTATCGATCCGAAGTATCGCTCTCTTGATTCAGACGACGATGGCGAATCAGACCGGTCCGGGCGACGATAGCGGCACGTTTGGCACACGATATGCTAGCGCGGACGATGTGCACGTTTTGACGCAGAGAGTTGCGATGCAGGATCAGCAGTTACAGAATATGTTACGACTGTTGAGGACTCTCGTATCAGCTACTACTACACCATCGACTCCGACTACACCATTGCCACCTACTGTTACTCGTGGAGCAGAGACTCCGATTGCTGCGGCATCTACGACTCCAATTCCGTTAGCGGCGATTCCCGAGGGAGCAATTACCGCGACAGGTACGCAGACTGAGGCGGAGACACCTCCGTTACAGGCGAAGATAGTACGAGCGCCGGAGACACCGACTACGCCGATTGCTGCTGCAGAGACTACTCCAGTCACTACTCCGGTCACTACTCCGAAGAAGAGCCTTAGGGCCACTGCTGAGGCGAGGCAGTGGAGAGAATTCAAGAGGCACGATCCTGTTAGATTTTTCGGTGGTACGGACGTAGCAGCGGCGGAGCTTTTCCTGAAGAATCACGTGAAGATTCATATGATTATCGCGACCGAGGATCACATGAGAGTGACGATTTCCTCATCCATGCTTCAGGGGGAGGCAGATGATTGGTGGACCACTATTGTCACTACTGGAGGCATTCCGCGAGACTGGATCGATTTCAAGACCCAGTTTAATCAGAAGTATTTCCCACCGACAGTGTTACGGGCGAAGAGGAATGAGTTCACTTCATTGCGACAGTCAGTAGGAGAGCCGGTGATGGATTACATGGCAAATTCATTCAGCTATTACCCTATGCGGGAGGATCTGCAGATTCAGAGGCCGATCGTATCTACTATTTCATTGAGGGTTTGCTACCTGCCATTGGAGGTTCAGTAGTCAATACCGAGCCGGAGACTCTTTAGAGGGCATACGAGCGGAGTTTGGCTAGAGAGAGCTACCTGAGTTCTCACCCGGAGGAGGATAGACCGGCCAGATTAAAGTTTCGATCGGAGGAGCACCATCAGGACAAGAAGAGGAAGAAGAACAGGTGGAATTTTCGGGATCGTAGGACTCAGAGTGTAGGGTCCGTTGCAGAGCAGATTACTCGTCCGACACAAACCATTCCGCCAGTACCGAGTTTTGCCAGTTATCCACCGCAGCCTAGTCGACCAGGACAGCAGTCGCAGAGGCAGTCTACGGAGAGTAGGGGTACGGATCGAGGAGACAGACAGAGGACACAGAGGTCTAGTCAGACTCAGACTCAGACTCAGAGTTTCGCACAGGGACGAGGCCAGAGCCAGACTCAGGGATCGTAGGATACCCGCACATGTTTCAGATGCGGAAAGGTTGGCCACATTCAGAGGGAGTGCTCTCAACCACCGAGAGCACCGTCGCAGCATCACCAGTACCAGAGGGAGCGTGTTCAGGCTGTTGTTGAGCCAGAACAGAGGGCATCCAGACACATTGATTTTCATTTGCGGTACTTGCATGCATATCATGTTCGATTAAAGCTACGTCGAATCCTTGATTGTTGTGCGCTTAGTAGACATGTTAGGGTTGTAAACTCATTAGATGTAGCAGACCACAATCCTAGTCACGACTGTCAGGATGCGATGTACTCAAACGTGCATAGTCTTGACATTTCGGTAGTGTTAGGGGGCTACGAGTCGCCAGTACACACGCGAGTACTAGAGTTGTTAGAGTTCGAAGCCTTGGTTGGTGCGATCTAGATATAAACATTACGTGCGTTGATTGGTGGATACGAGAAGACGAATGGGAGATCTTTGTGAGTTTCATACGTGCTGGAGCGAGACAGAGATGTTAGCTTGAGTTCTTGAAGGAGTACGACTTCGTACTTGAGCACCATTCCGAGAAGACCAACGTTGTTGCTGATGCGTTGCGCTGCGAAGGATTGGATGCGGAGGTAGTCGTGTGTCAAAGAATCTACGAGCGTGGTTTACGTGAGGCAACCGAGTTGATAAGTTCAGCGGACGTGCCGACGACTACCAGGACCTAGATACGTGGTCAAACGATGTTGCAGACCGTCTCATTTGGCATTGTGTGCGAGGGACAACCAGCGGTGTAGTGAGATGGTGGATAGTTCAAATTGCCCAGACAAGAGTCGGTCGACAGACTCATGCTAAAGGTATCGCGGGCGACTGGGGTTTCCATTGGTGGCTGATGCGTGTGACGAGGTACTTCAGGAGATTCACCGTTCCAATTTTGTTGTGTATCCGGGTCGACCTAAGATGTGCGCCGATATGCAACATTCTTTTGGTGGCCAGGGATGATTTTCGAGGTGTCGGAGTTGTTCGAGCGTGTGACATGCCAGCGCGTAGAGGCTGGGCATCGACGACCTGGAGGACTATTGCAGCCCCACCCATTTCTTGATGGAAGAGGGAACATATTAATATGGATTTCGTTAGTGGTTGCCCCGATCTCCTCGTGGTCACGATAGCATCTGGGTAGTTGTGGATAGATTGCTCGTGATTTAAGAGTGCCCAGAAGTGGCAGAAGAAATACTTGACGAGTATCACGATGAGCTTCAGTACGATTCGGGGAGATTATGGATACCTGAAGGTCTCTTCACTGAAGGGTCACGAACGGTTCGGAGTCAAGAAATGACTCACTATGAGTGTAATCGGTCTCGTTAGGAGTTGCGAAGAGTAGTTAATTTAGTTTACTTATTAGGTTAATTTCGGGGACGAAATTCTAATAAGTGGGGGAGACTGTAACAACCCTAAATTTTTAACTGAGTTGCGTTACACTTGTTAGGATTGTGACCCGGCTACGTAAATACTGGACAGTATTTCGAACTTCGGGAGTCGACACCGAAGTGATTTTATGATTCTTTGATTGTGTGTATTAGTATTTTAGTATTTTACGAGTCTCGCGCCATTCGGGCGATTTTAAATTGAGTGAGGCTACGCCTATGTAAACGGGGGAGTAAAACATAAATAAATGAATTTTCTAATAAATGTAATTAATTAGTGTTGAGATGTGGCGAGAAAACGGGCGCGGCGAGACAATTTACGAAGAAATACTGACCGAGGAAATGCAAAAAAATTCATGTGGGGGTTGATTAACTACGCAACATATGAGCTATAGGATAAAAATTGTTAAAGTGACACAATGTGGTGAAGAGAACCATTGGATGAGCATGGGGATGTGTATTTGTGTTGAGTTAAGATGATGAGGTAAAAGACACATAAGGGTAAGTGTTTCAAAATGTGCAAGTAATAAAAATAAGGGTAAAAGGGTAATTTCACATGATTTACACATATATAAACAACAAATACCTAATTCACTATTCACTCATCTCCTCCACACACACACCCGTACCTCACATTCTCTCCCACCACCACCGCCCCTCTCCCTCGTCAGGCCAGTCACGCTTTCGCCGGAACCCTCACCGGAGGTCAGTGATCTCTCCCTCTCATCCACTCGGCCTCTCTCTCTCTCTCGGCCTCTCTTTCATTCTCTCGATCTTTCCCTCATTCTTACGGTCTTCTCTTTCGGCCATCATCTCGACCTCCTTTTCGGCTCTCTTTGCTGATCGAAAAATGACATCCGCCGGAGCCCTCACTGGTTTTCATAGGTTCTCTCTCTCTTTCTCTCTCACTCCCTCTTTACGATTTCTTTTCTTCTCTCCTTATGTGCGTTCCCTTCACTGCTCTAGCTCGGCTGCCACTGTGATGACTGGCGGTGGTCGAGGGACTGGTCGGAGACGACCCATAGTCCGAGGAACCCTCCCAATCACGATGGAGAGCAGTGGAAGCCGGATCTGGTTGAGTGTGTGTGTTGTGTGTGTTTTTCCTTCATCATCAAGTCTGCCTCACTGTGTGTGACTGTCCTCACTGTCGGAGGTGGTTGTCGCTGCTCCGGTTAGTGTCGAAGGTTGGGGATGGTTCCTTGATTAACCACCAGAGTCCCCACGTTCCCAGGGAGTCAATGATTTGCAAAAAATAGTTGTGTATATCCATGTTGTTAATATTATGATGTGTGTGTGCGTTTTGTAAGTGCAGTCCAATTGTGGGGGAGCTGTCGTGTTCGGGATTGATCGGGGACGACTTTCGGTGGTTCATCGGAGTCCCAACAGTCCCGAACCACCCCTCCCCTCGCGGCAAAAGGGTTAGATATGGTGTATGTTCGCTGTTTTATTAAATTTTCAAATGCTCGTTGTTTTGTGCTTCTCGCCGGAAACAGCCGCATATAGCGGCACTGTTGGCTGGACCACCGCTCGTGGGGGGTTGTCGGGGACCATGCTAACCTTATGCTGGTGTCTTATAACCTCTGAAGTGTCCGAACCCGTGGTGAAGAGTTGTTTTGATATGATTTCATGTTGGTTTTACCGTAGGGTTTTGTTTTTGGTTATGGTCGTGAATGGTGGTTTTATGATTTGGCGAGGGTATCCCCGGCTTCCCTATGCCGTGGTGGTTCCCTCCCGATGTCGGACAACACCAGCGAGTCAACATGAACATGGTTAAGTGGAGTCTCGGTCTTGTTATTGTTTCATGTTCATGCCCGATCCGTTTTGAAGTCTCGGTTTTTGTTTGGTGAATTCGATTTCCATGATAACGAGAACTCATACTTTTAGTTTGAAGTCGTAATTGTTGGATAACATCGAAGTTGTGTTTCAAGTTGGTTGAACGGTAGTGACGTCGTGGACACACCGCCGGTCCTCGAGACTATGGTGTGATTTCACATACGACTGAGCCGAGCCTAAGATCTATAATTAGGCTTACATAAGTGTGGTTATAATACCCAAAAGAGTCATTGTGTTTCGTTGTATTGTTGGTTTGATTTACCGATTAAGTTAACGAAGTGTTCGAGTCATTAAAACACTGAGAAAATACTAGAGTACCAACCTAGGGTTTAGTTAATGATTCGACCTATTAATTAGAGTTTTCGATGCTGTCAGGTAGCGGGAAACTCGGGGATACGCGTTAGGGACGCGAGAGTGTTGTACACGGGTTGCGATAGTTCAGGTAAGTACACTTGTCTCAAAAACTTGTGTATGTTAGTAAGCCAGTTAAGAAAATACCATGTGATTCATCTTCATTCCATTGTCTTTGCTATTATCTATTTGTTGGCATTCCATTCCATATTCCTTGTATGTGTGTTCTTGGCATAAGTGTGTGTCTCGAAGGTACATGCGACATGCACTAGAAGGGATAAAATGCGGGCACTCGTGCGCACGAGTGTTTGACCACCCCTAGTGATTGTGTGATAACATGTACTGGATTGTTGTGGATTGTTGTGGATATTGTTGTGGTATTGTTGTGGATTTTAGACCACTTATGGCCTCTCTTGACTCGTAGAACACGCATGTTTCGATTGTTATTGTTTCCAGTCTGCCTATCATGCACCTTGTTTATTTAACTTCCTGTCTTTCAATTCCTGCATGATATTTAGACTGCCTTGATTGATAATTCATGAATTACTGTTATATTCTTCTGGCATTACTTTCGATTTCTCTCAGTTGCTCACCGTCTAGTTTGTGATGGTGGGTGCAGATATAGCGGAGTGCAGTAGAGGCAAGGGACCTTGCCTAGGGGACTTTATATGAGCGGCTGGACTTGAGGAACTCTAGAGTAGGTTTTATGTTTTGCTCTTTTGTATATCGTTTCTTACTTATGTTTTTGGGATTATTGAACTTGGTGTTTTGGTGAGACTGGTATCATGTATATATGCTTATCGAATTATACATGAATACTCGGGGTTTTCCATATTATAGAATTCCTAATTTCCGTTTGATTGAGTTATTTCCCCTTTTTATTTATTGTTTAGTCTTCCGCTGTGTATTATTGCAATAACTCTTTCATAAACTGCAAAATTGAGTAAATATGAGACTGACTAGGCTCGTCAGGTCGCCGAGTAATAACTCGGGGCTTGTACGGGTCTAGGCCGGGCGTACCCAATTGCACGGGAAAATTGGGGCCGTCACACAGGTCCCGAGCCGGTACTCGGCAAACCTAGCGAGCTTAGTCAGCCTCCAATCAATCAATTATACAATTTATGAAAGAGTTAGTGCAAGTTTTACGCAGTGGAAAGTAAATAACTAACATAAGGGAAATAACTCAGTCAAAGGGAAATTAGGAATCTATAATGTGGAAAGCCCCGAAATATTCATGTACAAATAGACGTGAGATATGAATCAATACATGATACCAATATCAAAATGACTCCAAGTTCAATAATCAAAAGCATATATATAAAATGTCATACAACTGAGCAAAAGATATAATAGACCTACACTAAGGTCTCCAAGTCCAGCTGCTAATCCTCACAAAAAGTTGCCTAGGCAGGGCTCCTTGCTTCTATTGCACTCCGCTTTATCTGCACCCACTGTCACAAACTAGACGGTGAACAACTTGAGAAATCGAATGTAATACCAGAAGAAGATAACAGTAATTCATGATATATCAAGTAAAAAAGTCTAAATATCATGCGGTAATAGAAAGACAGGAATTTAAATAGATCAAGTGCATGATAAACAGACTAATAGATATCAATCGAAAGTCAAATATGTTCTAAAGAATCAAAAGAGGCCCATAAGTGGTCTAAATCATAGCATAATGGCGAAGACCTCGCGAGGTCTTCTCGGGCATCAACACAAACGATGACACAGCTATGATGGAAGGGACACAAGCCCACCCACCCAGTACTCGGTGTCACACGGTCACTAAGGGTGGTCACACACTCCTGTACAAGAGTGCTCGTGTTTTATCCCTCTAGTGCAAGTCCTGGTACTCTTGAGACGAAACACTTATGCCAAGAAACACACAAGGAATGGAATGGAATACCAATAATAAAGCATAACGAATCTAAATAAATGATAATGAATCACATGACATTTTCTTATTGGCTTACAAATCATACACAAGCTTTAAGGCAAGTGTACTTACCTGACTAATCGCAACCCATAGACACTCTCGCGTTCCTAACACGTATCCCTGAGTTTCCCGCTACCTAACAAGGTTGGAAACTCTAATTAATGGGTCGAGTCATTAACTAAACCCTAGGTTAAACCCTAATGTTTTAAGAACTCAAACAACTAGACAATTTGATAGGAAGACGAATACTCTCTCGAGTTTGAAAACCACATAATAACCACGACTGCGATATCACATCATCGATAACCATGATGCATGTAAGCCTACTCATAAATTGTAGGCTCGGCTCAATCGTTTGTGGGTCTCGTCATAGCCTCGAGGACCGATGGCGTGACCACGACGTCACAACCATTTAACTCGTCCAAAGGAAATGTAAACGAACGAGCATGACAACAAATCTAACCACAGGAACGTAACAACACGTTTTCCTACAAACCGAGGAGTACACCAAAACCAACACCATATATCCGTATGTCTCTCACACGTCGTGTTTATCAAGATAACCAATCACTCTAAATAGTTTGAAAAAACAAGCTCGCACATACACCTATAATAACCGTGACATATCAACACACATCATGTTTTATATTAACACACCACACACCATAACGCACCATACCCCAACTGTGAGACGCACACACACTATATGCACCCCACACAATATACACCAACGTCCCAACCAAAATACCCAAATCGAAACACACACAACCGAACACCCAAAAACACATCAAAACTATCCACAATAAACACCACGGACAACCCAACTGTTGCACATGGGGGAGCCACCTCTGGCCAGTGGAGTCGTCGGAGGGTCACCTCCGATCAGTCTCGACCGGGGACAAACCCACAAGCCACGGCAGTGACCAAAAACGGTCGACAACAGTCCCAAAAAGAGAAAAAAATAGTAAGTAAAACACCCAAAAGCTCGTCAAAAAAACCATCGGCCGGACGTGAAGCCCTCCGGGAACGTCGAGACACACATGGGTTGTCTACACCCAAGTTCCTCATCGGAGATGCCCCACGGTGGCCGAAAACAACAAGTGTTTGTGGATGCAACAGTGAACAAAACCATGAAAACAAAACGAAAGAGAGAGAGAGAGAGAGAGAGAGAGAGAGACGGGATTGACGAGAGCGACAGTGAGGAATAAAGGGGATATGTGGGAGAGGGATACTCACTTAGGCGTCTCCGGTAATGGTCCGATGTTCCAGTGTCATGGAGGGAGGTGGTGTGTGACGACCCCAAATTCCCAATGCATTTGGGAACGCCCGACCTAGACTCATATAGATCCCCGAGTTAGTACTCGGCGATCTGGTGAGCCTAGTTAGCCTCCAATTAACAAATTACAAATTTTATGAAAGAGTTATTGCAAGTTATATGCAGCGAAAAATTTATCAAACTAACAAGTATTAGGAAATAACTCAATCAAACGAAAATCGAAAATCCATATATATGTGGAAACCCCGAATATTCATGTACCTCAAATGAAAATCAAGTAAAGTTGTACATGATATCAAATAACCTATGATCCTAAGTTTAAACCAACATGATGTATATATATAAGGAAATCAACATACAAGCAAAAATCAAACATAACCTAGGCTAAGGTGCTCAAATCCAACCGCAAATTCTCACCAAAAAGCCTCCTAAGCAAGGTCCTTACCCTTCAAATGATCTAGTAAATTTGCACCCACCGTCACAAACTAGATGGTGAGCAACTGAGAGAAAATTGAAAGTAATGCTAGAAGAATATAATAGTAATTCATGAATATCAAATAAAACAATCTAAATATCATGCAGTAACTGAAAGACAGGAAATATAACAAGATCAAGGTACATGATAAACAGACTATCATATATCAATCGAAAACATGTGTGTTCTAAGAAAACAAAACGAGGCAGTAAGCGGTCAAAATCACAGCGTACAGAAAGAGGACGCTGGCTCTTCCTGGGCAATGTCGCAACACTAGCGCGGCATAAGAGGGACACAAGCCTCCAAGCATATGGAAAGAGGACGCTGGCTCTTCCTGGGCAATGTCACAACACTAGTGTAGCTTGATAAAAGAGGGACACATGCCTAAAAAAACCACATCGTCACACTCACGCCAAGAACACACATATCGAGGAATCAACAGGATAAGAATTCCAACAACGGATATAAACAAGCAACAATGAACGATAATGAATCACATGCAATGTTCTTACTGGCTTACTAACGTACACAAGCTTAAAGGCAAGTGTACTTACCTGTAACAACCCTAAATTTTTAACTGACTTGTGTTACACTTATTAGGAACGTGACCCAACTACGTGATACTAGGCAATATTTCAAACTTTGGGAGTCAACATCGAAGTGATTTTATGATTCTCTGATTGTGTGTATTAGTATTTTAGTATTTTACGGTCTCGAGTCGTTCGGGCGATGTTTAGTTGAGTGAGGTTTCACCTAGTTAAACGGGGGACAAAACACAATAAAGAATACAAATAAATGAATTTTTCAATAATTTAATTAATTAGTTGATGGGATGTGGCGAGAAAATGGGCGCGACGAACCAATTTATGGAGAAATACTGACCGAGAAACGCAATATCAATGTGGGAGTTGGATAGTTACACAACACACATGCAATGGAATAAAAATTGTTAAAGTGACACAGCTTGATGAGGAGAGCCATGAGATTGGCATTGAGATGTGTATGTGTGTTGAGTTAAGATGATGAGGTAAAAGACTTATAAGGGCAATTGTTCAAAAATAAGCAAGTATGAACTTAAAGGGCAAAAGGGTCATTTCACATTTGTTCCATATATATAAACAAACAAAAGCCCTACTATTCATCATCTTCACCACACACACACACCCGAGCCTACCATTTTCTCTCACCGTCGCCCCTCTTCTCCTCCCCTCTCACTTGGTGACCGGAGGTTTATGTTCTCACCGAGAGGTCCATGATCTCTCCCTCTCATCCTCTCGGTCTCTCTCTCATTCTCTCGATCTCTCTCTCTCTCTCATTCTCTCGGTCTTCTCTCTCTTGGCCATCGTCTCGACTCTCCCTTCTTGGCTCTCTTTTCTGACTGGACCACGACCCCCGCCGGAGCTCCCGCTGGTCGTTATAGGCTCTCTCTATCTCTCTCTCCCTCTTTCTCTATATCTCTATCTCTCTCGGTTTCTCTCTATTTCTCGTGCTGGGATGTTGTTCGCCTCTAGTCGTCGCTGCCGTGGCTGGCGGTGGTCGGGGACAGTCAGGGACGGACCCTCGTGACCCACCGGAGTCCCCATATCCCCAGGAGACCTCTAGGACGTTGATACATAGAGTAGATGATGTCCATACTCTGTTTACACATGTGTTGATGGTTTTTATGTCTCGCCAAAGTTGTAGAGCTCGAGCAGTGCGCTGGTCAGACCACCGTGACCTGGGGAATGTCGGAGACCACGCTAAACCCATGCTTGCGTCTCACAGGTCCCGGAGTGGCCCATAACAGCGATGGTAGTGAGGTGTCGTATTTTCTTTGTTTTTTCTCTATTGTTGATGTCTTGTCGAAAACCGCCTCAACTGGCAACGCTGCGAACTAGACACCACGTCCGAGAGGCTGTCGAGGACCATGGCTTGCCCTCGTTGGTGCCTCGCTGCCTTCGGTATGTCTGAATCAGTTGCGTTTGGACTATTTAGTCTAAATTTCATGTTTGTGTTCACTTCATGTGCATTATGCACCTCTCGCCGAAATCCGTTACCGTGGGCGATGCCACCGCTGTGCCACCATGACCGGAGATGTCGGGTACCAAGCAAAGTCCATGCTTGTGTCTCACAACTCTCGGAATGGCCTAAAAACTGCGGTATTATTGTTATGTTATGTCATTTATGTAATTTTATGCGTGTTGTAACCTTTTCGCCGGAAACCACCCGTCGTAGCGGCACTGTCGTCGACGCGATGACATGAGGGACTGTCGGAGACCTTACCATGTCCGTCATGAAGTCTCATAGCCCCAGAGCATCCATATCAATGATGATGAGTCGTAATGGCGGAGTTATTCGTGAGTTGTTTATATCGCGTCGAGTAGTCGTCGACGTGACGTAGGGCATGCACATGACCTTCCCATGTCGTGTTGACACCCTACGGATGTTAGACCACACCCGCGAGGTTCCCAAACTCGTTGGTGCATGGTCATTTTGAGTCGTGTTTGACGGATTTGCGTTTGAAGGTCAGGAATTGGTTATGACGTCGTGGTCACGTCGCCAGCTCATCGAGACTATGATGTAGCCCACATACAACTGAGTCGAGCCTACAAAACATGAGTAGGCTTATATGCATTGTGGGTACTGACGTTGTGATACCGTAGTCGTGGTTATTGTCATTGTTTTTCAAACTCGAGAGAGTATACGTTTTCCTAACAATTTGACGAGTTATGTAAATACTTAAAACATTGGGAATACACTAGGGTTTAAACTAGGGTTTAGTTAATGACTCAACCTATTAATTAGAGTTTCCAACCTTGTCAGGTAGCTGAAAATTTGGGAATACGCGTTAGGGATGTGAGAGTGTCTATGGGTTACGCTAGTTCAGGTAAGTACACTTGCCCTAAAGCTTGTGTACGTTAGTAAGCCAGTTAAGAAAATACCATGTGATTCATTATCATTCTATCATGTTTGCTATGATCTACTTGTTGGCATTTCCATTCCATATTCCTTGTATGTGTGTTCTTGGCATAAATGTGTGTCTCGAATGTACATGCAGCCTGCATTAGAAGGGATAAAACGCGGGCACTCGTACGCACGAGTGTTTGACCACCCCTAGTGATTGTGTGATACCATGTACTGGATTTTTGTGGTTATCGATGTTGCGACATCGCTGTTGTGGATTTTGTTGTGGATTTTAGACCACTTATGGCCTCTTTTGACTTGTAGAACATGCATGTTTCGATTGCTATTATTTCCAGTCTGTCTATCATGCATCTCGTTTATTTAACTTATTGTCTTCCAATTCCTGCATGATATTTAAACTGCCTTGCTTAATAATTCATGAATTATTGTTATATTCTTCTAGCATTACTTTCGATTTCTCTCAGTTACTCACCGTCTACTTTGTGATGGTGGGTGCAGATAGAGCGGAGTGTAGTAGAGGCAAGGAACCTTGCCTAGGAGACTTTATGTGAGCAGCTGGACTTAAGGAACCCTAGAGTAGGTTATATGTATTTGTTTGTATGTTGCTTGTTATTATTATAATGTTTTGGTAATCATTGAGTCGAGATTATAGTTTGGGATTGATATCATGTAATGTCTCATTTGACCTTGGCTTATTGTACATGAATATTCCCGTTTACGGGGTTTCCATATATGTAGATTTCGTTTGATGTTTAGTATTAAATTTTCTTTCGATGTGTTGCGGTAACTCTTTTCATAAAACTTATAATTTGATAATTAGAGGCTGACTAGGCTCGCCAGACCACCGAGCACCGACTCGGGACTTGCACGAGTCTAGGCCGGGCGTACCCAATTGCATTGGGAATTTAGGGCCGTCACATTACCTGACTAATCGCAACCCATGAATAACAACACTCTCGCGTCCCTAACGCATATTCTCGAGTTTCCCGCTACCTGATAAGGTTGGAAACTCTAGTTATTTGGTCGAGTCATTATCTAACCCTAGGTTGATACCCTAACATTTTTCGATGTTTTAAGACTCGAACAACTCGACAATTCAATAGAAAAATAAATACTCTCTTGGATTTGAAAAACCATAACAATGACTACGATATCCCAACATTGACAACCATAACGCATGTAAGCCTACTCATCAATCATAGGCTCGGCTCAGTCGTATGTGGGTCAAGCCATGACCTCAAGGACCAGTGGCGTGACCACGACGTCATTACCATTCAATTAACTTAAAAACATAATACCGACGTCGCTCAATAATAATGACTCAATACGAACTCAAAATAACCATACACCGGCAAGTAAGGAACCTCGCAGGGGTGATTCAATGTCTGTAGAGTAACCTCACGGCATGGTAAGGCCGGGGGTACGCTTAACGTCACGTTAACGACTACATGATGTGATAGTAAAACAAAACCAACGTATGAACTCATCGATAAAACAACTTGCCAATATCCATATGGACACTCTGGGGCTATAGGACACACATAAGAGTTTGGCGTGACCCCTAACGCTACCCCGTCATGGCGTCCGACGGCAATGCCGCCCGTGATGGCGATTTTTTGGCGAGGAAGAGGACAACATACCAACATGAAATCAAGGTTAAAAAGTCCAAACACAACTGATTCGGACACACCGAAGGACAACGAGGTACCAACAAGGGCAAGCCATGGTCCCCAACAGCCTCTTGGACGTGGTGTCCGCCCACAGGCCACCGTAGCAGCGGTTTCCAACAACTCAATGAAAACCGTCCAATATGAACACCCTACAACATTGCCAATTAAACCACGACTCACACTCATATATATCCAAATTCAGCGACATTCCGAAGATGTGGGGCTTTGGTGGGTCAGTAAGTCCCATCCACGACTGTCCCTGACCACTCCAGTGGCTCCGACGACTGCTATAAATCCCACATAATAAAACAGTTTGAAGAAAAATGAAAAATAGGGCAGCAGTTCAAAGAAATCAAAAGACGAATAAGACCCACGTGACTACCATGACTGGGAGGGACTCCGGTACTTGCAGAGACTCCGGTGACCTCCATTAGGTCGTCTCTGACCCCGAACTGCCTCACAACGCTACCCGACGTGAGGAACTCGAATATAGTTCAACTGTTGCACTGCCACTACATCGTGATATTGAGTTGCTCCGAGGAGGTGAGAATACTGGTAGACCATCATGGACCATTCCCGACCTCTCCAGTTTCATCGTAGCCATCACAGCAGCGGTTAGACAGTGGAGTGACCCTAAACCAGTGATGCGAGTGGGAGAGAAAAGAAAGAGAGAGAACTGTCGAGAGAGGAAGGATATAGAGAGATGGGAGAGGCTCACCTAGGTGTCTCCGGTGGGTGGTGGAGGTTCCGCTACTGTGGTGGGTGGCAGTGATGACGGTCCAGTCGGAGGAGGAGAAGATAGCCGAGAGAGGAGGGTGAGCAAAGAACCGAGAGGGAGGGAGAAAGAGTGTGGATAAGAGAGAGGCACCTCACCGGTGACGGTGGTTCTCCAGCCACCACCGATCTCGTTGAAGTCCAGAGGTCCGATGACGGCAGTGGAGGTGAGTGGAGAGGAGAGGTGGCGGTGGTTTGGTTTTGTTTATTTATATATATGGAACAAATGTAAAATGACCCTTTTGCCTTTCAAGATAATACTTACTCATTTTAGGATAGTTGCCCTTTTGGTCTTTTACCTCATTATCCCAACTCAACACACATACAAATCTCAATGCCAATCTCATGGCTCTCCTCATTAAGCTGTGTCACTTTAACAATTTATATCCCATAGTCCATATGTTGCGAGACTATCCAACTCCCACATTGATCTTACATATCTTCGGTCCGTATTTCTCTCGAAATTTGGTTAGCCGCGCCCATTTTCTTGCCACATCCCATCAATTAATTAATTAAATTAATAAAAAATTATTTATTTATATTTTAACAGTGTTTTAAATCTCCCATGTATCCATAACCCAATTTTCCTACTCGTTCATCGACTTAATTATCCGGTCACTCAAATACGAGTATAAATATGTAATACACATCATCATTCACAAATAGACAAATTTTCGGGTCGTTACATGGTGACGATCAAGAGAGAAGGAGGGGAGTGGAAGAGAGAAGGGAGAGAACGTATGGCCGAGAGGGAGAATGCAGTCTCGACTCCGGCATTTGGCCCTTTTTCGGTGGACGCCGACCACCACTGGAGCTGCCGAGGGCTGGTGGTTTGGCCACTAGAAGGGGAGAGTGAAGAGGGGGAGGAGAGAATGGGAGGCTGATTTGAGAAAATCGGTTTGGGGGAGATGAGTGAATAGTGAAATTAGGGTGGGCTATTTATATAGGTCCTTACCTTCATCTTATAACCCCCACTCATCTCGAGGTCAATCCTATTATGTTCCTCATTGAGTTGTGTCACACTAAAAATCCCTTATCCCACAGTTAGTATGTTGTGTAGCTAATCAACTCCCAAGTTCAAACGAGGTTCCTCAGTCCGTCTTTCCTTGTCCCGAATCCTGTAGCGTGTGTAGTTTCACCAAGTCTCGTGAATTATTTATTTAAATTACACAAATATTCATTTAATTATATTTTTTAATTGTGTTACATCCCCATTTACCTAGACGAAGCCTCACTTAGTCTAACGATCGCCCGAACGGCTCGAGACTCGTATAAGACTACAATACTAATACACACATCACAGAAACATATTATTACTTCGGTGTCGACTCCTGAAGTTTGAAATATTGTCTAGTATCACGTAGTTGGGTTACGATCCTAACCACTGCAACACTAGTCAGGTTAAAATTGAGGGTTGTAACAGTTCATATATACACAATAAATGATAAAATGAGATAAATAATTAATATAAAATGTCGTATATACATTAGCGACGCGAGTGTATGCATTGGACACACGACACAGTTCGGGACTGGATGTCAGAACACCCGAGAATTGGTTGGTTTGTGTTGTGAGAAGGATAAGTTTAAGAGCAAGTCTTCCATGTAAGTTACCCTTTAGTGGACTGTTTGACCTCACAAGGGCCTTGGATGATCCTAGGGATGTCACCACCACACTTGATGAAAATTTTTTATATAACTACCTTACTTTTCTCTCACCCACCACCTCTTCTCTCTCCTCTCAATGTGTTGGACGAAAATGGAGATGGTGGCTAGGGTTTATTGAACTTTGGGAGGTCATTTGGAGCACAAGGAAGCTAGGAAATTAAATATAAAGGTTAGATCTGAACTCACATCTCCATTCTTTATCTATTAGACGTATTTTCTCGATTTTGACGAGGGTTTCAGAGTCGTGAATCGAGCAAACCGGTTTGTAGGGTGTTGTTATGGTTTTAAGTTGTGAATTTGAAGCAACAAATGATTGTTTGTGGTGTTGTATTCGTGACGACCTCTTTCATAATCTAGGGCACCGCCCGGCCTA
Organism: Stephania japonica; assembly: GCA_039657345.1. Taxonomy (NCBI): domain Eukaryota; kingdom Viridiplantae; phylum Streptophyta; class Magnoliopsida; order Ranunculales; family Menispermaceae; genus Stephania; species Stephania japonica. The sequence continues at coordinate 106,001 of CM077561.1, read as the reverse complement.
ATCCTGTAATTAAACCTAAATCCTATCCTCGTTGGACTTAACTACGTATTAGTCAGCCTTACAACTCCTTTCATCTCGTTTCTCGTGTCCTATTCAATTATGTCATTTAGTGTTAATTAAACCTTTATTAACATGGTTTGTTAGTTAGCAAAAGTCTTAGTCATTTAAATATGCAGAAGCTTTTGATAATTATGCGGAAGCCATTTTAGTTTATGCGAAAGCCACTTGAAAATAAGCCTAAGTGTGGAAAACTAGGAAATGACATCATATATACCAGATAACCTCAAAACACAATAAAAACAGTCTAAGTCTGGTCAGGGAACTAACGCTCGACCTAAATATACATCCCAATGTGTAAAAAGACATAGTATATAATACAGATAAAATATCAAAATGGATCTACAACAAAAACCGTAACGCACTGCTACTTAAGGATAATCGCCCATCTTCTCTTTGCCTAACCTGCTAGTAGACAGATCTGAACCCATCGTCGTAAAAAGAACGGTGAGTACAATAAATAAAACAGTAATCCCCAATGACAAGTTTAAATTGCATTTCCAAATATAATCGACAGGTATTTAAAAATATATAACTAGGAAAACTGGAAAATAAACATATGCAAATAAGTACCAAAGTTAAACAAGTGAAACTGACACTAGGCTAAGTAGTGGTGAATTAGGTTTGGTCGGAAATGAATCGCATCATTCCAACCCCATAATCATAAATCATAAGGGACTCTAACTCAAGTGAGGCCAGGGACTCTACCAGTGTATAGACTACCTCAAGGACTCTAACCCTGAGTGTTATACAAAGTCAGATAAACTGTGCCGACCTCCCCAGGGACTCTGTAGCGGCCCAAAATCCACATTGGTCTGCCACGGGAGGCCACGTGGGCCTACAACTGGCCACGTAACTGCCTGCTGTGTCCTACGCCCAACTAACCATCATTATTAATTAATTCAGCTTGAGTTAATCAGTAATTAACATTTTAATATTTGTAAACAGCGAAGCTTTAAAATATGTAAATTCCTCAAGTCAGGTAGCATCAATCCTATGTGGAAAACTCGGTAAAGTACACTGTATACAACATAACAAAATGTGATACACTCATGTACTGGTATCTCAAACAGTCCCCATAAACCCAAAAATAAGTCAATACAGCAAAATAAAAACATACAAGACGAACTCCGTTGGTGACAAGGTCACAGGTAGTCTGCGAGAGTCTCCTTGCCCTTGCTCGTTGTAAATCCTGCACTCAATCATCACAAGAGGTAGATGACGAGTCCAATGAGTAAAACCCAGAAGTACACAAACCAACATTTATAATAATGGAAGCCAATAAACTGTTAAATAAACATGCGCAGTAAAATAGGCAACTGTAATTAAGACGCATGCATACATAACACCGATAAACACCAATAATGGATGTGTGCCGTGTAGCAGGACTGAACCCTAATCCAAACATCAGCATTCCCCCGGTGGCTTCTCCAACCCCTCACCGGTCCGAACCCTTATTCTTTCCTTATTGTCCAGCCTACCCAAGTCTGCCCACTAATCACAGAGTAAACCAGAAGATCCGGTGGTGAATGACAAAACCAACCGTGCAACATAAGTATGAACATGGAAATAGAGTAAACAACGATAAACATTAATAGTTGGAATCAAATGAAATCAAATAAATAAACACTCGAGTGTGTTTCTTAAGGGTTTTACTTACCTCAACCGCCCTCTAATTACTCGATATTTGTCCCGGTCTGATCCCACTCTCGCCTCAGGATGCACACCCGACACCCGACTATGGTCTTCTAAGTCCCTGGTGTCCGAACAAGTCATTTTATGTGATTTAGTATCAAACTAATTGATTTTATATCGTGATAATAAAAATTAGAATTTTATTCCAATTTTTAGTTGTAGCACGTTTTTCGAGTTACACCGAGGTGCCAACCGCCTGAAAAGTCTCGAAATTCACTTTTCAACCATTTTTCTAATTTCTCTTTTTTTCTCAATTTATTCTGAATTTTCTATATTTTTCCATATTTTTTTACCAATTTCACGTTTTACGCGGTAAAAACCCGACACAACGTCTCGCTAACATCCCGAATATTTCACTTTTTTTTTTATAGAAATTCATTAATTTCTATTTATTTAGTCAAAATATAATTTTTCTGAATTTTTTCCGTTTTTCAGGAATTTTTCCCATATTTTTCAGATTTTATTTAATTTAAAACTATTTTTCTATTTTTTTTCCTGGTTTGGCTGAACCGGGTCCGAATCGGACTCGGTTCGGCCCAACCGGTCGTCTGGGTTTGGGCCGGCCCGACCCGGGCCCATGAAGAGGGGGTGCACACATGCGACCCGCACGTGTGCCCCCCTTCTTCTCCATCGAACCAGGTAGCTCCCTGGTTCGATGGAGAAATTTTTTTTTTTTCTTTTAATGGATTGGAAGGGAAGGGAGACGACATGGGTGTCGTCTCCTTCCTCAGACAAACTGCTCTTGTAGTTCGTCCGAGCTCCCCAATCCATCACCACCACCACCACCACAATACCACCAACGCACCAACAACAACCACAACGTCACCAACTACAACAATACAATAACAACGACTCACCTCACCTCTTTGGTCTCTTTCTCGTTCTCTCTTCTCCTTCGATATTCTTCTCTCAGATTTCGATCAATCGAAATGGAAAGAAATTGTGAGAAATATGGTGACGGTGGTGGGTGTTTATCAAATTTTGGGGTGAAATGACCAAAATGCCCCTGCATTCTTATCCTCATCCTTCACAATTGCATACCCTTTTTGGTCATTTCACAATTAATTATTTATTTTCTGATTTTAATATATATTTATATATATATATATATTTTAAATTACATATATACATATATATATATATAAATATATATTCGCCTATATTATCGCGCCTACAATTTCGTCGTGCGCGCCGACGAGCGTACTCGGGTGTGCACACTATACTACCACCCATGCGTGTCGACCACGACCCCGCGTGTCACTAGGCGCCCATTAATTTACTATTTTTGTCAAATTTATTCTATTTTTATCGAAGTAAACGCATTTCCCGACCTAGTGTTCCCGCCGCTTGCTAATCCGGTTCCCGCGTCTGCACGCATTTTTAGGCGAATACTCGACACGCAATCTCACCCGATCTAGTTAATATTAAACCACACCTGTGATGTAATGAGTCATAGCCTAGTCATTATCATCACAGTTAATCAAACAATCAGTCAAAAATAATACTTTCCGCCCGACCAGGAGTATCATCACCAATCTGTGGCGTCTCCGTGGACCTAAGTTGGCATCCAAGTCTGAAAATACGCGAATAACGGCCTTAATAAAACTTGGGCCATTACAGACTCTAACCCCGTGAGTCGCGCACATCTCAATCGTGTACGGGACCTAATTACTAAAACTACTTTTTATTTTCAAGAAAGATCAAATATGGAATGTCAAGGCATAGGCAAGTCTAACACCTAATCAAATAGTGAGTACAAGTCTATTTAAACATTGTATGTATATACTAACCTAATAGCATGTTATTTAACATTTGATAAATCAACTAGACAACAAAGCATAAACATGGCACAAGGATGGAAGCAATGAACATCAAAAGGAAATGGATATCATGATAATAAGACTTAATCAAATGAGCATAGAACACAACCAAATACATGATATCAGATTTCAATGGCAAAGCAAAACAATGACCATATAAGAACAAGTTAACGGAATGAAATGCTAAGTGATGTCATCAACTGGTATACTCACAACAAGCAATTCCCTAGCTTATCTGGCCTCTCGACACCCCGACACTCGTACCTGAACTCCCGAAACAATTCCCTACGCTCTTAAGGTGTTTAGATGTTATTTTAAGGTGTTTAGGTTCAGTTTGAGGTGTGTTTAGGGTGTAAGTTGTGACGGCCCCAATTTTCTATAAAATTAGGCCTCGTTCGGCCTAGACACAAGTGGACCCCGAGACCATTCTCGGGAACTCAAAGCATGCTTAGTCAGCCTCAATTCAATAATTTCAAGTTAAAAAGTGAGTTATTATGATTATAAAGGTTATCAAAGTATTATGCAACGGAATTGAACTATAATCATATAAGATAACTCAAATGAACGAAAAATTATGAAGATTCTATAAATGTGGAACCCTGAATATTTGATAAACATGTGTCAAAAAGATAGAATAATATCACATGATATCAGTCTTATAATCCCAACCAATAAAATCATATAGTGTATCAAAACGAAATACATTAAGCAAAACGGAGACCTACTATAAAAAGAAAGAAAGAGTTCCCCGTAGGATCAAGCGAGGTAGTCGCTTAGCACGAGTCATTTCCCTTTGCTCGTCTTTGATCTATCTGTGCCCACTGTCACAAACTAGATGGTGAGTAACTGAAAATAATTATAATAATGCCAAAAGCATAATAGTAATTCAAGATTTATCAACAAGGTAGTCTAGGAATCATGCGGTAAATGAAAGGACATAAATATAAACAATTTGCATGATAGATAGACTAGCAATCAACGATATTTTGAGTGTTCATCGAATCAAAAGAGACCCATAAGTGGTCTAATCCATAACCATATCACACCATAGCAATATCCACAACAATCCAGTACTCGAGTATCACACAACACTAGGGGTAGTCAACACTCTTTTACAGGAAGTGCTCGGGTTTTCCCAACTAGTACGGGCCACATAGTCCTTTCCGACTCAACTTACGCAAGACACTCAACAAAAAAAATAATGGAATGGAATACCAAGTAATAGGATCAATTCAAATATCACAACAAAAGAGGGGGATGAATCACATATCATTTTCTTAACTAGCTCACTATTGTACATATATACAAAAGCACACATGTACTTAGGGGTTTTATATGGTTTTTGTGGTTTTTGTGGGTTTTATAGGGTTCTGGGTCGGGTTTAGGGTCCGGCGGGTCGGGTCGGGTTCGGGTTTAGGGTCCGCGGGTCGGGTGGCGGGTCATTTTTATATCGACCCGAATGAGTCGGGTCGTCGGGTATCAGGTCGGGTCGACCCGAACCCGACCCGTGCCCACCCCTACATGTACTTACCTAGAAATATCGTGACTTTTGTTTAGGGTTTCCCAACTACTTGTCAATGATTTGAACCCTAATATGTTGGGTTTATAGTCAATATAAGACCCTAAATTAACCCCAAAGTTTTTCAAGTTTTTTCGAGAAATCACAAAATTTATTGTCAAATTTCTGGTTTAGACGCCTCCGTGTGTAAATCTCCACGGCGTCAGTTTTTAAGCTACTGTTTTAGATGTCATCGAGTACAGGGTCTCCACAACGTCGTCACGATGTAGGAAATTACGCATTTATTCTAGACGCCGTGGGAGGACGGCGCCAACACTCTGGCTCATGGCGCCTCCACGACGTCTCGATTTTTCATCATTATAACGTTATGCTCTGGACGCCGCCGTCAACGTTACGGAACTTATCACCGACGACACCATGCGCGACGTCTCGGGCAGAAAAGGTTTTTTGGGATTTTTTGAAACCCCGACTCGCGTTGCCGCATCTATCCCAAACTTATACGGAGGTCCGTAACCATCCAAAATCGTCTTTGGATCACCGCAGAACCTCCGACAATTGTTCGTAATGAAAACCACTCTAAAATGTCGTAAAACCCAATGAAAATCATGAAACGTCTCTAAAATTACAGCACCGTTCCAAGAACGAGTGTTGATTGCTCCGGGGATTACCAAAACGTCGGAATATCGATTAAAATCGATTGTCAAGACATGGTGTCCATGGTCATTGCGATGAAATTGAACGAGACTAACGTTGAAATGAAGGAAAAAAGAAGGGGATTAGGATCTTACCTTAACTCCGTCGAAACTCGACACTCCGGTGAAACTTTGGCCATAAAACCAACCCTCCTAAGGTTGTCCAAGACTTTTCTTGGTTCTCAAGAAAGAGAAGAGAAGAAGAGAAGAAGAGAAGAGGAGAAGAGGAGAGGAGGAGAGAAAAGTGAGAGAGAGAAAAAATGTGAGAGTGATGGCCCTTTTTATGTCTCCTTTCCATCCACTTTCACATACGCATCCCGAGGTAGATCCAATGCTCTCCCTTTTGATTTGTCCACCAACTATAACTCCATTTAGTGACTCCAATAGGTGACTTGCACACCATTTAGTTAACCACCTCCCTAGCCATTTCTCCCGAATTTGGATTCGAACCACGTTACAACTCATACGTCGCGTACTCCTAGTTTCGCCAACGTCGTTATTTTAGTTATTTAGGTTAATTATTATTCAAATAATTCACTTATTAGCACGACGTTTTGGGGTTTTGATTTAAATGAGCTTTGGTGATATATTGGTGATCAATTGGTTGATCAAAGATGGTTGGTGTGATTGTTTTGAGTATTTGAAAAAGTTTGAAATTTTTGAGGATTTTGGTGTAATTTTCAAAGCGAATGTTTTTCCGGGGGTTCGACACAAAATGAACTTGATTTTAAATGGCTTTGGAAGTTCCTAAGAGTTTGGGATAGGCTCAGAACGCGGCAACACGAGTCGGGTTTCTGGAAATCCCCGAAAATAGGTTTAGGGTGTCACGCAGTGGAGAGTTTTCTCCCACGATGTCAGTCGCGGCATGAAAGCCGAGACGTTGGGGAAGTTGACACTTTAGATGACGTCGTGGGCTAAAACCCTAGCGGCGTCACTTGCGACGTCTACACCAGTAAGGTTGAAATTTCACGCTTTATGTGACGCCATGGTCTAAAGCCTGGCGGGCACGCCCGGCCTAGACCCGTGCAAGCCCCCGAGTCGAAACTCGGCAAACCTGACGAGCCTCGCCAGCCTTCGTTCATTTAAGTTATACAATTTATGAAAGAATTATTGCAAGTCAACGCAGTGGAAAGTAATCAAACTATAATACGGGAAATAACTTAACAAAGGGAAATTCAAGAATCTATAAATGTGGAAAAAACCTCAAGTATTCATGTACAATCTGATATGCATAGATACATGATACCAATCTCATCAAAATTCCAAGTTCCATAACTCAAAAACATCTATGTAAAATGACATACAAATAAGCAAATAGTAAATCTACTATAATGATCTCCAGGTCCAGCCACTAAGTCCTCAAAGTAAATCACCTAAGCAGGACCCCTTGCCCTTGCTACTCTCCACCTTATCTGCACCCACCGTCACAAACTAGATGATGAGTAACTGAAGAAATCGAAAGTAGTGTCAGAAGAATATAACGCGACGAGTCTAGTCGGCCTTCAATTTAATCAATTCAGTAGTTTATGAAAGAGTTATTGCATTAATACACAAATGGAAGACTAAAACAATTATAAACAAGGGAAATAACTCAATCAAAGGGAAATTAGGAATTCTATAAATGTGGAAAACCCCGGGTATTCATGTACAATTCAATAGGCATATATACATGATACCAGTCTCATAAAAGATATACCAAGTTCAATAATCCCAACACAATAAGTATAAAACGATATACACATCAACAAACCACATATAATCACCTAATATAAAGTCTCTCAGATGTCCTGCAACTCCTCAAAGTATATCACCTAGGCAAAGCCCCTTGCCCTTGCTGCTCTCCACTCTGTCTGCACCCACCGTCACAAACTAGACGGTGAGTAACTGAATAAAATTGCTAGTAGTACCAGAAGAATGTAACAGTAATTTATGATTTTAACAAGAAAAGCAGTCTAAGTATCATGCGGAAAGGAAATAACTGGAAAGTAAATAAATCAAATGCATGATAAAGAGACTGAAAGATAAACAATCGATATTTGCATGTTCTAAGATTCAAAGGAGGCCCATGAGTGGTCTATTTCACAGCAATACGGCAAAGATCTCGCAAGATCTCCCGGCAATGTCGCAACACTAGCGCGGCGTGAAATCGTGAGGCATCGCAACACCTCTCGAATCCAAGTACCCGGTACACATCACTAGGGGTGGTCGGTTACCCCTGCAGAGGGCACCCTCGTTGTCCCACCTAGTGCGGGACCACATGATACCTTCGAGACACACACTCATGCCAAGAACATACAACCAAGGAAAAGGAATGGAATATCAAGCAAAGGATCAATGCAACAACAAATAATAAATAGAGGATGTATAAATCACATGTTATTTTCTTATTGGTCTACTAACGTACATACACACAATGCATGCATGTACTTACCATCTATTCGCGACTCGGTACCACTCCGAAACTCTAACGCGTTTCCCCACAAGTTCTCAACAACCTGATAAAGTTTTGGAATCCCGAATATTAGTTTAAGGTTCGCATTCATTCTTTATGTTGTACCTATTGCATTAGGCTTTGATCGTAATGTGTATTGGATGTGTTGGGTCCTCATTATGTTGTGTGTTGAACCTTTATTACACTTCCATGTTCATTTTATATAAATGTCTACACTTAAAAGTCTTGTTTACTTACTCTTAAACCTATACATTAGGGTTAAATACACAAATTGATGTGTACACCCCACTGGTGTGTACACTAACATTTCTCACACCCATTTGCCTTGTGCACACACACCCATTGGTGAGTGCACCCCACTATGATTTTCCATGTTCACATGCATTAGAACATTAATTTATTGCTTGGAATTATGTTGTATATTCATTTTCTATCACACCCCCATATACAACTGTTGTGTACACACCAATGTGATGTACACATACGATCTTGTGTACACCCATTTGTGGTGTACACACCCACATTGTTGTGTACACCCCATTGTGGTGTACACAAAGTGTACACCCCTCACAACCTTCACACTTACATACACTTATGTAAATGGAAGTCCATACACATATAACTCATGAAACCCATTCCCATACATCAATTAGGTTGTACACACCCACACCCCGGTGGGTGTGTACACACACACAACAGTGCACCCCTCATACTTTGAACAAACCACCCCACTCCTATTAATAGCCACCCCACTCATATTAACCAAAACCATTACATACAATCCCTTTGCTCACAATGTACACACATATATATCATAGTGTAACCTACAAATTAATGGTTGTGTACATACACACTCCCAATCCGGTGTGCACACGCTGTGTGCACCCCACGTCTTCACACACACCCCACACAACACCCACTTCGCCAAAACAGTTTCACACACATGAAAACCCAAAAAAAACAGTCCACATACCCATCAAACAACCACACCTATCCACTCCAACATAACCCCACATGGGGTCACCTCCGCCAAAGCCAATGCGAGCGTCGCCGGAGGTTGACCCGATCGCACCGACGGCTCCAAATGGTTTGTCACACACAAAAGTGACAAACCATCACGTAAAACAGTTTAAAAATAAAAACTGTATATATGGCCGTGAGATTGAGAGAATGAGAGACAAGAGGGGAGGAGCTCACCTTGGTGTCTCCGGTGGGTGGTCGAAGTCCAAAGTCTGCGTGAGGGTGACGGTTGTGGATCGGAAGATGAGAGAGAAAAACGATCGAGGGAGAGAGAGAGACTCGTGATCGCCAAGTGAGAGGAGGGAAGGAAGAGGGAGGAGGAAAAGCTTACCTAGCGTTTTCCGGTGGTGGTGGAGAGGTAGGTGGTCGTCGTGGGTGGCGGTGGTGGTGATCCGATCGGAGTTGGAACGATCGTGACGTGAGGCCGAGAGAGATGTGAGCTGGCCGAGAGTTCGAGAGTGAGTGAGAGAAGAGAGTGAACGTGAGAGAAAACGAGAGAGAGAGAGATCGACGAGAAAGAGAGGGGAAGCTCACCTCGTCGGGGTCCGTGACGCCGGTGGGAGGCGGCGGCGGTGGCGAGAACGGTGGGTGTGAACAAAGGTGACGGTGGTGGTTGGTGAAGATGATGAATAGTGTTTTCGGGGTTTTAGGGTTTTCACTTCTTTTATATCATGTATCATAGGTGAAATGACTCATTTGCCCTTACACACTCACTTGTCCAACCTTTGGCCAGCCTACCCTTATGGGTCATTTGGCTTATCCCCTTGATCTAGCACATGTGCACATCCCTATGCCCATCCAATGGTCCTCCTCACTCACTTGTGTCATTTTAACAATTCCATTTAATATCCTATTAAATTAACTCCATAAATTTTAATAAATTACCAATAAAGTTACACAACTTCTCGCCTACTCGGGGCACACGTGTCCCGCATTCGACACGCTTCCCGGGCGGTCCCACCCTTGGGATTTGAATAAATTCCCTTATGCTTATGTTATACTTTATTGTAAAAATTTATTTTCCTCAACATAGGTCATGTTTTTCATTTAGCTTTGTTTTTTAAATAAAATCCATTAAAACGGTTCCCGAAACACCCCGTATAACTAGGCGACACCTCACTCAATTAAAATATTGCCCGAACGGCTCGAGACCCGTAAAATACTAATATAATAATACATGCATTATCATCCACAAATAACCAAATTTTTGGGTCGTTACAGGTAATTTATGATTTAGCAATAAGACAGTCCAAATATCATGCGGTAATTGAATGGCAGGAATGTAATTAAATCAAAGTGCATGGTAAACAGACTGATAGATAACAATCGAAGTTTGCATGTTCTAAGAATCAAAAGAGGCCCATGAGTGGTCTAATTTCAAAGCAATACGACAAAGATCTCGCAAGATCTCCCCGGGCAATGTCGCAACTGTGACGACCCCAAATTTCCAATGCATTTGGGTATGCTAGTCCTAGACTCGTGCAGGTCTCGAGTCAATACTCAGCAAGCCTGACGAACCTAGTCAGCCTCCAATTAATTAATTTAACAGTTTATGAAAGAGTTATTCTAATTATACGCAATGAAAAAACTAAACAAGTATTGGGAAATAACTCAATCAAATAAAAATTAGGAAATCTATATAAATGTGGAAACCTCGAGTGTTCATAGGATCCATCTCAAAAGTGATCCCCAGTTCAATAACCAACATCGTATATATAAAAACATCATACAATCAGCAATAAGCATGAAACAAATCTAACCTAATCCTAAAGTCACACACTCTGAGAGGTCCTCAGAGCAAATCACCAAGTAGAGATCCCTTGCCCTTTCTACACTCCGGGATATCTCGCACCCACCGTCACAAACTAGACGGTGAGCAACTAAGAGAAATCGAAAGTAATGCCAGAAGAATTTCACAGTAATTCATGAATATCAAATAAAGCAATCTAAATATCATGCGGTAATTTAAAGACAGGAATATAAATAGATAAAGTGCATGATAGGCATATTGAAATGATAACAATCGAAAACATGTGTGTTCTAAGAGTCAAAGAGGCCATAAGCGGTCAATATTCACAACAATAACCACAACAATCCAGTGCGCAGGTTCACACAACACCAGGGGTGGTCAAGCACTCCTGTAGAGAGTGGCTCGCGTTTCTCCAACTGGTACGGGTCACATGACACCTTCACAATCAGTACCCAGGTTCACACATCACTGTGGGTAGCAGTAATTCTGATAGGAAATACCCAAGTTTCCCCAACCAGTGCGAGCCACATGATACCATATCGACACATTTACGCCAAGAACACACATATTAAGCAAATAAGGGAATTTGAATGCCAACAATGGATAATAGCAAGAAGAGCAATAAATGATAATGAATCACATGAGAATTTCTTAACTGGCTTACTAATGTACACAAGGTTTAAAGCAAGTGTACTTACCTAAACTATCGCAGCCGTATACAACACTCTCGCGTTCCTAGCACGTATCCCCAAGTTTCTCGCTACCTGACAAGGTCAGAAACTCCAATTAAATGGGTCGAGTCATTAACTAATCCTAGGTTGATACCCCTAACATTTTCATATCATTTTAAATGACTCGAATAACTCGACAATTAAGTAGAAAATGAATACTCTCTCTCGGACTTGAAAACCATAATAACAACTGCGACTAGGATATCATGACGTCGATAATCATAATGCATGTAAGCCTACTCATGAATTATAGGCTCAGCTCGGTCGTTAATAGGTCACGTCATAGTTTCGCAAACTTGCGACGTGACCACGACGTCACTACCATCCAATCGACTTAAAAACATAATATCAATATCGCTTGACATTAATGACTCAATAGGAACTCAAAATAATTATATACCGATGAGTAGGGAGACTCGCGAGTGTGGTCCAACGTCCATAGGGTGCCAACACGACATGGAAAAGTCGTAGGCGTGTGCTACGTCACGTCAACAATCATTTGACGTGATAAAAGTACTCACACATGAATTCGCCATTATAACGACTCATCACCATCGATATGGATGCTCCGGGAGTTATGGGACACACACGAGAGTTTTATTTTGATCCTCGACACTCCCTTAGTCATGGCGTCCAACGGCAGTGCCACCATACACGACAGTTTGTGATAAGACGCGCAACAACGACATCACATGAAATGACGCTCTCAAAACTTACCACCACTAATTGAGATGCTTCGGAGGCTGTGAGACTCCATGATGGGCATGGTAAGGTCTCCGAAAATCCCTCTATGTCCTCGCGTCGACGGCAGAGCCGTGATGATAGTGGTTTCCAACGATGAAAGTACAACACACATAAAATGTATAAATGCTATAAATAAATAACAACGTCGCAGTTTTGGGCTACTCCAAGAGTCGTGAGACACAAGTATGGACTTAACTTGGTCCCAGACATCTCCGGTCTCTGCAGTCCAGCGGCGTTTTCCAGCGAGAAGACTAAAAATAGTTTAACATAAACACAACACCACTTGTAAAAACTGAGATCCAAACACATATATACGCAAATCTATCGACCATTCGAGGTTGTAGGATTTCTGTTAGGCCAGGTGGGCCCACCCACAATTGTCCCAGACGACCGGCGTCAACTCCGGCAGCTGTCCAAAACCCAATCAGCAAAACAGTAGAAAAATAGTAGAAAATAGGGTATTAGTGAATTTCCGCCATGTACACAACGACCACTATGATAGGGGTGCTCTGGGACTGTCGGGGACTCCGGTGAGCCACCGTAGGTCATCCACGACCGGTTCCCATCACGACAGCACCACCACAGTGAGGAAAAACAAAAAATCGATAAAGAGAGAGAAAAAAAGAGCAAATACAAGAGAGAGAAACCGAGGGAGAAACCGGGAGAGTGAGAGAGAGCAACCTCGACTCTGACAAGGAATTTGGTGACTACCACTAGCCGTTTCCAACGACGGCAGTCCCATCCCAGTCCAACAGCTCTTAAGCCCGTCCCAATGGAAGGTGCACAATCGAGAGAGAGAGAGAGAGAGAGAGAGAGAGAGAGAGAGAGAGAGAGAGAGAGAGAAAAACCTCCGGCAAGCTACCCCGCCACCACTGGACCTCCGACGACAGCAGTGTGCACAGGCAATTGGGAGGAGGAGTGAGCCGAGAAGACAGTGAGAGAAGACCGAGAGAGTGAGACTGAAAAAGAAATCGAGAGAAATAAATATACCTCTAGATCCGACGACGCAAGACACCTTCGGTGAGGTCCGGCTTACTCGGCGGTGGCCGGCGGCGGCAAACCAGGGATCAGAGTGGTGTGACCGTGAAGGAAACTAATAGAGAATGGGGAGAGAAACCGAGAGAGATCACCTTCACCGCGACAACGGAGACATCTCCAGTGAGGTTCGACCGTCACGAGCTGTTGCTGGTCGGCGACGATGTACCTGGGAGGAGGAATGGTGTAAGGGAGTGAGGACGGTGGTGAGGAGAGAATGAGAGAGATGATGAATAGTATATATATATATATATAAAGGAGATGGATAATATTATTTAAATAGTAAAGTAGGTAATGTGTTGTCTCATTTGTGGCCATTCATCTCCACTTATTCACGCATCTCGAGGCTAATCTAAGGGCTCTTCAAATTACAGTTGTGTCACTTTAACAATTCATATCCCATAGACTGTATGTCACATATCTATCCAACTCCCCGCATTCAACCAACGTTCTTCGATCCGGTTCGACTCCTCGCACGCGTAGTCCCGCCTTGTTCTTTTAAATAATTATTTAAATTATCCAATAATTCATTTATTTGTATTTTAACGGTGTTTTACTCCCCCGTTTATCTAGGCAAAGCCTCACTTAGTCTAAAAACTGTCCGAACGACACGAGACACGAATTAGACTTAAATATTAATACACACATCAACGAAACGTAATATTACCTTGTTGTTAACTACCGAAGCTCAAAATACTGTCCAGTACTACGTAGCCGCGTCAAAGTCCTACACAAGTCGGTTCAAATTTAAGGGTTGTTACAGCAACACTAGCGCAGCTTAAAATAGAAAGGCATCGCAACACCTCTATAATCCAGTACCCAAAACATAAAACATTAGGGATGGTCAGTTACCCCTGCATGAGGCACCCTCGTTGTCCCAGCTAGTGCAGGACCATATGATACCTTCGAGGCACACACTCATGCCAAGAATACACAACCAATGATATAAGATAGAATACCAAGCAATAGATCAATTCATCAATAACAATAAATAGAGGAATGTATAAATCACATGATATTTCCTTACTAGCCTACTAATGTATACACATACAAAGCACATGTGTACTTACCTGACAAATGTCGCGACACGAAGACCACTCCTACGACTCTAGTTCGTACCCTTGATTTCCCTACTTCATGTCAATATTTTGACCCCAATAGATAGGTATTATGATCCATTTATAATCCTAAGTAAATCCCAGTGGTTTTTTCCAAGTTTTCCAAGTCTAAAATTAATATGTAATTCATTTTTGGTTTAGGATGTCGTAGCGACGCCAGGGTTTTGGGTTTGGCGACACTACTCGAAACACTCATTTTTGGGGTATTCTGGTCCGGCACCTTGAATGGCGCCGTTGGGACCTTGGCCCACAGTATCACTCTAAAACGTCTAATTTTTGTGAACAGGAGGGGTGGTGCAACAACCCTCAAATTTAACTTGACTTATGTCGCACTTGTCAGGACCGTGACCCGGCTATGTGATACTGGACTGTATTTCGAACGACGGGAGTCGACACCGAGGTAATTTTATGATTTTGTGATGTATGTATTAATATTGTAGTGTAATACGGGTCTCGAGCCATTCAAGCGAATATTAGTCTGAGTGAGGGTTCGCTTAGGTAAATGGGGGAGTAAAACACAATAAAAAACTAATAAATGAATATTTGTGTAATTTAAATAAATAATTTACGAGATACGTGTGAATTTTGAGATGCAAATAAGGAGATAAGGGATTGTTAAAGTGACAATGTGACGGCCCCAATTTCCCCGTGCAATTGGGTACGCCCGGCCTAGACCCGTGCAGGCCCCAAGTCATCACTTGGTAACCTGACGAGCCTAGTCAGCCTTCAATTTAATCAATTTAGTACTTTATGAAAGAGTTATTGCAATATTACACAGCGGAAGACTAAACAATATATAACAAGGGGAAATAACTCAATCAAAGGGAAATTAGGAACTCTATAATTGTGGAAAACCCCGGTATTCATGTACAATTCGATAAATCAACATACATGATACTAGTCTCAATAATAATACCAAGTTCTATAAACCAAAAGCATACATATATAAAGCGATATACAAATGAGCAAAAACATATAACCTACTCTAGGGTTCCTCAAGTCCAAATAGCTAATCCTCACAAAAAGTCGCCTAAGCAAGGCTCTTTGCCTCTACTTGCACTCCGCTATATCCGCACCCACCATCACAAACTAGACGGTGAGCAACGAGAGAAATCGAAAGTAATGCCGAAGAATATAACAAGAAATTCATGAATTATCAATCAAGGCGCCTAAATATCATGCAGAATTGAAAGACAGAAGTTAAATAAACAAGGTGCATGATAGGTAGACTGGAAACAATAACAATCGAAACATGCGTGTTCTACGAGTCAAGAGAGGCCATAAGTGGTCTAAAATCCACAACAATACCACAACAATATCCACAACAATCCACAACAATCCAAGACATGGTATCACACAATCACTAGGGGTGGTCAAACACTCGTGGCCACGAGTGCCCGCGTTTTATCCCTTCTAAGTGCAGCCGCATGTACCTTCGAGACACACACTTATGCCAAGAACACACATACAAGGAATATGGAATGGAATGCTAACAAATAGATAATAGCAAACACAATGGAATGAAGATGAATCACATGATATTTTCTTAACTGGCTTACTAACGTACACAAGTTTTTGAGACAAGTGTACTTACCTGAACTAATCGCCACCCGTGTAACAACACTCTCGCGTTCCTAGTAAGTATCCCCGAGTTTCCCGCTACCTGACAAGGTTGGAAACTCTAATTAATGGGTTGAATCATTAACTAAACCCTAGGTTGGTACCCTAGCATTTTCTCAGTGTTTTAATGACTCGAACACTTCGTTAACTCAATCGGTAAATCAAACCAAACATATAACGAAACACAATGACTCTTTTGGGTATTATAACCATACTTATTTAAGCCTAATTATAGATCTTAGGCTCGGCTCAGTCGTATGTGAAATCACACCATAGTCTCGAGGACCGGCGGTGTGTCCACGACTTCACTACCGTTCAACCAACTTGAAATACAACTTCGATGTCGTCCAACAATTACGACTCAATATTAAACTTAACCTGACCATACACATCCTGAAATCCCGACCAATAACACACGCACATACCCAAAACCCATATCGTACTCGACACATGAATGTTCTCACGTATGCATGAACTCTAATCACTTAATCATGTATTCATGTCGAGAGTTACTTATTGAAACAACTCAACATACGTAACCATCGAACATAATCAACACATTCCCAACATACATCTACTATTGAAATCACAAAACATGTACCCAAATGTCTCGCACACACAATGTGTTCATCAACACACAAGAGTACCCTTTACAAAGTAAAAACTAAGCCTATCTATCTTATCTAAAACCGAAGTCTACAAGTAGGCTCAAACGACAACTACCATCAAGACCATGAATTATGGTAGTATCATGTTGATGCTATTCGACATCGGGGAGGGGTCACCACGGCATTGAGTTGCCAGAAAACCCCTCAACTAGATCGTATTCCCACAATACTTACGATTAGGGACTTGACGTTGAAATTCACATGAAATGATAACAAAAATAAAGGAAATTGTTTAAACACAACTCTTCACTACCATCATTGTTTTTAGGCCACTCCGAGAGTCGTGAGGCACAAGCATGGACTTAGCTTGGTCCCCGACATCTCTAGTCATGGTGGCACCGCTATGGCGTCGCTCACGAACGAATTTCGACGAGGAGGAGCATAACCCCCATGACATGAACATAACATGGAATACCCAAAAGTTTGTGCTCACCTCACTGTTGTTGACCACTCCGAGGGCTGTGGGACCCAAGCCAAAGCTCAATGGGGTCCTCGACAGCCTCCGCCTGGCGATCCAATGCGGTGGCGCCGCCATAGGCCGCTTTAGATGAGGTTTCAAAACAATCAAACACAACACGACAACAACATTATCTATATTCAAGACACTAAAACCATCCCAATACGACCAAATAGATCACCACAAAAACAGCGAGGCATCATCGAGGTCATGGAGAGGTCCCCGACGACCCCCACGCTTGCCATTCCGACCAAGCACCCCCCAATCACGGCGAGCTCGGCGAGGGCGCAAGGGTAGGAAAATAAATGAGAAACAAATCTCAACGACATTACGCACTTGTTGCTACTTTGTTATGGACTCTCTGGAGGTTGGGAAACATCAACTTGATCATGATGAACCCCCAACGGTACACCCCGCACTCCGGCGGTCATCACCACGGCGCATCTCGGCCAACAGTTCGGTTAAACATGGACATGTTCAAAACAGACATATAGGTGATGATGAGGGCAACCGATCACCACAACAACGACTAATGCCGTGAACCGGCTCCGAGTCCGTCGAGGCTCGCGAGCCACCGTGCGTGACCTCCGATCGCCTCCGGTCATCGCCACCCATCACAAGACAAACAAAGTGGCGGACGACGCAGGAGGAAATGATAAAAAAAAACAAACAGATCGGAGAGAGAGAGAGAGACCTGAGGTTTCTCCGATGGGAGTCCGACCACCTCTGGGCCGCCGAGGGCCGGTGGTGCTTGCCAAGAGGTCGACGAGAAAAGGGGAGGGGAGGAGCGAATTCGGTGGTGAGGAGAGAGTGAACAGGTGGTGGGTTTGTCTATATATATAAATATTAAAGGTCAAATGACCAGCTTGCCCCTCCTTTTAATTCATATCCATTTCATCACAATTTGCCCTTTTGGGTCTTTTCATTTATTTATTTATTTCTATTACACCTTAAAGTAGATGTGTGTTGTCACTTGCATGGCCTTTCATCTCAACACACACGCGAATCTCGAGGTCAATCTCATGGCTCCTCACTATTGGGTGTGTCATTTTAACAATCCTATCATGTAGTCCGTATCTCCCACATGAATTTTGCATTTCCTCGGTCAAGTATTTCTTCGTAAATGGTCTCGCCGTGCCCATTTTCTCGCCACATCTCAACACTAATTAGATAATTCATTTATTTGTATGTTTTACTCCCCCGTTTGCATAGGCGTAGCCTCACTCAATTTAAAATCGCCTGACCGGCGCGAGACTCGTAAAATACTAAAATACTATTACACACAATCAAAGAATCATAAAATCACTTCGGTGTCGATTCCCGAAGTTCGAAATACTGACCAGTATTCACGTAGCCGGGTCACAATTTTGACAAGTGCGATACAAGTCAGATTAAAAATTTGGGGTTGTTACAGACAACCTAATTAAGAGATTCATAGGATTGGCCTCGAGATACGTGTGAATTTTGAGATGCAAATAAGGGCCTATATAAGGGGCCTACCCTAACTTTACTATTCATCATCTTTTTCTTTATTTTAGGGTATACACCCCCACACACCTCTCGGCCCTTACCCTTCACCACCGAACCTCCCCTATTTTCTCCCCATTCACATCGTTTGAATCTCGCCGATCTCCGATGAGACCAATGGCGACCGGAGAACCACAGTCGCCGGAGTTGAGAT
This sequence comes from Stephania japonica, assembly GCA_039657345.1. Classification (NCBI taxonomy): domain Eukaryota; kingdom Viridiplantae; phylum Streptophyta; class Magnoliopsida; order Ranunculales; family Menispermaceae; genus Stephania; species Stephania japonica. The sequence continues at coordinate 86,942 of CM077561.1, read as the reverse complement.
ACTTCACTCTCTCTCTCTCCCTCTCGGCTGTCATCCTCTCCCCTACTCTTCTCCTCTTCCCTTGGCGAGCCATCATGTGCCCCCCAATTTCCCCGTGCAATTGGGTACGCCCGGCCTAGACCCGTGTAGGCCCCGAGTCATCACTCGGCAACCTGACAAGCCTAGTCAGCCTCCGATTTAATCAATTTAACAATTTATGAAAGAGTTATTGAAATAATACACAGTGGAAGACTAAATAATTATAATAAGGGAAATAACTCAATCAAAGGGAAATATAGGAATCTATAAGTGTGGAAAACCCCGGGTATTCATGTACAATTCGATAAGCCATGATACATGATACTAATCTCATTAAAAATACAAAGTTCTATAACCCAAAATATATATATGAAACGATATACAGATAAGCAAAACATAAAACCTACTAAATGGTATCCCCGGTCCCTCTGCTAGTCCTCAAAGCAAGTCACCTAGGCAGGGCCCCTTGCCCTTGCTGTTCTCCACCCTATCTGCACCCACCGTCACAAACTAGACGGTGAGTAATTGAAGAAATCGAAAGTAGTGCTGGAAGAATATAACAGTAATTTATGATTTAACAAGTAAAATAGTCTAAATATCATGCGAAAATGAAATAGCTAATAAGTAAGCAAATCAAGTGCATGATAAACTGACTGATAGATAAATAATCAAAATTTGTATGTTCTAAGATCCAAAAGAGGCCCATGAGTGGTCTAATTTCACAGCAATATGGCAAAGATCTCGCAAGATCTCCCTGGGCAATGTCACAACATTAGCGCAGCTTGAAATCGAGAGGCATCGCAACACCTATCGAATCCAGTGCCCAGTACACACAACATTAGGGGTGGTCAGTTACCCCTGCAGGAGGCACCCTCGTTGTCCCAACTAGTGCGGGACCACATGATACCTTCGAGACACACACACTCATGCCGAGAACATACAACAAACAATATGGAATGGAATTTCAAACAAAGGTTCAATTCAACATTATCAATGAATAGAGGAACATATAAATCACATGCTATTTCCTTACTGGCCTACTAACATACACACATACAAGGCACGTGTGTACTTACCTGACTAATCGCAACCCGTAAACACTCTCTCGCGTCCTTAACGCGTATCCCCGAGTTTCCGCTCCCTGACAAGGTTGGAAACTCGTATTAATAGGTCAAGTCGTTAACTAAACCTAGGTTGAATCCCTAGTAGTTTCCCAATGTTTTTTTTTACGACTCAACAACTCGATATATTAATCGGTAACTCGATCAAAAACCAAATGAAAACACAATGATTCTCTTGGGTTTTAAAATCACAATACGTATGTAAGCCTATTAAAAATTATATGTTCGGTTCAGTCGTTAATAGGTCACACCATAGTCTTGAGGACTGGCGGCGTGACCACGACGTCACTACCATTCACTCAATGTAAAACACAATCAGTCTCAACACGAAACTCAACCTGACCATACACTCAAACCAAAAACATAAACATCCAATAGTTCACCAATACAATGTCTCGCTATGGATTCGGAATCACCTTAACGTGGTCATGCCGTGAATCATTCAAACCAAAACCATATTCACTAATGCTACCATGATCGAAACTCAAAACCATTCATCATCGATAAGAAACTACAACAAGTTCAGTCGTTTAATCAAAATCAAGTCAATCAACTTAACAACGGAATCGCATGAAATGACAACACGAATAAAGAACCTGGATTAACCATTACAACACCAAGAAAATGTATACCCATAGTGACACCCCCAACACAATAATACACCTCGCACCCCAACTGTGGTGTACACACACCATCACGCATCCCAACACAATACACCTTAATCGGCTATGATAACAACACTCAACACCAACCAAGACCATTATATCAACACTTTAGTACTGTCCGACATTGGGGAGGGGTTACCGTGGCATTGGGTTGCCGGGAAAACCCCCCAACCAGATCGGAAAAACACCATGACCACGAAAGTCGACGGCAAAATTTACATGAAATCAACGACGGACACCCACCACCGCTAATTCGGTCACTCCGGGGCTATGAGACTCAAGCAAGGGCTTGGTGTGGTCTCTGGTGTCCCCCCAGGTCATGGTGATCCGATCAGCACCGCCGTCGAGCTCAGCAACTTCGACGAGGTAGCAAAACAACTGATAGTTCGAAAAAAAGAACGGTGTAAATGACATAAATCAATAGCCTTACCGAGATCGCGATGGGGAGGTGCTCTAGAACCGTCAGGGCTTCGATGAGCCGCCTTATGTCGTCCGAGATGAGTCCCAGTCACGGCATTGGCCTCCCCTTCAATCGGACCGACACTCCAACACAAGATAGTCATTCATAGTACACCCACGTTACTGTTCACAATGACGGCGTTGGGTGCTTCCAAGGCTCCAATAGCCTCTTGGGGTACCGTCACTTTGGGTAGACAGAACCGCCACTATAAGGGCAGTCCGAAAACCAGAGAGAGAGAGAGAGAGAGAGAGAGAGACGACCTCTGGTAAGTAAGCTCCGGTGAGCTCGTGGCACGGTCGTGGAGGAGGGTGGAGTGGGAGACCGATGAGAGAGATGAAGTGGAAGAGAGAGAGGGTGGCGGGAGTTTTGAGTGTATATATATACAATTGATCAAAATGACTTTTATACCCTTTTTCTTTTGTTTTTCACTTTATTTCATCGCAACACACACACACACTCCTCGAGGCCAATCCCATGACTCTCCTTATGAAACCGTGTCATTTTAAAAATTCATTATCACACAGCCTGTGTGTTGCGTAGCTATCCAACTCCCCAGGTCCAAGTAACGTGCCTCGGTCCGTGTTTCTTTGTCGTGCGCGAAATCCCGCCTTATTCCTTTAAATAATTATTTAAATTATCCAATAATTCATTTATTTGTGTTTTTACTATGTTTTAAGTCCCCCGTGTACCCGTAACCTAACTGTCGATCTCCATACACCTAGGCGAAGCCTCACTCAGCCTAATATTTGCCCGAATGGCTCGAGACCCGTATTTCAATACAATACTAATACATATATTATCATCCACAAATAACCAAATTTTCCAGGTCGTTACATACCACCTCCGTCAACGGCGATGGGACAGCGGACCTTCGCTGGAGACATCTCAGTCACTTGAGCAGGTAAACTTCTCATCCTGTAACAACCCAAATTAATTTAATCAGGATCAGTGTTAATCACGGGGATTAACGGGTTAATTCGGGCATTACGTGGACAGCTGGGTAGACTTGGATATGCGTACCCAGGTTATATTATGTTATTTGCGTATGTTTTATGACTATTATTGTGATGTGGGAATTTAATGTGACGGCCCCAATTTTCCCGTACAATTGGGTATGCCCGGCCTAGACCTGTGCAGCCCCAAATCATCACTCAGCAACCTGACGAGCCTAGTTAGCCTCCAATCATTCAATTATACAATTTATGAAAGAATTATTGCAAATTTTACGCATCGGAAAGTAAATAAACTAAACATAAGGGGAAATAACTCAATTAAGGGAAATATAGAAATTCTATAAATATGGAAAACTCCGACTATTCATGTACAATTCGATAAGCATACATACATGATACCGAGTCTCACCAAAAAGGCCAAGTTCAATAATCCCAAAAACATAAGTATGAAACGATATACAAATAAGCAAAACATAAAACCTACTAAATAGTCTCCAAGTCCAGCCGCTAATCCCCACAAAAAGTCGCCTAAGCAGGGCTCCTTGCCTTTACTACACTCTGCTCTATCTGCACCCACCATCACAAACTAGACGATGAGCAACTGAAGAAATCTAATATAATGCCAGAAGAAGATAACAGTAATTCATGATATAACAAGTAAAGTGGTCTAAATATCATGCGATAATAGAAAGACAAGAATTTAAATAGATCAAGTACATGATAAACAGACTAATAGATATCAATCAAAAGTCAAGTGTGTTCCAAAAATCAAAAGAGGCCCATAAGTGGTCTAAATCATATCATAACGGCGAAGACCTTGCGAGGTCTTCCCGGGCATCGACATAGTGAAGGCATAGCTATGATGGGAGGGACTCAAACCCATCCACCCAATACTCAATGTCACACGGTCATTAAGAGTGGTCACACACTCCTGTACATGAGTGCCCACGTTTTATCCCTCTAGTGCAGGTCCTAGTACTTTTGAGACAAAACACTTACACCGGGAAACACACAACATGGAATGGAATGGAATGGAATACCAATATTAGAGCATAATGAATCTGAATAAATGTTAACGAATCACATGGCATTTTCTTACTAGCTTACAAATCATACATAAGCTTGTGGCAAATGTACTTACCTGAACTATCACAACCTGCGTAACAACACTCTCGCGTCCCTAACGCGTATCCCCAAGTTTCCCGCTACCTGATAAGGTTGAAAACTCTAATTAATGGGTCGAGTCATTACTAACCCTAGGTTGAAACCCTAGTGTTTTCCCAATGTTTTAATGACTCGAACAACTCGATAATTCAATCGGTAAATCAAACCAAAAACACAACGAAACACAATGACTCTCTTAGGAGTTATAACCACACCTATGTAAGCCTAATTACAAGTCTTAGGCTCAGCTCAGTTGTATGTGGGTCATGCCATAGCTTCGAGAGCTAGCGGCATGACCACGACGTCATGACCATTTGACAAACCTTAAACACAATTAAAATATAAAATTAATCATGCATGAAAACAACACCAAAACACCATAACCAAAGAGTACTCAACATACGCATATATCCTTACTGCCTCGCAACCAACAACAAGTATGAGTTCTCGTTATCATGGAAACCGAATTCACCAAACGAAAAATGAGACCTCAAAATGGATCGGGCATGAACATGATGTGGCGGCCCCAATTTCCGAGGTCGCCCCATGCTAACAGTTACTTCTCCAGCTCATGCACCAGAAGTAACTGCCACGTCATATCTCTATCCATCGTCTAAGAATCTTCAAATTAGAGCTATTTATCCTTAAGCAACAGCGGAAGTCTTGTCTTAATAAAATAAACATTATATAAAGTTATTTAATTCAATCTATAGTGGAAAACCCGGCTATACTTGCATATAGGCGATCAACTATACCAGTATATATACAAGTATGGAAATGGTTGTAGTCTCTCATCCCAAAGTAATACAAAATATCAACATAATATTACTAGCAACATACGTAATAGCAGGCTTCGGCGTAGGCAAGACAAATATAATCGCCAAAGATCTTCTTACCCCTGTTGATACTGGTATCTGCACTCAGTTATCACAAAAACCAGATAACGAGTCCAGTAAGTAAAATCCCAAGGAAAACCACCAGGCATTTCAATTTATGAACATAACTGGAAACCAATAAACAGTGTTAAATAATCGTGCAATAATCAAGGAAATAACGCAGTCAACTGCTCAAAAGGAAATGCATGAATATCAACACGAAGATAACAAACTGGGTGTGCAATAAATACCGCCAGTGAAGCTAGGATCAGTGGCCCACTCATACCCTACTCCAAAGACCCCGCTGACTGTACCCTAGTCATCAAATACATTTGAGAAGAAGAAACCCCACACACCCGAAAAAACCACCAGAACGCTACCGTTCCCATCACAATCGGATTTAGATTGACAAATAAATAAAGCTCAATGAATAGAATAAGAAAATGCAATAGTGGTGTTCAATTGGGTTTTACATACCTCAATCCGCGCTCACAATCCCAAAAATACCCACGGTCTGATCATCCACTAATTTCCCGACTCAATTTTTACTGTCTCGAGCTTCCTGGGTTTCATTTGTGAAGATTAATGGTCAATTAATGGGTTTATGATGTTATTTAGGCTTATTTCTTCATTTTCCCAATTTTTAAGTTCCAGTGGACAATTAGCGCGCTAATGAAGCGCGCTAATTGATCTTTATCACTCTTCACTCAGCGTGATTAGCGCGCTAATTTCTCCAATTAGCGCGCTAATTGCTCGCTGTGTGACGACCCTGCCCCGACTTAGGGTCGGGTCGCCCGGCCCAAACCGTTACTTAGACCCGATACCTGAACCAGGCCCAAATAACGACTTGGCACGCCTAAATAACCTGCGGAATAATCATTCTAAACAATATATATATATAATAACCAGTGTGTGATAAATAATCACAACAAAACCATATAACCTGTATATCATACTAATATAAATCATCTTTAATATTAAATATCTCATAGTACCTCAAATTAAAATTATAAAGGTTCAGAACTACCCATTTTCTAATTCTCAAACTATAACCCACGTACGAGATTTACAAAACGATTAATATTAATAATAAACTAGCATTGTATGAATCTCACAAATGAAGGCACTTCAAGATAAATCTTTTCCCTTGCCTTTCTTGTCTATCGCGCTGGTAGAGGGACCTGTGGGGTAGAGTGGGGTGAGCTAAAGAACCAACGATGCTCAATAAGAGGAAAGACTCGCTCAAACATTAAATATGCAAGTACTACCTAGTACTCATGCAAATTCTACATGACATTCAATCCATACGCATAACACAACATGTAATAACTGAATACATGTATATCAAAACAAACTTATAAGCATAATCATTTAGTACATAATTCGATCCAATTAAATATATGGTTTATGCTCATCGTAGTTATTAAAGATGAAATTATATTCTAAGAAGAAATATCTAAATATTATTTCCACATCTAATTTAGATATTCAATAATTTTATATATCAATATTTCAATTCGTATTCCAATCACCATACTAGACATAAAAGTCTAACCGTTTCACAACACATTTGATAAACCTTCATATATGTCAAGCATAATAATATTCATCACTTTTCATTTATAAATTTACACACAACATGCAAATAAAGCCAAATGAAATATTTAAATAAAATGCGATAGATATAAATATTAATATAAGTCGTTGTTCCATTCAATGCGAACTAGATATTGGTAAGGATCCGATGACCGAATCATCTATTTTCGAATTGGTACAATAATCAGTGGAAACGTAATGGCCGTTACGCCCTCTAGATAATTGCACCAAAACAAAGATAGATTCATCCAAGCCGTCACCGCTACACGTCTCAAAGAATCATCAAGTAGCAAAGGATGGAACTCCAAACCCTTACCCTCGAATAATTCACCTTATACATTCAATTAGTCAAGCAAACCCTCGGTGGTTAACTACCACACACTCGGGTGTCAAAGATATAGACTGCTTGCTAATTTGGCCCTCGGTGGTTAACTACCACACACTCACAGAGCACCGAATAACATAAAAAGGCAAGACAATGTATTCACAATTCCATTTATAATAGAGATCCAAACCAATATCACGACGCAACCCATTCCCAAGTCTTTAATTCAAAACATGCATTCCTAATTATCTAATAATCAAGCCATATTTAATGCATGAGCGAAGCTCCCCACTTACCTGGACCCGTCGCGACGCCAATACCGACTCCTCGCACGTTTGGGGTCCCACGTGAACCGCCTCGCGAATCTACGCAATTTATTCAATTTTATTTAAGAATTTTACTAAATTTGAAGTTGTATAATCTAATTTTTTAAATTCACTTTTGGGAACCCAAATGGTGTGGGTCCCACGTGATGTGCCATTAAGGGCTTTGTCGAGGTTGTCGACGCCCACCGTAAGTTTATCATATTTTATTTTATTTTATTTTATTTATTTTTTTTTTCCTTTGGGCAGGGACATTCCAACCCCTGTTTAGTTGACCAGGAGCATCTCAGCCCCTGGTCAACAGGGTCAAACCCCCAGGGGCCAGACTGGCCCCTGGAACTGGTCCAGGGGCCTGTCTGACCCTGGGACCGAAACGCAGGGACGCAGGGGCGCCCCTGCGTTTCGTCACCACGGGGTGGGGGGGTTTCCCCCCACCCACCCCAACCCTCGGATCGAGATCCGAGGGTGGTCCCTGTGCTCGCCGGCATTGGGACCCCACCGCCGCCGCCGACCACCGTGGCGGTGGTGGTGGTGGGTGGTGGTGATGGAAGAAGGGGGGCAATGCCACCCCTTTTTCCTCACGGCTTCATGGGGGGGTGGCCAAGCCCACCCCCTCCTTTGGCTGGCGGCGGCGCCGCTGAGGAGCAGCGGCGCCGCTTTCTCTTCCGGCGGCGCCTGGTGGCGCCGCCACCACCGTCCGTAACAAAATCAAAACAAGAAGAAGAAGGAAAGAAAGAAAAGAGAAAGAAAGAAAAGAAAAGAAAGAAAAGAAAGAATAGAAATAGGAAATCACCACAAGATTTTTCTCTCCTTGATTGTTCAAACCTCCTCTCCTTCTCCTCCCTCTCCAAGTTTGTTGAAACAACAACTAGGGTGACTAGGGTTTACAACTTATCCTTATATAGTTAGGGTTTTTCACCAATTTAACCCAAAATTACGTAAATACACCTATGGGCCCAATTTCCTCGTTAAGCCCAATCAAAACTATTTTCACTTAATCCAAGTCTTGTTAAGATCAATTTTGTGTAACAATCTCATTTGTTCGCATATTTTAATATAAAATTAATAAAATACTTTGAAAATGGGTCGGAGAATGTTTAGGTCGTTACACGCTGTCCAGAAAATTTTCAAATTTAGATTTTTGACTTCAAACCACTCACAAACTCATAAATTCAATTTCCATCTTTCCATAACTCCTCAATCACCTCAATTACACAATTTAAACATGAATTTCCATAATCAAACACCAAAATCCACAATTTACAAAAATTTCCATTTTCAAACCCATTTTCAAAACTATTCCAAATTATCTCAAATTTGCTCAACCATCAAAACAAAGGAATACCAAGCTCATAAACACTAAATCTCAACAAAATACAGGATTTTATTTCCTCCAAATTCGAATTTCCTCAAATTTCAAACCCACAACAACATTTCACAAACAACCCAAATTTTTGATAAATCCATACCTTGATCTTGTTGTTGTTGGTCTCAAATCCCTCTCCAATCTCCAGCTTTTGGTCATCCACTTCTCCTTCTTCTCCCACCGATTCTCTCCTCTTCTCAATTTTCCTCTCTTCCTTTTCATTTGATCGGTCAACATATATATATAGTTGGTTCTTGATCAACTGTGTACACCCATCTCGAGGCAAATCCGATGATCACTGTTCACCCTGTGTCACTCCAACTCACTAACACCTTATCTTGACACCGGTGACCTCAAACTGCCTTGTTGTGCATCCCGAGGAACATCTAACTGATGCCAATTTATCTAGCCACAACTATAGGACTTTACAATTCCAATTGATTTGGCCTATATAAATTACCAAATCTACTCAATAAATTCCCAAAATTTATAAATAGGGTCATACTAGTCTCCCGACTACTCGGCACCCGGTGCCCCGCGTCCCGCACGCACCCCGAGGTGATCCCACACTTAGTGCACCAAATATAACTTTTATCCTAAGGTTATATTAAATTTCCATTAAATTAAATCCTCCACCTTAGTCATGCTTAATTAATTTAATCTAATCAAACCCCAACGCCCGGCTTTACTACTTCCGAACCCCCGCGTTGGCCTGACTCACACCACGAAACCCCGGCGCTCAACCTCGCCCGACATCAAGTTACACACATGTGATGTTTATATAAATAATAATAACTTCCCATCACAATAATAAACAAACAACATGCACAAATAACATAATACAAGCCTGGGTACTCATTTTCAAGTTAACCCAGCTATCCACGTAACGCCCAAATTACCCGTTAATCCTCGTGATTAACACAAATCCTGATTTAATTAATTTGGGCCGTTACACATGAAACACTAATAAGACCGCGACTCCACTTAACCATGTTCATGATGACTTGCAGGTGTTGTCCGACATCGGGAGGGAACCACCACGACATAGGGAAGCAGGGGATACCCTCAACAGATCGTAAAACCACCATTCATGACCATAAACAAAAAAAGACCCTACGACAAAACCAACATGAAATCACATCAAAACGACTCATCACCACAGGTCCGGACACTTCAGAGGTTGCAAGACACCAACAAAAGGTTGGCATGGTCCTCGACAACCCCCCACGAGCGGTGGTCTAGCTAACAGCGCCGCCACATGCGGTTGTTTCTGGCGAGAAGCGCAAAACAGCAAATAATTGGACAATCGATAAAATAGCGAACACCACACCATATCCAGACTTTTGCCGCGAAGGGAGGGGTGCTCCGGAACTGTTGGGACTCTAATGAACCACAAGAAGTCGTCCCCGACCAGTTTCAATCACGGCAGCACCTCCACCACCGGACTGAACTCTCAAGACGTACACACACATTACAATGTTAACAACATGGATCTCCGCAACTATTTTCAAAAATCATGGACTCCCCAAGGATGTGGGGACTCTAGTGGACAACCAGGGACCATTCCCAACCTTCGACACCCACCGGAGCAGCAACAGCAACCTCCAACAGTGAGGACAGTTGCACATAGTGAGACAGACTTGATGAAGAAGAAAAACACACACTGTTCACTTAACTCGACCAGATCAGGACCTCCATTGCATCTCCACCACATATTGGACTCTTTTAGGACTTTTAGAAACTTCGGTGTCCCCAGCAGGGTCGTCTCTGACCACAACAGACCTAAAATGCTGTAAAACAGCGACAAGGTAGAGCAAAGAGAGAGAGAGAGAGAGAGAGAGAGAACATAGACCTCCGGTGAGGGCTCTGGCGAGAGGCGTGACTGGCCTGACCAGGGAGAGGGATGGTGGTGGGAGGGAATGTGAGGTTCGGGTGTGTGTGTGGAGGAGATGAGTGAATAGTGGATTAGGAAAGTGAATAGTGTGTTAGGTTTTCTTTCACATTTTTTTTATGTCTTAAATTTGACAAAATGACCTTTTTGCCCTCCAATTTACTACTTACACATCTTAAAACAGTTGCCCTTTTTGGTCTTTTACCTTATTATCCCAACTCAACATACATACAAATCTCGATGACAATCCAGTGACTCTCCTCATCAAGCTGTGTTATTTTAACAGCTTTCATCCCATAGTTCATATGTTGCAAAGCTATCCGACTCCCAATTGATCTTGCATTTCCTCGGTAAGTATTTCTTCATAAATTGTTCGTCGCGCCCATTTTCTCGCCACATCCTATTAACTAATTAATTAAATTATCAGAAAATTTATTTATTGAGTTTTTATCCCCCGTTTAACTAGGCGAAACCTCACTCAACTAAAAATCGCTCGAACGGCTTGAGATCCGTAAAATACTAAAATACTAATACACACAATCAAAGAATTATAATATTACTTCGGTGTCGACTCCCGAAGTTCGAAATATTGTCCAGTATTCACATAGTTGAGTCATAATCCTGATAAGTGTAACACAAGTCAGTTAAAAATTTGGGGTTGTTACATTTAATATTTATATAAACATCACATGTGTGTAAGTTGATATTGGGCAAGGCTACGAGTCGGGTATATGTCCCAAAGTGCGTGTCAGGGACCGGGTATCGGGTATCAGGTAGCCGGGGTACGGGACATGGGTTGTCGGGTAGTTGAGTGCTAGTGTGACGTACCTATGATTTTTATATGGTTTATTAGGTAGCCTAGCCTAAGGTTAAATTAATGTATTAATGAATAAATTGAAATCCTATAGTTTGAATAGGAAAATCAGGGTGCTGAGGATAAACCTCGAGATGCACAACAATGTAAATCAAGGCAAGTGTTGTTAGGATAAGGTGTCACGGTTTTGGATGACACAAGGTGAACATGAGCCGTTATATGGTCCTCGGGATGCGTGCACACGCCAGATTTAACTCAACATATAAATACATACAAGATCAATAACGTTCATGCAAAGATCATTTTCTCAACAATTTAAAGGCTCTAAGAGTGAATTTGAGGGTTGGAGAGGCCGAATCGAGCTTGGAGAAGAGATTTAGGCGTCAAAACGTGAGATCAAAGGTAATCTCTACATCATTAAATGTGAATTTTTGTAACAAAAATGTGTTTTGTGGGTTGAGGATGAAAAACGGATTTGTTAATGAAATTATCACTGTTTTTGCTCAATTAGATGTTTTTGAGGATTATTTTGATGAAATATGTTGATTTGGATCGAAATTGTGAAAAATTGAGGTGAATTTAGTAATTTTTTGGGTTTATATACATGCATGTTAATCCGAGAATTTAGTGTTGTTTTGGTGGATTTGTGGTGTAATTTTGGTATTTTAAAGGTCTTTAATGGGTTTAGAGAGAAGAGGAGTGGAGAAGAGAGTAATGGCAGCCAAGAAGAAGAAAAAAAAAGAGGGAGAGACGATTTCGTCTCTGGAAAACCAGAGACGAAATCGTCTTTGGAAGAGGGAGCACACGCGCGCCCTGGGCCGGACCCGACCGGGCGGTCCGATTCAGGTGGGGCCCACTTATTTAAAAATAAATAAAAAAAATTAAAAATTAAAAAAATAAAAAAAATATATATTTTATATTTTATATTCTGGAAAATAGGAAAAATAGTTGAAAATATCAGAAAAATTTGAGAAAATTCAAGAAAAATTTAAAAAATTTAGAAAAAGTTAGAAAAGTGGTTTCGAAACTTTTTGGGTATTTTAGAACCCCGACATAGTCCGAAAGAGGTACCACAACTCAAATTTGAAAATATGATATAATATCATAAAATTAGATAATGTGTTTTACTAATAATATAAAACACTATAAATGGACTTCAGGGACTGGTGAACCATAGCTCGGGCATCGGGAGCTAGGCGGGTCGAATTGGTGGGTCGGAAGTCGGAGAGCATATTTCAGATGCGTAAAACCCTTGAGGAAGTTACACTTTAAATTCATGGCGTGTATTTATTCGATTATCTTATCGTATGCGGTTACTGCTGGTGGTCACGCATGGTTTTTCATCTTAGTTATGACTACACGCTTGAGCATGGGCTAGTCTGCGATGGCGACCGTGTAAATAGGAGTAGAATGTATCTACAACTGTCTTGAGGGATTAAGGGTACTCTTAGAACTAAAAAGCTTGGAAAGGAGTACGTTCGGTTACTAAGTTGAGGTGTAGGTCATTATAAGCCTGTTATTAAGCACTGGTTCGTGCTGAGAACTCCGTTTTACTATCATATGACCTACGGTCATGGTTTTATCGTGATTAAACGAGTGATGATTTATTTACCCATTGAGTTTACGTTCGAGCGATCTAGTTGATTATTCGTTGGGTTTTGGATGTTTACATTTACAGTTGATGTGTGAATAATGTGATGAATTGTTTACTACCAGCCATAGGAATATGATTCCTGTTGTTAGGGTCATATTCACATGTCTTGCAGGTTATCGATGTTTTCATGATTAACGTGTAGACTTATCTTGGGAATTTACTCACTGGGCTCGTTGTTATATGCGTTGGGCAACTGAGCGCAAATCCTGGTACGAGCAAGAGAAAGGAAGTACTAGGCGACTATCTCTGAGGCCGTTGCTGCTAATAGCTCGTGTTTTGATATCATGTATGTATATATTATTTTGCTGGGCTTTGGGAACTTTATAACTTTATCACATGTATATGGATTACTATTTACTTCGTCTCAGTTATATACATGGTGTTTATTTTCGGGTTTTCCACTATTTAGGTTAAATAAATTATCGTAAAATACAAATTAAATACTTACGCTAATGATGTTATTGTAATTATCAACTAACCTGCTAGATGTGTAAGACAACGTAATATAGTAGGATTAGTTACACGGAGTGTCACTTCACAGAGCTGCGGACTTGGCAGCAGTGATGACGTGTCCGGTGACGTGACAGGCGCTGCTGGACTTGCAGGCAGAGGGCATGGGTCACGGGGCGAACCCGGGAGATTTAGGGCCGTCACACATCCCCTCTCTATTTCTCTCTTTATCTATTCCTCACTTCTCTCTCGTCTCTCTCTCTCTCTCCCTCTCTCTCTATCGTTGATCACGATTTTTGTGACGGCCCCAATTTCTCCGTGCTATTGGGTACGCCCGGCCTAGACCCGTGCAGGCCCCGAGTCAGCACTCGGCAACTTGACAAGCCTAGTCAACCTTCGATTCATTAATTTTAACAATTTATGAAAGAGTTATTGCAATAACACACGGCGGAAGACTAAATAAGTATAATACGAGAAATAACTCAATCAAGGGAAATATAGGAATTCTATAAGTGTGGAAAACCCCAGGTATTCATGTACAATTCGATAAGCATATATACATGATACCAGTCTCATAAAAAATGTCAAGTTCAATAATCCCAAAACATAGGTATGAAACGATATACAAGTAAGCAAAACATAAACAAATATTATAAAGTTTCCATGATCCCGCTGCTAGTCCTCAAAGTATGTCTCCTAGACAGGGCCCTTAGCCCTTATTACTCTCCACCCTATCTACACCCACCACCACAAGCTAGACGGTGAGCAACTGAAGAAATCGAAAGTAGTGTCAGAAGAATATAACAATAATTTATGATTTAACAAGTAAAGTAGTCTAAATATCATGCGAAATGAAAAGGCAGGAAAGTAAGTAAATCAAGTGTATGATAGACAGACCGATAGATAAACAATCAAAATTTGCATGTTCTAAGATTCAAAATAGGCCCATGTGTTGTCTAATTTCACAGTAATACGGCAAAGATCTCGCAAGATCTCCTCGGGCAATGTTGCAACATTAGCGCAGCTTGAAATCGAGAGGCATCGCAACACCTCTCGAATCCAGTACCCAGTACATACAACACTAGGGGTGGTCAATTACCCCTGCAGGAGGCACCCTAGTTGTCCCAGCTAGTGGGGGACCACATGATACCTTATAGACACACACTCATGCCAAGAACATACAACAAATAATATGGAATGGAATATCAAATAAAGGATCAATTCAACAATATCAATGAAAAGAGGATGTATAAATCACATGCTATTTCCTTACTCGCCTACTAACATACACATATATAAGGTACGTGTGTACTTACCTGAACTATCGCAACCCGCGAACACACTCTCATGAATCTAACGCGTTCTCACAAGTTCTCGATTACCTGATAAAGGTTTAAATCTCGTACGTTGATTTAGAGTTAGTACATCATCTTAAGGTAATTCTCATAAATTTGGTTTAAAAAACAATAGTTAAGGCGACTTAGACCGTTGTAAGACGTCTAATGGTACGGTAACCATATAAACACTTTCATAGTTAATGGCCTTAACACAAATCTTGTCCCTTTTAGGGCTCTTGTTGGGCCCAAACACTATCCCTACATACACCTAAATGTTTTATTTGTTGGACATTAACACATAAGCCCATAACAACCACCATCACATATCAACCATGGTCTTTACTATCAATTTATATTGTATTCTTTATTTGTTTTTATCCCCCGTTTAACTAGGCGAAACCTCACTCAACTAAAAATCGCTCGAACGGCTCGAAACCTGTAAAATACTAAAATACTAATATACACAATCAAAGAATCATAAAATTACCTCAATGTCGACTCCCGAAAATTGAAATACTATCAGTATTCACATAGCCGAGTCACAATCCTGACAAGTGTAACACAAGTCAAGTTAAATTTGAGGGTTGTTATAGTCACCCCACTTATTAGGATTTCGCCCCCAAAATTTAAAGTAATAAGTAAACTAAATTACAAACTTATCGGAATCAAAAAAGTAGGGAAAGTGCTCGCGCATGTAGAACTCTAACTCCCAGGTCAGTTCCTCGTTTCCATGAAATTGCCATTTCACAAGCACCGAAGGAATTTCCTTGTTTTTCAATGTCTTAACCTTGAGGTTAACATTCTGGATCGACTGCTCCTCGTACGTGGCATCATCCTGCAACTCGATCTAGCTCAGGTCCACCGTCAATCGTCTCCCTCCGCTTGACTTGTCTAGTCAAAGCATCGAAATGTGGAATACTAGATGAACATCAGCGAGCTTTAGCGGTAACTCTAACTGGTACGCAACCTTACCGACCCTCTTCATAGTCTTGAAAGGACCGATAAACCTCGAAGTGAGCTTCCCTTTTGATTCCGAACCATTTGTGACCCTTCAAAGGTGAGACTTTCAGGTATACATAGTCTCCCACGTCGCACTGAAGCTTATCGAGATACTGATCATAGTATTTCTTCTGTCGCTTCGGGGACCCTTAAGTTTTTGATGAATCTGTCGTATTTTCTCAGTATGATCAACGACAATCTCAGGACCAACTGTCACAACATCCTTTGGCTTAGCCCAGCAAGAAGGTGAACTACAAGGCCTACCATAGAGCGCCTCAACAGTGCCATACCAGAACTCGCCTGATTACTGTTATTGTACGCAAACTCGCACAAATAAATGTACTTTTCCCATGACCTGCCGTACTCCAAAACATACATCTTGAGCATGTCTTCTAACACTTGGATCAACCTCTCAGACTGTCCGTCTGTCTACGGATGGAACGTCGTACTCAACTCCAGTCTGGTGCCAAACTGAGCCTGCATGCTCTACCATAACAATGAAGTGAACTGCGCCTGTCGATCTGACACAATCGACAACAAAACTTTGTGCAATCTGACAATCTCACACTCGTAGAGGATGCTCAGTCTGTCAACTCTATGTGTAGTGGATACCGGTATGAAATGAACAGATTTCATCAATCGATCCACAATTACCTGGATGTTGTCATAACCATAAGGAGATCGGGGCAAGCCACTGATAAAATCCATAGCAATGTGCTCCCACTTCTATCGAGGAATGGGTAGGGGCTGCAGCAATCCTCCAGGCCGTCGATGCTCAGCCTTCACGCGCTAGCATATTTCGTACGTTTGAATAAACTCTAACGCATCAGACTTCATCCCTAACCACCAGAAGAGACGTCGCATGTCAGCGTATATCTTGGTTTAACCCGGATGCACAGAAAAAGGTGAACGGTGAGCCTCATAAAGTATCTTGGTGCGTAAGTCAACTGCCAATGGAATCCATAGTCGCCCACGATACCTCAAGAAAGAGTCTGTCGACCGACTCCAATCTGGATACTCTGAATTGTTTGCCATCTCACTGTAACGTTGGTACGACGCATCGCCCTGCTGTCCCTCGAGAACAGTATGCAGTGAAACGATTTATAACCTCATTTGACCACACACATGTGTCCTAGTAGTCGTCGGCACATCCGCTGAACTCATCATCTTGGTTGCCTCAAGTAACGCATACTCGTGAGTCATACGACATATAAATACCTCTGCATCAAATCCTCTTGCGGCTCAAGGCATTGGCAACAACATTGGCTTTCCCGGATGATACTCAAGTGCAAAATCATAGTCTTTTAGGAATTCAAGCCAACGTCTTTGTCTTAGGTTGAATTCCTTCTGAGAAAACAAGTACTTCAAGCTCTTGTGATCTATATACAACTCGAAACATGCGCCATACAAATGGTGTCTCCAAATCTTTAGTGCAAATACAATCGCTGCCAACTCCAAGTCATGAGTCGGGTAGTTTCTTTCATGAACTTTCAATTGTCGGGATGCATAAGCGATAACTCGGCCCTCTTGCATCAGTACACCACCCAAACTAATCTTCGACGCATCGGTATACACAACTAAGTATTTCTGGTCTCGGGCAATGCTAAGACAAGCGCGGTCGTAAATTTCTCCTTCAGAGTAGAGAATGCTTGCTCACACTCTTCATTCCAATCGAACTTCGCGTTCTTCTGCGTCAGTTTTGTGATCGGTGCAGTGATCTTAGAGAAGTCCTGTACGAATCGACGATAGTAACCTGCTAATCCCAGAAAACTACTAATCTGAGTCACGGTCGTCGGAGTAGGCCACTCAATCACAGCTCTAATCTTCTCTGAATTAACGGCAACACCGTCAGCTCCAACTATGTGCCCTAAAAATCTGACCTCTGGTAGTCAAAACTCACACTTGTTAAACTTAGCGTAGAGTCAGTGGTCCCTCAGAATCTGCAACACTGCTCGTAGATGCCCCTCGTGCTTTCATGAGTCTTGGAATAGATGAGGATGTCGTCGATGAACACAATCACGAATCGCTTTAGGAAATCCCTCATCACTCGGTACATCAGGTCCATGAACATCGCCGACACATTAGTCAATCTAAACGGCATGACTGTGAACTGGAAGTGACCGTATCTTGAGCTAAATGTTGTCTTCTCTTGATCCTCAGCCCTGATCCTGAGTTGATGATAGCATGACCTCGGTCTATCTTAGAAAACCACTGTACTCCGGTCAACTGATCAAACAAATCGTCGATGTGCAGTAACGGATACTTATTCTTCATTGTAACCTTGTTCAATTGCTTGTAGTCAATACAAAACCTCAAACTACCATCCTTCTTCTTGACGAACAACACTGGTGCTCCCCATGGCGACATACTATGATTGATGAAGCCCAACTCTAATAACTCATCTAGTTGACTCCTCAGCTCCTCAAGCTCTCGAGGTGCCATCATATATGGTGGTATCGAAATCGGTCTAGTCCCTAGGACTAATTTAACAATGAAATCGATTGTCCTCTGCGGTGGTAATCCTGGAAGATCTTCGGGAAATACGTCAGTGAACTCGCACACGATCGGTACATCTGTTATGTCAACTTCTTGTCTCACTCCAGTATTCATGACGCTTGCAACAATCTCGACATCGCCACTCATGGCCTCAACCTCTGGTGATCGGAAGTAATGGTGCAGTACCCTGAATGTTAATCTCCGTACCATCTGCCAACGAATCGTGATCGTCTTCTCGTAACAACCGATATGAGCATGGTACGCTCCCAACCAATCCATTCCCAACAAGGCATCGAACTCGAGAAACTCAAGTATCCTAAAGTCAATAGGAAACTCGTAGCCCTCTATCTCTACCAGACACTCAACACACAAAAAGTTTGAGTAAATCTTGTCCCCAGCAGCCGTGCTAAGGATCAAGGGTCTACTAAGCCTAATGGGTCTCAACCCTAACATATGTCCAAAATAAGTGAAACAGTGGAACCAGAATCGAACATAGTATGCATGAATGTACTACAGATAGAAATCATACCCTCAACTAGGTTTCGGGATGTCCCCCGATCTGGCTTAACTGCTGCCTACACCCGCTCCCTCTGGTGCTGATGATGTTGTGTTTGTATCCTCTCAGACTGAGTACACTGAGCCTGGATATGGCCAACTCTACCGTATCTGTAACATGTACATGTATCTTGTGTACCCTGAGTTTGACCCTGTCCTCGACTCTGTGTAGATCTCTGGGTCTGAGTCTGACCTGACCTCGGTGTCTGTCTCTGCTTATCTCCTCTGCCAGAATCTCTACTCACCATAAACTGTCCCTGTAACTACTGTATAGGTCTCGTAGGCTGTGGAGGATGACTAGTAAAGCTCGGCACTGGTGGAGTCATTTGTGCCGGTCGAGTAGGTGGTGCAATGGATCCTACACTCGGATCTCTGGAATATCGGTAACAAAGTCTGTTCTTCCTCCATTTCTTGTCCTGATGATCCTCGGATCTAGTCTCCAGTCTGAGCAGTCTCGTTTCCTCTAGGTGAGAAATCAAATAACTCTCTCTAGCCAGACTCCGCTCGTATGCTCTCTGAAAAGTCTCTAGCTCAGTAGTGACTACTGAACCTCCAATGGCAGGTAGCAAACCCTTTGTGAAATAGTAGATACGATCGGCCTCTGAATCTGCTGACCCTCTAGCATAAGGTAACAACTGAATAAACCTGCCTATGTAGTCCATCACTGGCTCTCCTACAGACTGTCGCAATGAAGTGAACTCATTCCTCATCGCCCGTAACATTGTCGGTGGGAAGTATTTCTGGTTAAACTGGGACTTGAAATCAATCCAATCTCGCGAAATGCTTCGGGTAGTGACAATGGTAGTCCACCAATTATCTGCCTCCCCCTATAGCATAGATGAGGAAATCGTCGCTCTCATATGATCCTAAGTTGCAATGATAGTATGAATATTCTCATGATTTTTTAGGAAAAGCTCGCCGCTGCTACGTCTGTACCACCAAAAAACTTGACTGGGTCGTGCCTCTTAAATTCTTTCCATTGCCTCACCTCAGCAGTGGCCCTTTGACTCTTTTCTGGAATAGTGACCAGAGTAGTCTCTCGTAGCGCCATCGGCGTAGTCAGTGTCTTCGCCTCAGTCTGCGTACTTGTCGCAGCAACCGCTCCTCAAGAATCGCCACTACGGAATCGGAGCCGTAGATGTCGCTACAATCGGAATCTCTGCTCCCTGAATAATAGTAGGTGGCAATGGTGTGGTCGGAGTCGATAGTGTAGTGGTAGCTAGTGCGAATGTCCTCAACAGTAGTAACATCTCCTGTAGCTGCTGGTCCCGCGTCGCGACTCTCTGTGTTAAGGCGTACACATCATTTGCACTAGCATATCGTGTGCTGGAAGTGCCGCTATCGTCGCTCGGACTGGTCTGATCCGCCATCGTCGTCTGAATAAGGAAACAAATTTTTCGGATCAGTGGATAGCTACCGCATAGAATATATTACAAACAACAATCATAATATGTATAAACATCACATCTGACTTATCCCAACTCATCCCTCCAAACTAGAGTTCTAAATAGGATCGTATGGTTTCCCACTCTAAGTTCAACCATTCCTAACTTCTACTGTCTTAATGGTTTGTGTTTTAAATCAAGAGTCATGTTGTTATAACCTTGTGCTCTGATACCAACTGTGACGACTCCAATTTCCCCGTGCAATTAAGTACGCGCGCCTAGACCCGTGTAGGCCCTAAGTCATTATGCGGACAACTTGACGAGCCCAATCAGCCTTAGATTAATCAATTTTAACAATTTATGAAAGAGTTATTGCAATAATACATAGCGGAAGACTAAATAAGTATAATACGAGAAATAACTCAATCAAGGGAAATATAGGAATTCGATAAATGTGGAAAACCCGGGTATTCATGTACAATTCGATAAGCATATATACATGATACCAGTCTCATCAAAAATGTCAAGTTCAATAATCCCAAAATATAGGTATGAAACGATATACAAGTAAGCAAAACATAAACACATACTATAAAGTCTCCCTGATCCCACTGCTAGTCCTAAAAGTATGTCTCCTAGGCAGGGCCCCTTGCCTTTACTGCTCTCCACTCTATTTGCACCCACCGTCACAAACTAGACGTTGAGCAACTGAAGACATCGAAAGTAGTGCCAGAAGAATATAACAATAATTTATGATTTAACAAATAAAGCAGTCTAAATATCATGCGGAAATGAAAAGGTAGGAAAGTAAGTAAATCAAGTGCATGATAGACAGACCGATAGATAAACAATCAAAATTTGCATGTTCTAAGATTCAAAAGAGGCTCATGAGTGGTCTAATTTCACAGCAATACGACAAAGATCTCGCAAAATCTCCTCGGGCAATGTCGCAACATTAGCGCAGCTTGAAATCGAGAGGCATCGCAACATCTCTCGAATCCAATACCCAGTACACACAACACTAAGGGTGGTCAGTTACCCCTGCAAGAGGCACCCTCGTTGTCCCAACTAGTGCGGGACCACATGATACCTTCGAGACACACACTCATGCCAAGAACATACAACAAAGAATATGGAATGGAATATCAAATAAAGGATCAATTCAACAATATCAATGAATAGAAGATGTATAAATCACATGTTATTTCCTTACTGGCCTACTAACATAAACACATATAAGGCACGTGTGCACTTAGAACTATCGCAACCCGCGAACACATTCTCTTGAATCTAACGCATTCCCACGAGTTCTCGACTACCTAATAAACGTTTAAATCCCAAACGTTGATTTAGAGTTAGTACCTCGACTTAAGGTAATTCTCATAAGTTTGGTTTAAAAAACATTAGTTAAGGTGACTCAAACCGTTGTGAGAAGTCAAACGGTACGGTAACCATATAAACACTTTCATAGTTAATGGCCTTAACACAAATCTTGTCCCTCTTTGGGCTCTTGTTGGGCCCAAACACTATCCCCACATACACCTAAATGTTTTATTTGTTGAACTATTGTTGGACATTAACACATAAGCCCATAACAACCACCATTACATATCAACCATGGGCTTTACTATCAATTTATCTTGTATTCTTTATTTGTTTTTATCCCCTGTTTAACTAGGCAAACCTCACTCAACTAAAAATCGCTCGAACGGCTCGAGACCCGTAAAATACTAAAATACTAATATACACAATCAAAGAATCATAAAATTACCTTGGTGTTGACTCTCGAAGTTCGAAATACCGCCCGGTATTCACATAGCTGGCACTACAAAAAAATAGCAAATCAGAAACGGAATTAGAAACGGAATTAAGTTCCATTTCTAAAAAAAAAAATTTAGAGACAGAATTGAGACGGAAACTTCAGAGACGGAATTGAGATGGAATTGAGACGGAATTAAATTCCGTCTCTAAAAAATGGCACGAACATTCCCACCAAAACTTTATTTTGTTCTACCCGTTCATCAAATCTCGAGATTTGTGCAACAAATCTCGAGATTTCCCTTTACCCCCTCTAATACCCTCCTCGTCCCTCCCCACCACCGAAAGCCCTAACTCCTCGTCCTCCCCACCACCGAAAGCCCTAACTCCCACCGTGAGAAAACCTCGTCTTCGTCGTCTCTCTCTATACTCTCGTCTCCTCTCTGACTCGGTCTCTTCGTCTCTTCGGTCCACCGCCCCCAAATCTCCAACCCCCAACAAATCTCTCGTCTCTGTTCCGTTGCTCTCAACTCTCTCTCTCGGTCTCTCCGTCTCGTTGCTCAACCAGGTTATAGTGGTGTCTCTCTCTCTCGGTCTCTCCGTCTCTCTCCAGATCACCGCTCCCCAAATCCCCAACCCCCAACAAGTCGTCCTCTCACTCCATTGCTCCCCGGTAGCGCCGCCTCGCTCTCGGTCATAGAGCCGCCTTGCACATTTTCGCATGCGCCTCTTCTCTCGCTCTCGCATCGTGCTCTCATTCGGTCCCCTCTTCGACCTCTCTCTCTTCTCTCATCGTGCTCTCATTCAGTCCGGGGCCTCGCTTGTGTTTCATTGGTGAGTTCTCCTCTTTCCTCTCGAAACATTGTTTTTGGTTAATTGGCGGTGACATGTTTTGTTTGCTTTTACAATGATCTCGTGATTTTTACTCGGCGTGAGAATTTATTGTTTCATGTATGTAGTTGTTTTTTGCAAGTTTATTATACACAAGTTGTTTTTACAATGATCTGTGATTGTTGCTTTTACAATGATCTGTGATTGTTACTTGTTCCACTTTGTGTACTCTTCTATTTACCTTGTCCACCAATTGTAGCTTGTAATCTTTGTTCAAAGTACATATGATCATCATGATCAAGGGCATATAAATGGAGTTCATTCTCTTGTACACAATATAAAAATTCTTGAAATACAATCTCTACATTATCTCTAACTCTCTTCTCTTTTGTTTCCCTTCTCTACTTGCTCTTCTAATTGTTAGTTTAATTAAGCCTTCCATGCTTAAGTCTTTAGCAAGGCCAATAGTTTTATAATAGTTTAATTAAGCTTCTCATTATGTTTCTCTATGGGTGTCCGTTCTTTTGTGTTTCTTGGTCAATAGTTTTGTAATACATGGGTGGTTCATTATATTGATTATATGTTTTATAATATCATGTTAGCATTAATTTGTTGATATTGCTCCTACGTTTCGTTATTAAATATTATACGGATTGTTTACGCTAGGTGAATCTAAACTTATTGAGCAAGTTGAAGTGTTGACCTGTGATAAGTGATAACCCAAACCCATATGAAGACCCCTGTTTATTACAAAAAAACTAAATAGATAAATAGTATTAAAACCTACGCATGGAATAAAGATCTCTTATGTTATAACCATTTATTTATTTATTTTTAGATCAACAACCGAGGTACTTAAGAAGTAGTCATTGTAAAGAAGTTAATCACTTAAGTATTTTCACTTGAGGAAATAAGTCTTAGAAAAAAACTTTGATCCTAGATATCTCTACAAGTCAAAATAATGCTAAGCAAACGAAGTAAGTGAGGTTTGAACTATTATCAATCCTCCCATGCTAGTTTATATGCTTCGATTCATTTTAGTAGTGATTGAAGTTTAATTTGGGATCCATTATGGTAGTTCTTCACTAAGATTTTTTAGCGTTCCCTTTTAAACTCCTTATCGTTTAAATGCCAAATGGAATTGATATAACGTTGGATAATTTCAATTAGTACCTTATAAAGTAGGGCCAATGGCACCAATGTGTCTCCCTTGCTATTTTATGATATCTTGATGTGTATAACTATTCAGATATCATAAGTGATATCTTGGAATTAAGGTCGTCACATTACATGTGTCAAACATGTTGAATAAGGCTTCTTTATATCGGTATTATTTATAAATTGTTTAGTTGGACACACAAGTTGTCATGTACCAAAGTGAAAGGAAAAAACTAGTTAACTAATTTAATTGCACAACACTTCAATAGAATGTCATCTACAAGTCGAGACTGGATGTACAACCGCCAGAACTCGACAACGGTTACGTTCGAATTGAATTCGCGGCGAAGGTTAAAGAATTCATATCATTTGCCAAACAACATTGTCCTACATACCAAAGTGAAAGGAAGATTAGATGTCCGTGCAATTTTAAGAAATGTCGACTTGTACCGTACACTGACGTCGAAACGGTTGAGTACCACATATGTAGGTATGGATTTGTTCCGGGATATCACTTGTTACGAACATGGTGAGAACGGGGATGAAGGCCCGCAAAACTTTTACCAAATAGATAGCCATATTGATGATGCTTGATGTGGGAGGATACGATCCGACAACTTACCGCGAGATGCTACACAACGTGGCAGTCCAAGTTTCAATTGGAATCACGTGGAAGAATCACCAAACCCCCAAACACGCCAACTATATGACATGATTGATGCAAGTAGGGAACAATTGTGGGGGTTTGCGAAACCATGACAACGTTGTCCGCAATGGCAAGAATACTTGCGATCAAGTCTGAACATCATATATCTGAACGAGGGTATAATGAAATCATTAAACTCATGAAGGATTGTTTGCCAAATGACAATTCATTGGTTGAAAATTTTTATGCCACTAAAAGACTAATGCGAGGTCTAGGTCTACCTGTTGAGAAAATAGATTGTTGTGAGGACCAATGTATGATTTATTGGGGAGTGGACTCTGAGTTGACGTCATGTAAATTTTGTGGGAAATCACGCTACATTGCACATCGATGAGGTCGTGGTCGGAACACAAAAAATCGCCCTTGCAAAAAAATGTACTACTTCCCTTTGGGCCCTCGGTTGCAACGACTGTATGCGTCTGAGTCAACGGCAAAACATATGCGATGGCATGGAGATCATTCATCGCCAGAAGATGTTATGCAACACTGTTCTGATTCGATTGCTTGGAGACATTTTAATGACGTCAATAGAGACTTCGCCGCGAGGTTCGAATGTTCGTTTAGGATTGTGCACTGATGGTTTTCAAGTATTTGGGCTTTCGTGGGAAATCGTACTCTTCGTGGCCCGTGATTTTGACTCCTTACAACCTTCCACCGTCGATGTGCATGAAATCTGAGTTTATGTTCTTAACGGTTATCGTTCCTGGACCGACCAGCCCAAAGCAGAAAATCGACGTGTTCTTTCAGCCGTTTGTGAAAGAGTTGCAAGATTTATGGAACAATGGTGTGATTACATACGACGTTTCCACAAAGACAAATTTTCTCATGCGAGTTGCCCTTTTATGGATCGTTAGTGATTTCCCTGCATATAGCATGTTGTCCGGTTGGAGCACACATGGTAAGTACGCTTGTCCATATTGTATGGAGGATACAAATGCATTTCAATTGCGAAATGGTGGTAAGACATCGTGGTTCGACCGTCACCCGTCGTTTCTTGCGAAGTCATCACCATTAAGGAAAGACAAAAAAAATTTCATTAGAGGCAAAATGGTCATAAATGATGATCCGCCCGCTTTGCGTTCGGTGAAGAAATTTTGGCGTAAATTGAATCGTTAGGCTTGATGAAAGTGACAAAATCGGAGCGATTCTCGTGAATGGGCGGATAGCTAAGAATTCGGGATGGAGGAAGAAAAGCATATTCTGGGACTTGCCGTATTGGAAGACAAACTTGATTCGCCACAACTTAGATGTCATGCACATTGAGAAAAATGTTTTTGACAACATATTCAACACTATTATGTGTGTACCAGGCAAGAGTAAGGACAATGCGATAGCAAGACAAGATATTTGTGAATATTGTCACCGACCTTCTCTACACATTGATTCGGCGACAAATACTTACATCCTTGGATGCTATGCTCTTGATACATCAAAAAAACAAAAATTGTGCGAGTGGGTTGAAACGTTGCGTTTTCCTGATGGTTACGCTTCGAATCTTGGTCGATGTGTGGATCCAAAGAAACTGCGAATGTTCGGCATGAAGAGCCATGATTGTCATATTTTCATGCAACGGTTGATACCAATTGCATTCAGAGAACTCCTCCCAAACCCGATTTGGGTTGCAATTAGAGAATTAAGCCTTTTTTTCCGATCCCTAACTGCGAAATGTGTCAGTCTCAAAGATATGGAGGTCTTAGAGTCTGAAATACCAAAAATCATTTGCAAGTTGGAGAAAATATTCCCTCCAAGCTTATTCGACTCTATGGAACACCTACCAATCCACTTGGCCTACGAGGCCCGTCTGGCCGGTCCCGTTCAATTTCGATGGATGTATCCATTTGAGAGGTACTATCTTGAGCCCTTGAAATTATTTTCCCATTCAATAAGTTTTAAATCAACACTTCCTATAACATTCATACAGGTACCTTAAACATTTGAAGAACAATGTGCGGAACAAAGCGAAGGTAGAGGGCTCCATGTGTAATGCTTATTTGGTCGAAGAGGTCACATCCTTTTGTTCTTACTACTTTGAAGATCACGTCTTTACATTGCATGACAAAGTGCAACGTATCGACGATGGCGGTATTGGGCCCACACCGCATTTTGTCGGCAATTTCTCAATTTTCACTTATCCTGGTCGACCCATGGGCAAGTCGAAGGAGCGGTACTTAACAGAGCAGGAGTTTAATGCCGCTCATTCGTACATACTTGCTTAATTGTCCGTAGAGATCGCTCCTTACGTCCAAGATACATCCCTCACTTTCATTCAATATTGCAAGTACATTCATTGTTCATATTTTACTAAGACAACCTACTTACATGTTCGTTTCTTCTAGGATATTCATCGATGAAATCACTCAAGCAATGGGGAGTCGGAAGTTGATAGTAGTCTAGAGCACAACTTCCCCATTTGGTTTCAAACATACGTAAGGTCATTACTTTTGTACGTTATAGATTCATAAATTTCTTCCATAAGTAATGTGTCATATTGCATTTCTAATTTTTTTGAATAGGCTCGGAATTCTATAGTTGACGAGACGCTTGTTGATCTTTCTGTTGGTCCTAGTCGATCATGTACTTGTCTACCCTGGTTACCTTGTTAATGGGTATAAGTTCCACTCCGCAACATATGACGTTAATAGATCGACGCAGAGCAGCGGTGGTGTTTTGGTGAAGGGTTCAAACTACGCCGATGTTTCCCATAACTATTATGGAGTACCGCAAGAGGTTGTGGAGATTGAGTATACCGGCCTCAAGCGTGTGGTCTTGTTTAAGTGTGAATGGTATGACCCTACACCGAATCATGGTGTCGACTCACCCAACACTTCAATTGGTAGAGGTTCATCGAAGTCGACGATATAACAACTACGAGCCATTTGTACTAGCAATGCAAGCCACTCAAGTGTACTACCTTTCGTACCTTCTATGAGGAACGACCGACAAGAATGGCTAGCGCTTGTTGCTTGTCAACCAAAATTCCCGACGAGGAAACTAGCAAAGACGATAATGGCCAGGGCTCGGCAGAGATTGCATTCCAAGATGGGATGGCCACCACGTGCGTAGTCGACGATGCAATCGTCGATATCAACAATCTGGATGATCCGAATGGGACTCGATTCATTGTTGAAGCGGGTCTAAGTGAAGAAGTATATAGTGGAGATGATTCAGAAGAAGAATCATCAACTTCTAATCATGAGAGTGAATTTGAAACGGATGATAGCGAATAATGTATGTATATGTTATGGCAACGTCCAATCATTTAGTTACTTTTATCAGCATGGATCCTGTGTTATTAATTCCAATCATTTAGACTTAATTTCTAGTTTTTGTATGCCCTCCTTCTCTCGAAATTTTATTGCTATTTTGTTAGGTTTCATGGCGGGAGGTGGTCATCCACCACGTCGAGGTTTCCCATTCGGAGGACATCGTCCGAGCGGAAGAGGTGCAAAGACCGACCTTTGGAGGTGAAATACCGACCGGGCCTCATGGTCGTGCCACACGAGGGG
Organism: Stephania japonica; assembly: GCA_039657345.1. Classification (NCBI taxonomy): domain Eukaryota; kingdom Viridiplantae; phylum Streptophyta; class Magnoliopsida; order Ranunculales; family Menispermaceae; genus Stephania; species Stephania japonica. The sequence continues at coordinate 58,536 of CM077561.1, read as the reverse complement.
TCCATAGAGGTCGTGGCGGTCGAGGTCGTGGGTCGATTCTGCATTATCGATTCCGACTTCTCGTTCTCTCGATCACGAGACAGCCGCAACGTCACCTTCGCTTCTTCCATACCGTCGGCGTCGTCGTACCATCATCGTCGTCATCAAGGACTATACCAAATATGCGAGTTCCAGTCCACCATCGTTGACATCAAGGACTCCTTTACCCACGAGGCCTGCACCCCCAGACACAACATCACCGGCAGCATCCCCACAATACGACGTAAGAGCAGGGTTGGAGGTGACAGGCCCTCCGCGGGCACCTCAGAGGATAGGGATGGAGCCCCCTAACGTACATGAGATCCCTATCAGACTGATTGCCAATGATACGTAAGTTTGTATTTGACTCATATATGTCGTTTTAAATATGGATGTAAATTATTGAAGAAGTAGTTAAGATGTTATGCATGTTCATGAAACACAGGGAGTTGCATCCTTCGCATTTTTGTGCACGGAGGATGACAAAAGTTTTCAAAAGATGGATGATTCCTGAAGGGTATTGTTGGAAGTCGGTACCACCTCATCATAAAGACCAATACTGGCGCCAATGGAAGGTAAACACGACTACTAAATGTCTTATGATTTATACTATTTCCTCAATGTCTCGTAACAATAGCAATCGCCAATTTGTAGGTATTTTTTAGATGGGATGCCACGAGTCCCGAGGATCTCATTCGAGCGGCGTACGACAGGCTTGCAGGCATAAGGTACACCGCATTGATGCACAAGTTAAAGAAGAATCGTGTGCAACCAGTGTATGTTATAGATGAGGCATGGAGGAGATACTTGGAGTACTGGGAGAGCGAGGACTTCCTTGCCAGGTCTAGTCAAGCGACGGCGAATAGGAACACTGAGGTCGAAGGCCCTGGGACTGGACCCTCGAAGCATAGTGGTGGTTCCGTGTCTTTTGTGACTACCCAAGAAAGATTGGTAAGTTTTTTTTAACCTCTTGGTTATTTTTTACATTTATACACTTGTTCACTATGATTGGTCCCGTACGCGAAATGATTCATCCGAGACGCCACCGACGGTGAATGAATTGTATTTGCATCTCCACACCGTAAAGCACGACAGATGACATTCATCGATACTAGATCGAGAGCGGTTCTATGTAAGTATAGAAATGAAATGTAAAATAGTATTAAGCTTACTTTAAACCATATCATGTATTTTGTTTGTTGTTGATATCTCAGGATAGGCTCCGGAGGAGATGTCGAGAGCTCACCCAGCTACACCGACCAATCGGTGGATGATGAGGCGGTGTACCTCAATGTGGCGGGTGAGTGTCCCAAAGGACGTGTCTACGGTCTCGGGTCTTTAGGGAGAAAGAAGAGGAGATATGCGAGATCCTGGTGCTAGCACGTCCGAGATGCCGGATATGGTGCCGCGTGCGAGAGTTCAATGTCGTTGCGAGCAACTACGAAAGGTTATGGAGTTCATGCAAGAAATCTCGGGATGAACATGGACGGAGCAGCGAGCCTATCTCAAAGAACAACCACCACCACCGCCACCACCACCACCACCGCCACCTCATGACCAGCAACAGCTGTCGCAAATAGATCCGGTCGATCCACCACAACAAGGGGACAATGTTGAGCGTGAGACGTAAGCGTGGCTTCCGAGAGATGAGCAGCTTGGTGATACATAGGTATTTTACTTGTTGCTTGTGTAAATTCTTAGATTAAACGTTTGCTTTTTGTAGATAACTTCAGCAATTCTTCGCATTACTTTATGATTGACATTTCTTTTTGTGCATATTTAGATTGATATTCCATAATCTATCATGGATTTTACTTTTTTGACCTTTTCCGTCGTTGCTAGAAAAATTCTTATGTAAAGAAAAATATACTATATCTACAGAATATTTGCAGAATATTTGGGAGAAGAAAACATGCTGAGAATTCAATCAAGGCAATAATTCAACCCATATCTATTTACAAATAAAATAGTGCAAGGTTAAGGAGTATTTGTATATGGAGTAATTGAAGTAAGCTAATTTTCTCAATCATGATTGTTGCTAATATACTTTTTTGGTGAATTGAAACAACTTAAACAATCTGGATGACTGTTTTGCATACTCTTATGAATCTGGATGATAATCGATACTCGCTTGCCATTGTTGGTGAGATTTCTTTCTACTTTGGGGCAACACTCGATATTTGACTTCGCTCATGCATATTCTCAATCATAAATATTTTCATCATAGATCGCGAGATAGGATGTTATTGGAAGTATTTGAAATATCGAACCTTTTGTTCATTTTTCTCAGAATCGCACCTCATGCTTATGAAAACCTTTTGCTTTTGGAATTGTCGTACTTTGAAGAATTGATCATGACAATCTGTTTATCGAGTATTTGAAATTGTTTATGGATCTATTTTTCAAGTGTAATTAGTTGTCTCCAGCTTTTAAATTAATTAATCATTTGTTCCACAAGAGCATAAACAACTTACATTTATATCCTTATTGATACATACTTTAATCTATGTATTTATACTAGAAAAGTAGAAAGCACACCATAATTGCCAACAGATTGGGTCTCCCAAAATTGTCATAGATGATGCACTTGTACTATACTAACAGCTAGTTCGAAATTAACGAGGTACGTCAATATTCATGGTTGTTGGGTGTATGGATTGCATTTGATAAAAGTAACTTAGTGCTTCAAAGGTATTGAAATTTCGACACCATGCAGGTGATAGTTGATACACGATAGATGCTTCAAATTCACATCTAAATATACCTATAGATCTTATTGATATGCCATGATGGGTATTTTCTTGCATTTCTTCCTTTGTAATTCCCAAAATTTAAGCAAATAGAACACATCAATGGCCATCTCATATTTAATAAAATGAAAATAAGCCCATTAGTTACTGAAAGTAAGGATTTTGTGCTGTGACTTGATGCAATTCTATCTCTTCTTCTTCTCTCGTACTTTTCTTAATTCATATTGTGCCATATATTGCTTGCATTCCTTTTGGGTATCTTAATCCATCATTCACTCGCATAAGTGTGCTAACAAGCAATGGACATTTTTTAAGGGCCACTAAACATCCAACCATACTAGATTCCCATACTTCTTTATGGAGATTATTTCATTTATGGATGTTATCAGGGACTGAAAGAAGACTAAAAATTTGAGGTAGGCTCGTCCATATTTCTGATTACTGGACGATTGGAACCCCATATACTTTCCAAATTCTCCTCTCTTTTCCTATATATTTTTACTTCCTTGAAAGCTCTTGATGTTGTGTGGTGTATTGCTTTTACCGTGACGTTGGAGCGGATCTGTTCATAGGCGCTATTTAGCTCTCTATGTGGTTCAGATCGCTCGAAAGGAACCCCGTGAATATGCATTATCACTTGGTTGTTGTCCTCGGATGGAGAATCGAAGTGCTTCAAAGCTGCGTTATAGTTATTATGTGCATATTTATAGGATTGTAAGTTTTCTTTTTTTTTGGTTGTTGAACAATAGGATTGGTGGTTTTTGTGAATACTTACAACTTTGGAGCTTTTGTAATACAAGACAATTTTCTCTGGATATATAAATCTTTTTCAAATTTTGATTTTTACATTTTTTTTTTCTCTTTTGAATATTTGTTGATATATATTGTCGATGTATGAATGTCAAATTTGGTTTTTTTGTAGGATGTTAGCACCCCCAAAAAGTTGTTGGAGGGTGTGCAGGCGATGGAGTAGATCCCATGGTTGTAATTTCAAGTTATAGGTTGGAAAACCAATTGGATTATGTTTATGTTTGAAAATAAAATGAACAGGAAAATTATAGACGGATTAGCGACGGAATTCAAACATTCCGTTGCTATTCCGTCTCTAATTTTCCAGAATATATGCATAAATCACAAACGGAATCAGAGACGGAAATAAGAATTCCGTCTCTAATTCCGTTGCTAATCAGAGACGGAATCAGAAACGGAATCATCCGTCTCGATGATTATTCTCTCTCGATTCCGTTTGTGATTAGCAACGGAATCAGAGACGGATTGCAATTACAAACGCCCCATTTTCGGAGAAATTCCATTTATGTTCCGTCTCTGTTTCGTTTCTAATTTCTGTCTCTAAATCTGTCTCTAATCAGAAACGGAATTATTCCGTCTTTATTCTGTCTCTAATCAGAAATGGAATCAATTTTCCGTTTCGATCGAATCGGCGACGACGTTTTTAGAGGCACTGATTCCGTCTCTCTGTTCCGTTTCGATTGCAATTAGAGACGGAATTTTTGCAAATCAGAGACGGAAATTTCCGTTTCTGATTTGCTGTTTTTTTGTAGTGTGGGTCACAATCCTGACAAGTGTAACACAAGTCACTCTAACTCCATATAAGTGGTTAGTCACTCTAACTCCAACCGGGATTTTGATGGAAACAAACAAGGTGAAAATGTACTAATTAATATCAAGTGTATTTCAGTTTTTGTTAAAGGATGCAAAACAACACATCACGGGTATTCAAGTCATACAAGTTCAAGACTCGGCATTCATGAAAGAACGAAGACGAAAGATCGAACAAATTTGTAATTTTGATGTAAGGTTCAAATTCTTTCACGCAAGCCAAATGCATTAGTCCATGCATATCAAGTTTCTTAAACTAATTTTCAAAAGTCATGAGGTAACTTGGAGTTTCAAAATGAAATTTTAACACATGACTAGGTCTATGAGTTTAAACACTATGAGACTGTGTGTTAATGGTCATTTGCATATTGGAGATCATTGTTGAAGTTTTGTAAACTGAAAAACTTGTTTTGAACGAGAGAGAGAAAAGACCGAGAGAGAAACTGTGAGAATGAGAGAGAACAACAAGAGTGAGAGAGAGACCGAGGGAGGGAGAGAGATGACTAACCTCTAGTGAGGTCTCCGACGAGGCCGAGGGGAGAGAGGAGGAGTGTCGACCGAGAGGGAGAGTGAAAGACAAGAGAGAGAGAAATTGAGAGAGAGGAAAAGAGAGAGATGACTCGAGAATACAAGAGAGGGAGAGGCTGTGACGGAGCTCCGGCGAGCAGGGTGACCGCCGGCGAGGGTCGACTTCCGGTCACCAAGGAGCTCGACTGTGAGAGAAACGGGTTGGTGAGAGAAAACTAGATAGGGTGTATGTGGTAGGAAATGATGAATAGTAGGGTATATATATATGGAGTAAATGTAAAATGACCCTTTTACCCTTTAAGTTAATACTTGTACATTTTAAACCAGTTGCCCTTATAGGTCTTTTGTCCCTTTATCACATCTCAACACACCCACATATCTTAATGCAAATCTCATGGTTCTCCTCATTGGAGTTGTGTCACTTTAACAATTTCCTTCGTGTAGTCCGTATGTTGTGTAGTTAACTAACTCCCGCATTCAAACGACGTTCCTCATCCCGTATTGCTTTGCCCCGGCTCCCGTAGCGCGCATAGTCTCGCCTTGTCTCGCCAACAAATTAATTAAATTAATTAAAAATTCATTTATTTGTACTCTTTACTTGTTTTTTTATCCCCCGTTTAACTAGGCGAAACCTCACTTAACTAAACATTGCCTAAAAGGCTCGGAACCCGTAAAATACTAAAATACTAATACACACAATCAAAGAATCATAAAATCACTTCGGTGTCGACTCCCGAAGTTCGAATTACTGTCCAGTATTCACGTAGCCGGGTCACAATCCTGACAAGTGTAACGCAAGTTAGTTAAAAATTTGGGGTTGTTACAGGAGAGGACGAGTTAAGCTTTGGAGAGTGATTCTGGGGCGTCCAACAATCAAAGCTAAGGTAATAAAACTTTCATTTTGGTTGAAATTCATTAAAATGATTGTTGTGGTGATCTCGGATTTGTGAGTGAATTTATTGTTTTTCTGAGGTTATTAAACTTTGTTGAGGTCTTTGATGATTAAATATATTATTTTTCTCAAATTTTGAGGATTTGTGACCAATTTGAGGATTTCGTGATTTATGGTTGTACATGTTGATCCGAGAATTGGGTGTTGTTTTGTGGATTTATGGTGAAATTTTGAGGTCTTGAAGGTCTCCAATGGATTGAGAGAGAAGATAAATGGAGAGGAGGGAAGAAGAAGCAACAAGGGATGAAAAAAAAAAAACAGAAACGAATTTTTCTTTGGTTTAACCAAAGACGAATCCATCTCTAGGAGGGGGATGACACGCGCGCGCTGCACGCGCGTGCGTCCCCTGACCGGGCCGGTCCAACCGCTTGGACCGAACCGGTCCAGGTGGGCCCCCTCCCAATTTAAAAATAATTTTTAAATAATTAAAAATTAAATAATATTTATTATATTATTTTCTGGAAAATAGGAAAATAGTTGAAAAAAATCAAAAAAAAATTGGAGAAAATTCTAGAAAAATATAAAAATTAAGAAAAAGGTAGAAAAGTAGTTTTGGGACTTTCCAGGTATTTTTGGAACCCCGACATAGTCCGAGAGAGGTACCACAATAAAAAGTTGAAATATGATATAATATCATAAAATTATATAATATGTTTTCAAAAAGTATAAAACACTATAAATGGACTTCAGGGACTGGAAAACCATAGCTCGGGCATCGGAGAGCTAGGTGGGGCGGATCGACGGGTTCGGGAAGTCGGAGTGTGTATTTTCGGGTACGTAAAACCCAACTGAACACCACTACTGCATTTATTTTTATTGTTATTTCAATTGAGCAATGAGTTTTTGATAATCTACAAGTCCATTCTTACTGGGACGATGGAGTTTTCCTGTTTATGTATCGAAAAATGTGTGGTCGCTTGCTAGGTGCGTGGTCTAGGACACAGTCATAGGGTCGATGGTGTAGGCCATGACAGGGCTCCTGGTCCTCTGTACACATCTTGGATAGTTGGTTCACCCCCATTTGTGTATACTCTATGTTTATATTCATGCGATGAGCTTTTGGGCAGTTGTCTGCATTTTTCCTTCAATTATGCATGTTTATTTAACACTATTTATTGATTTCCATTTATTTTCTTTAAATTATGATGCACGATGGTTTTCCTTGGGATTTTACTTACTGAGCTCGTCATCTGGCTTTTGTGATGGTTGAGCGCAGAGTCCTAGTACTAGCAAGGGTAAGGGGATTATCGACGACTACATCTGACTTACCTACGCTGAGGTTTGTTGGTACGCGTGTTGATATCAGTATTTTGATATTTTGTAGTATATTTTGGGGTTAGGAGACTATATTGAACACTTGTACCTGTATATATATATAATTATTACAGTTGATCGCCTATATGTACAGTATTTCCGGGATTTCCACTATAGTTTAAATTGATTAACTTTATATAAATGTTTCTTTTAATAAGACTAGATTACCACTGTAAATTTTAAATATTAAATTAAATAGCATGAAACTCAAGAGTGACAGGTATAATATGTAATGACTTGAAAATTTGGTTATTTTGTGGATGATGATGTATGTATTAGTATGATAATATGATACGGGTCACGAGCTAGTCGGGCAATTTTAAATCTAAGTGAGGTTCCGACTATGTAAACGGGGTTCCGATAGTTAATTAAGTGGGTATTAAATGCAATAAATGAAGTCAAATCATGAATATGACCTTAGTTGAGGAAACATGATTTAATCAAATAAAGTATAATTTATGCATAATTAATTCGATTGAACACCAAGTGTGCGACCGCCTCGAGAAGCATGTCGATCGTGGGGCACTGAGTACCGGATAGACGGGGATAAGTATGACATTAAGTACTAATTATTTAAGTTCAATTGATAGCCTAACATAGGTTATATGATTTATTTTTGGATTTTAATTACATAAGTCCTATAGTTGAGTAGAATAAATGTAATAGGCTTAAGATAAGTCTTGGGATACACCACATGAGGGAAACAAGGTAAGATGTGTCATAGGTGGGTGTCGCTTCGAGATAAGAGAGTATGTTGAGATGAAAGTAAGGGTAAAAGAGTAAATTTGATCAACCAAATACATATATATACAATGTTTTTATCTAAAACCCTAATCACTATTCATCATCTTCCCAACTCCAAGCCGTCACTGTTCATCCTCCTCCCACCTCTCCTTACTATCACTCCGTCCCACCTAAGACCGGAGATGCTAACGAGGCCATAGAGGACAGAGGACCGCCGTCGACGAGGTGAGACACTTCCCTCTCTCTCTCGGCCTCTACCTCTCAACTGTCTTCTCCTCTCGGCAGTCCTCTCTCCCTCCTTGACCGTCACCACCGCCACCCTCCACGGAGCTACCACCTCGACCACCTACCGAATACGCCTAGGTGAGCCTCTCCCATCTCTCTCTCTCTCTCTCTCTCTCTCTCTCTCTCTCTCTCTCTCTCTCTCTCTCTCTCTCTCTCTCTCTCTCTTGGCCCTACGTTCTCTCTCCTCTCGACTGTCTTCTCCTCCTCTCTTTACCGTCACCACCTCCCTCGACGGTGTTGAGATAGTGGACCCTCGTCGGAGACACCTTAGTCGCCGGAGCAGGTATACCTCTTGACTGCTTCCCTCTCACATTCTCGATTTTCCCTCTCTCTTGATTTCTCTCTTTCTCTCTTTTTCTCTCACTATTTTCATGCATTTTTGTGACTATTTTGGTGGCGATCTTAGCCACTATTTTGGTCATCATGGCTGGTGTGTCGTCCCTCGGTCGAGGTTGATTGGAGGGGACTCTCCGATGACGTTGCTTACAGAAGATGACCCCTTTCCCATGTCCAACGGCCACGTTTTGTGCATGTGTGTGTACTTTGTGTGAACCGAGCCTAAGAGGTGTGACTAGGCTTACATATGTGTTGTAATTTCAAAACCCTAGAGAGTTGTGTTTTAATGAGTTTTTGCACGTTTTATCGATTGGTTATTGAGTCGTCGAGTCCTTAAAATACAAGGAAAGTACTAAGAAGTTAACTTAGGTTTAGTTAATGACTTAACCTATTAACACGAGTTTCCAACCTTGTTAGGTAGCTAAAAACTCGGGGATACACGCTAGGATTCACGGGAGTGTTGTTACGCGATTCGCGATAGTACATGTAAGTACACTTGCCCTAAAGCTTCTGTACGTTAGTAATCCAGTAAGAACATTGCATGTAATTCATTTTCATTCATTGTTGCTTGTTGATTCCCTTTGTGGCATTCCTATCTTGTTAATTATTTGGTATGTGTGTTCTTGGCATGAGCATGTTGATGTGATTCTTGAGGCCTGTGTCCATCATTTATCAAGCTGTGCTAGTGTCGTAACATTGCCCGGGAAAAGCCTGTGTCCTCTTTCCGTATGCTAGAAGGCTTGTGTCCCTTTAATGTTGCGCTAGTGTTGCGACATTGCTCGGAAAGAGCCAACGTCTTCTTTTCGAATGCTATGATTTTACTGCTTGCTGCCTCTTTTGTTTCTTTAGAACACGCATGATTTTTATTGATATCTGATAGTCTGTTTATCATGCACCTTGATCTTGTTATATTTCATGTCTTTCAGTTACTGCATGATATTTATACTGTTCATTTGATGTTCATGAATTACTGTTATTTTCTTCTGGCGTTACTTTCAATTTTCTCTCAGTTGCTCACCATTTAGTTTGTGATGGTGGGTGCAGATGTACCAGAGTTTTCGAAGGGTAAATAACTTTCTTTAGGAGGTATTATGAGGATTTGCGGTTGGATTTGAGCACCTTAGCCTAGGTTACGTTTGATTTCTGCTTGTATGTTGATTTTTTTTATATATTCATCATGTTGGTTTAAACTTGGGATCATAGGTTATTTGATATCATGTACAATTTTACTAGGTTTTCATTTGAGGTACATGAATATTTGGGGTTTCACATTTATAGAATTCATATATTTCCCTTGATTGAGTTATTTCCCCTTATATTTAGTTTATTTACTTTCAGCTGTGTAAAATTTGCAATAACTCTTTCATAAATTGTATAATTGAATGATTGGAGGCTGACTAGGCTCGTCAGGTTGCCAAGTGATGACTCGGGGCCTGCACAGGTCTAGGCCGAGCGTACCTAATTGCACGGGGAAATTGGGGTCTTCACATAATAGATAGTCGAGTGACGTGGCAGAGGTTTCCAGTGTACTAGCAGGGGAAATGGGAAGCCACGGGCGGCCTCGGAATTTAGGACCATCACAACAGTCGTCCACGATACCTCAAGCATGAGTCTATAAAAAGACTCCAATTTGGATACTCTGAACTGTTTTCCATCTCACTGTAACGCTGGTACAACTCATTGCCCTGCTGTCCCTCGAGAATAATCTCCAGTGAAATGGTTTGCAACCTCATCTGACCGCACATCTATGTCCTGGTAGTCGTCGGCATGTCCGCTGAACTCATCATCTCGGCTGCCTCAAATAACGCATACTCGTGAGTCATACAACATACAACTACCTCAACATCAGCTTATATGCGACTTAAAGAATCGGTAACAACATTGGCTTTCCCCGATGATACTCAAGTACGAAATCGTAGTCCTTTAGGAATTCAAGCCAACGCCTCTGTCTCAAATTGAGCTCTTTTTGAAAGAACAAGTACTTCAAGCTCCTGTGGTCTGTATACAACTCTAAGCGTATGCCATACAAGTGGTGCCTCCAAATCTTCAGTGCAAACACGATCGCCGCCAACTCTAAGTCGTGAGCGGGTAGTTCTTCTCATGAACTTTCAACTGTCGTAATGCATAAGCGATAACTTTGTCTTCCTACATCAGCACATAATCCAAACCAATCTTCGACGTATCGCGGCTAGGTCTTTCCCGGTCTCGGCAATGCTAAGATAGGCGCGGTCGTCAATTTCTCCTTTAGAGTGGAGAATGCTTGCTCAAATTCTTTATTCCAATCAAACTTCGCATTCTTCTGAGTCAGTTTTGTCATCGGCGCAGCGATCTTGGAGAAGTCCTGTACAAATCGGCGATAGTAACCTGCTAATCCCAGAAAATTGTAGATCTGTGTTACGGTAGTCAGAGTAGGCCACTCAATCACGGCTATAATCTTCTTTAGATCAATGGCAACACCGTCAGCTCCAACTACATGCCCTAAAAATCTGACTTCTGACAGCTAAAACTCGCACTTGCTAAACTTAGTATAGAGTCGGTGGTCTTTCAGAGTCTACAACACTGCTCATAGATGCCTTTCGTGCTCCTAACGAGTCCTGGAATAGATGAGGATGATGTCGATGAATACAATCATAAATCGGTCTAGGAAATCCCTCATCATTCATGCATCAGGTCCATGAACATCGCAGTCACATTAGTCAACCTAAACGGCATGGTTGTGTACTGGAGAAGTGACCGTATCTCATGTTGAATGCCGTCATCTCTTGATTCTCAGCCCTGATTTTGAGCTGATGATAGCCTGACCTCAGATCTATCTTAGAAAACCACTGTGCTCCGGTCAACTAATCGAACAAATCATCAATACACGACAACGGGTACTTATTTTTCACTGTAACCTTGTTCAGCTGTCTGTAGTCGATACAAAGCCTCAAACTACCATACTTCTTTTTCACAAACAACACTGGCGCTCCCTATAGCGACATACTAAGACTGATGAAACCCAACTCTAGCAACTCATCTAGCTAACTCCTCAACTCCTTAAGCTCTCGAGGTGCCATCCTATACGGTGGTATCGAAATCAGTTTAGTCCCTAGGACTAAGTCAACAATGAAATCGATCATCCTCTGTGGTGGTAATCCTAGTAGATCCTCTGGGAATACATCGGTAAACTCGCACACGATCGGTACATCTGCTATGTCAACCTTCCGTCTCACAACAATACTCATGACGCTCGCAACAGTTTCGACATCGCCACGCGTGGCCTCTCTGCCTTTGGTGATCGGAAGTAATGGTACGGTACCCTGAATGCTGATCTTCATACCAACTGCCAACAGAATCGTGATTGTCTTCTCGTAAAACCAATCTGAGCATGGTACACTCCCAACCAGTTCATGCCCAACAACACATTGAACTCAAGAATCTCAAGTACCTTCAAGTCAGCAGGAAACTTGTAGCTCTCTATCTCTACCGGACAATCATCATACAAAAAATTTGGGTATATCTTGTCCCTCGTAGCTGTGCTAAAGATCAAGGGTCTACTAAGTCTAATGGGTTTCGACCCTAACATGTCTACCATACGTCCAGAAATAAACGAATCAGTGGAACCAGAATCGAACATGGTATGCATGAAATGTACTACAAATAGAAATCATTCCCTCGACTAGGTTTCGGGATGCCCCCTGATCTGGCTCAACTGCAGCTTGCACCCGCTCCCTCTAGTGCTGATGGTAATGTGTCTGCGTCCTCTCAGGCTGAGTACACTGAGCGTGGATGTGGCCAACTCTACCGCATCTATAACATGTACGCGTATCCTGTGTACCCTGAGTCTGAACTTGTCCTCGACTTTGTGTAGATCTCTGGGTCTGAGTCTGCACTGACCTCTGTGTCTGCCTCTATCTTCCTCCTTTGCCAGAATCTCTACTCACGGTAGACTATCCCCATAATTGTTGTACAAGTCTCGTAGGCTGTGGAGGATGACTTGCAAAGCTCGACACTAGTGGAGTCGTCTGTGTCGGTCGAGTAGGTGGTGCAATGGATCCTATACTCGGAGCTCTGGAATCTCGGTAACGAAGTTTGTTCTTCCTCCACTTCTTGTCCTGATGATCCTCTGATTTGGTCTCCACTCTGGCCGGTCTCGCCTTCTCTAGGTGAGAAATCAGGTGACTCTCTATAGACAGACTTTGCTTGTATGCTATCTGTAGAGTCTTTGGCTCGGTAATGACCACAGAACTTCCAATAGTATGTAGCACACCCTTCGTGAAATAGTAGATACGATCGGTCTCTGAATCTGCTGACCCTTTGGCATAAGGTAACAACTGGATAAATCTGTCCATTTATTCCATCACCAGCTTTCCTGTAGACTATCGCAAAGAAGTGAACTCGTTCCTCTTTGCCCGTAACAATGTCGGCGGAAAGTACTTCTGGTTAAACAGAGTCTTGAAATTGATCTAGTCGTTCGGAATGCCTCGGGTAGTGACAATGGTCATCCACCAATCATCTGTATCCCCCCTGTAGCATGGATGAGGAAATCATTGCTCTCATATGATCCTTAGTCGCGATGATGGTATGAATCTTCTTATGATTCTTCAGGAAGAGCTTTGTCGCTGCTATGTCTGTACCACCGAAAAAATTGACTGGGTCATGCCGTTTGAACTCTCCACTACCTCGCCCTAGCAGTGGCTCTGAGACTCCTCTCCGGAGTATTGACCGAAGTAGTCTCGGCAGCAGCTACAGGTGTCACTGGTGCCTCTCAGTCTGGATTAGATGTGCAACAACATCTGTCTGTGCTATCTGTGCAACTGTCGTCCCTGACATCACTGTAACCAGAATTGATGCTATGGAAGCTGTAGCCACTAAAGTCTTTATCCCCTAAGTAGTCGAAATGGGTGGAAAAGGTGTAGTCAAAGTCGATGGTGTTGTGGTAGCTGGTGCGGGTGCCCTCAGTGACCGCACTAACTCAAATCTCTGGTCTTGCGTCGCGGCTCTCTGAGTCAACGTGCGTATCTCCTCAAGGCATCATGACAAAATCATGCCGATATCGTCACTCGGACCTGTCTGATTCGCCATCGTCGTCTAGACAAGAAAACGAACTTCTTGGATCAGTTATAGCTATCGCATACCATATAATACAAATGACAATCATACTATGTACAAATATCACATCCGACTTATACCAATTCCTCCTTACACACCAAACTAAAGTTCTAATTAGGATCGTAGGGTATTCCACTCTAAGTTCAACCATTCCTAATTTTCTGCTGTCTTAATGGTTTGTGTTTTAATTGCTTCCGCTTTATACTTTTATAACTCGCTAATTAATTGACTTCACTTTTAAATGATTAATAAGTGATTGAATGATAAGGATAAGCTCATTGGCCCTACGCGACTTGGCGAGATTGGCTTGGGGGTTCGCGTGGGTCCAGGACGGACGGCTTTCAATTCTAAGATTGTGGAATTTAGAGCCGTCATAGAAAACGTTTGGAATTTTGATTTAGATGCCAATACGATGTGGCTAGAAATGAGTAGTTGCATAAATCGGAGTCAAACTCACGATCTCTTCAAACCTTTATTTTTGGCAAGTGATGCCATCCTAATTCCTACCATATATGTTTTGGCACACGTGTGATGGATGTGTTTACTAATATTATTGATTATAATCTAGATATTATGGTCTATTGTAATTACGTTCTACTACATGATGATAAAGTGCTTTATGGAATTATTGATTGAGCAAGTTTTAAATTTATCATAACGCTTTTAAATCATAATCAAGAAGTTTATATGGTGGTTTAGATATTTGCAAACAAATGATAACTAAATTTTCGAATAATTTAAAATTAAATATATAGATTTGCTTTCAAACTTTTTCTGTGGAGTTAGAATTTAGCGGGCTCTCACATCCGTAGCATGTTTAAACTAGTTTGTTTGCACAAATAGAATTAGCGAATCAATATACTTGATGTTATGTTTTGTCCTGTATTGATCTATGTATTGAGCTAAAAATGATTAATGAAATTTTGAGTAATCTTAAAAAAATTAAAAAAAAAAAAAAAAAAAAAATGGGCTCCGCGGTCGACCAAACAAACCCCCAACTGATTCATTATTAAGCTGGATGTAATGATGCTTTACGGATCTGCAGATGCTTGGATGGAGGAATAGAAGAAGGTGCCCACGACGCACACTGTAGCGGAGTCGAATTTTTGGGTTTGTCGGGCATGGAGGAAGTGCTTCAAATATCCCCGACGGGAGGAAGTCCTGGGAAGGAGCAGCAAGCTGCAGGAGTTGGGATCCTTCTGCAGATTATGATGCTGGTGCTTTCCTTTGTCCTTGGTCATGTTCTTAGACGCCACAAAGTCTATTATCTTCCTGAAGCTAGCGCCTCTCTTTTGATCGGTAGGTACTAGGTGCATACCTACCCTTTTTTGATTTGGTTTTGGTTAGGGTTTACACTTGAAGAGGGCTTCATCTCTCTCGTCACATTTAATATAATATATAAATATTATTTGCGTTCTTACTTCCTCTTTCCTCTTCTTCTTCATCATATCATCAGGTCTGATCGTTGGTGGGCTTGCTAATGTTTCAAATACCGAATCAAGCATCAGGCAATTTCCATTTCCCTTAATTCCTTCGTTCCAGACCTCGTCGATTAGTTGCTTCTTAATTTTACCTACTACTCATCCGTCAACTTCGATGTTATTTGCTTATTTTCAGGACCTGGTTCAACTTTCACGAGGAATTCTTTTTCCTCTTTCTGCTTCCTCCAATTATATTATATCCTTGCCATTTTCCATTGCTCATTGATGAAGCTCGCCTTCACATATTCCACTCACTATGTTTCACTTTGTATATGTTTTCCTTGACTTTTGGTTGCTCACTCAGTCGGGCTTCAACTTATCACCTGTATGTTTTAAGTTTTTTATTTTTTATTTTGTTTGAATTTCATTTGCTATATTTTCCATCTAGCTTAATTTTTTGTGCAATTCTGTTTCCATTTGTAGAAACCATTTTTTTCCAACTTTGGGGCCATTGTCACTTTTGCTATTCTCGGGACCTTTATTTCTTCAATAGTTACGGGATTTCTTGTGTAAGTTGTGGAATTTTCTTATGTTTCTTCGTGGAAAACTCATGTTTGCTGCCTTAATTGTGCCTATGCTTCATTTAATTTATTATTTTGCTCATTCTCGTTACAGCTACCTTGGTGGCGTTACTTTCCTTATGTACAGACTGCCGTTTGTTGAATGTTTAATGTTTGGTGCTCTTATTTCTGCGACAGATCCCGTGACTGTACTCTCGATATTCCAGGTTCAATTTGGCTTGTATTTCTTTCACTCTTCATGAAAATAAATGTTTGATCATTAAAAAAGAGAGAAAATATTCCAAAAATCATTTATACTGATAAGGGGCTATCTGTAAGTTTAGACAAGCATGTTAAAACTTGGAATCCATCTAATTTCAATCTGCTGCTACTGTTTTCACATAGACAGTTAAAGTATAGAAATGTATGAAACACATTGTACTCTTCTATGCTCAGGCTGATTTCTTTGATGCGTAATGGTTTAAATACTATTTCTATTAATTTGTTTTCCATGTGCAGGAATTTGGGACTGACATGAACCTTTATGCTTTAGTATTTGGAGAATCGGTTTTGAATGATGCGGTATGTGGTTTTTCTATTTATCTCTTCGTAATAGTTTTCTTTGTTTCTTGACTTATCTTTACTAATTAAGACTTTCCTCTACCAATATTATGTTGCCTTTTGTTGGATGATCTCAAGATGGCTATTTCATTATACAGGTTTGCTTTAGTGATTGACATTTGATATAAATTTTGAGAATATTTGGATATTTAAATAATTAAAATAGAAAAAGCAGTTCTCTTCTTTATTTGATGCAAGTTTATAAATTATTCAGGACAATGACGCTGGTGAAAAGTCATTCATCTTCAACAAAAAACCTCTTTCTCCTCATTCTGAGGTTTCTTGAGACATTTGTTGGCTCAATGTCAACAGGTAAATATTAGAGACTTCACTTTCTTTTCGTAACTTTTTGTATTTTTTGTTGTCAACGTGTGGCATTTTATGTATTTCAAACAATGTACAAAATGCTACTTTTCAATATCTCAATTCTCATTTTTTGAACTTATTTTTATGTAGCTTTTTGAAAGTTGTATCACATTTTCTTATATATAGGAATTATTTTTAGGAATTATTTTTAGGAATGTTTTTATAAAGTTTTAGTGCTTAACATGATTTGTAACATGAAGTGTTACTTTATTTTGAAGTAATATGCTATGTAATGCATTCTGTAGGGAATTGATTTTGGAATAAGAATTGTGTTTCTTTTGAGAATTTGGTTTTAATTCTTTGTTTTTGTCTAAATTTGATTGTTCGTGAATCGTTCAATCAACGTCAAAACGTTTGGGTGCTTGAATGTATGAGGTTTCATTACGAATGGACATATGTTAAGGAATTTGTACTATAAATTTGACCATACAACTTGGGCATGCGCTTAGGCAAAGCAAGGCATGTGCTATTGAAGGATCAAGATGCACATTTTTTTGCTATACCTTTAGGCTACATGCTTCTTTTGAGTGAATTTACTGCGCCTTCAGTGTTTAAAGCCTTTAGAGGATTACATTAGAATCTAAAGGCTTTAAGTTGAGTAGGACGAAGACCGAATACATGCACAATAAGTTTAGAAATACGAGACATCGAGATGAGGGACTGGTAAAATTAGGGGAAGTATAAGTTTCTAAGGTGAAACACTTTAAATATCTAGGATCAATCATACAAAATGATAGAAATATTGAGAATGATGTCACACATAGAATTCAAGTTGGATGGAAGAAATGGAGGACTGTGATAAAAATATGCCTATCAAGTAAAAAGGAAAATTTTATAGGACCGCAATTAGGCCAACTATGCACTATGGAAGTGAATGTTTGGCGGTAAAGAAACAACAATTACATAAAATGAACGTGGTAGAAATGATGATGTTTAGGTGGATGTGTGGTAAAACTCGTAAAGATTGAATAAGAAATACATAAATCCAAAGACAAGTAGGAGTAGCGCCAATTGACTCAAAGATTAGGGAAGGGTGGTTGCGATGGTTTGGTCACTTGAAAAGACGACCTACAGATGCCCCCACTAGAAAACTTGACTTAATAGAAACTGAAGAAATTCGACAAGGTAGTGGTAGACCGAAGTTAACTTGGGATGCATTAATTAGGAGGCATTTGAACGGTTTGGAAAGCTCACCATCAATTGCATTAAACCGAGCACAATGAAAGAGTTTGATCCATATAGCTGACCCCAGTTAATTTGGGATTGTGGCTATGTTGTTGTTGAAGTGCATGCCAAATGTGCCTGTCTTTGGTGTATTTGGCCTGCAGAGATAGGATGGTCTTTTTAGGTATGTGGCAATTGATAGTCACTGCATCATTGAGCTTGTTGGCCTACATAATTCATTTTTATTCACTTATTGTTAGGTAAAGCACAATTTGGTAGTAGAACTGGATATATGTTGCTCTTGGCATTAGTTGTGCTTCGCACAAGTTCTTGAAGAAATTGTCGTGTCTATTGCTATTTGTTTTCTTGCTCTAACGATTGCTTTTTACTATTTTATTCACTTATTGTTAGGAAGTTCTTACTCTTCTTTCTAGTAGGGGTCCCTCTATTTGGTATGTTACATTTTCCTCACAATTGTAATTTTGCAGGTGTTGGAGTTGGATTCACTTCAGCTTTAATATCCTTTATAAATTTGTCGACCCAAACTTATTTGTGGTGTAGGCTTTCTTCTTGATTTCAGGTTTGATCGTATAATTTTTTCTTGTTAAGTTTATTGAGGAACCTTAACCATTTAAAACCTTTTTAAGTATGCTGGTCTAGATATTGACAAGTAAGCACCTAACTTTTATATTCTTATTTGTAAATTTTCTAGTGAATGCATGTTAAAAATCAATAATGTTGGTAAAATATTTTCATGTGAAATTGTACTTTTCAGTTTGCAGAATTTGGAGTGCTGTCTGTTTGTTCTTTTCCCTTATTTCTCGTAAGCAATGAAACTCTGCTAACTCATTCTCTAGCTATTTTCTAAATGTTTGGTGCCATTCAGTCATGATTCTTTTTAAATGTTTTTTTCCTCAGGTACATGTTGGCCGAAGGTCTTGGTCTCTCTGGCATTGTCTCAATACTGTTCACTGGAATTGTAAGTGTTTTCTGATGTTATGCCTGTATAGTCAAGCATTTTCCCATGAATTACACTTATGAAACCATAGTTGATGTTCTTCTATCCAGGTTATGAAGCATTATACATTCTCAAACTTGTCAGAGAACTCCCAACGATTTGCTGGTGCTTTTTTCCATTTAATATCATCATTGGCAGAAACATTCGTGTAAGTTGTCATACTTCTAGTTCTATATTGGTTAAATTTTTTTATCACACGCGTGATGTTATTTATTTAGTGTACAAACCACCACTTGGTTCGTTGGATTGAAATTTGGGTTGTCTCAGCATTTCTTTGGGTATGAGTCACACCGGTTGCGTATGAGTATCATGGGTTAAAGAGTGAGCATTTTGTAGGTTTGCTCTATCATAATATTTAGTTTTCAAAAAGTAAACTCCTTACTGTATTCATGTAGGAAGTCTCATGGCACTTCCACTTTCTTTTGTTCCATATATATATATGGGTTCTTCTACAATGGAACCCAAATATATACCCATGCCATGGGAACCTCTCATAATGTGTTATGCATTAAATGTTTTGTACATTTATGGCGCCACGATTAATGTATTGGATTAGAATCCAATGGTTGTAAATAGTGTACCCATGGCATAGGTATATATTTGGTTCCCATGGTAGTAGTACCCTATATATATGTATATATATTGCAAACACTGTTTGTTGCTTTCGTTACACCTCTCTAAGTTCTCTTCCTTCCACCCTATTCAAAGCCCTGTCAACTGCAAGTCAAAGGCGTCCTCTTTGTTTTTGTTTTTTTATATTAGTCTTCATGAAAAACAATATCTGTTTAACTTGCTTTTTTGGCAGATTTATATATATGGGCTTCGATATAGCTATGGAAAAGCATAGCTGGTCGCATGTGGGGTTCATCTTTTTTTCAATTGTATCCTTGTAATCGAAGTTTTTAGAGATTCAATGCTTTTTTTAGAGATTCAATGATTTGTTGTTCCTGTGCCTCTAACTTAACTTTATTGCTACTTTTCACGTCTATCTTTTCACTACTTGTAACTCCTTATCTTGCTTAGATATTTATTGTGGTTGCAAGGTGAGCATCACTTACGAGTGCTGACTTATAACTGCTTGTTTCGAACCTAGAGACTATTCACTTGTTCTTTGTATTATTTGATTTATATCCATTAGATGGCTACCTTTAGTTTACTTTATTTACTAGTTTCCTATCCATTTTTATAACTGATACTCTTTTAGGCCTGATATTCTAGATTTGAATTCTATACTATAGATAGAGATGAATCTTTGTGGTGCGCTCTCATGGACTTGGACCTCTATCTTGTGCCAATTGTTACATCCTGTGGTCCTACTTTTCTAGGCAAAGGAACCCTTTGCCCTTCTCTATATGGGGCTGGCTTCAAAAATCTTTTTCACCCTGTTTGCTCTAGGGCCAAATACATAAGTTCCATTACAACATTTTCATAGTTCTTAATTAGTTAATCAGTCCTATCCATTTTAGTTAGATATTTCTTTTGATGGATATGTGTTATCATTCTTCTAACTAGCATGTCTCATTGGTTTGATTATGTATTTAAATGAACTTTATTGTAATTTGTATCTCATTTTACATACAATGCCGGCTTCGGTTGTAATTCATTCCACATGTTTTTTTAATTATTTATTAAAATTTTAAAATTAGACATGATTTCAACAAAATAAATAGGATTATGCAAAATGATGAGTTTATGCGATTGACTATCTTAGGAGTATCTTACATTCCTTTACAGAGGAAATAATTTGCTTAGTGATTGCATGGCGTTGCCTAGGCAGTAGTAGCTTAGGCAGGCAATGTCCTCTAAGTAATTTTTAAAAAATTGAAGGAGTTATTTACAATTAAGTTTGATAATAAGAATACCTACCCAACATCAAAATCTTAACACAATTAATGTTACATAAGGACCTAAAGACTTATTAGTGTTTTACTATTTTTGAATTATATTTTGAATTGAAATCACATTGATTAATAGATAATTAGTGTTACAAAGGACTTTAAATAGATAAATAATTTTTTAGGGACCTATAAATAAATATTATTTTATCCACCTAGGCATCGCCTAGGTACCTTCTAGGCACCGCCTCGCCTAAGCCAGGGAAATCGCCTTGACGCCTTGCAATTCTTGAATTTTCTAGCTCTAAGTGCTCTAGCATAACAACAACTAGCCTCAGTCCCAAATTAATTGGGGTCGGCTACATGGATCAAACTTATCACTCTTTTCCATTGTGCTCGATTTAGTGCAATTGATGTGAGCTTTCCAGACCATTCAAATCCTTTCTAATTAGTGAGCTTTTCAGAGCATTCAAATCCTTCCTAATTATTGTGTACAACTTAATTTCGGTCTATCCATAACTCGTTGAATTTCTTCAATTTCTATTGAGTCAAGTTTTCAAGTGGGGGCATTTGCAGGTTGTCTTTGCAGGTGACCAAACCACCACAATCGTCCTTCCTAATCTTTGTGTCAATTGGTGCTACTCCTACTTGTCTTTGAACTTATGTATTTCTTATTCTATGTTTATGAGTCTTACCATACATCCACCTTAGCTTCCTCTATTGAGTTAAGTTTTCTAGTGGGAGCATTTGTAGGCCGTCTTTGCAGGTGACCAAACCATCACAACCGCCATTCCTTAATTTTTGTGTCAATTAGTGCTACACCTATTTGTTTTTGAACTTTTGTATTTCTTATTCTATCTTCACGAGTTTTATCATACATCCACTTAAGCATTCTCATTTTTGCTATATTCGTTTTATGTAGTTGTTGCTTTACCACCCAACATTCACTTTTGCAGATCGTAGCTAGCCTAATTGCGGTGCTATAAAATTTTTCTTTTAACTTAGTAGGTATGTTTCTATCACATATCACACCTGTTGCACTCATCCATTTCTTCCATCCAGCTTGAATTCTATGTGACATCATTCTCAATATTTCCATCATTTTGTATGATTGATTCTAGATATCTAAAGTGGTTTCCTATAGGAACTTCTACTTTCCTTAATTTTACCACTCCATCATCTCGATATTTAGTATTTCTAAACTCATAGTGCATGTATTTAGTTTTTTTCCTACTCAACTTCCTTTAGATTCTAATGTATTCCTCCAAAGTTCTAATTTCCTATTCACTTCATCTCTTGTTTCATCCACTAAGACAAAATCGTCTGCAAATAACATACACCATGGTATATTCTCTTGAATATGCTTATTTAGTTAATCCGTAACTAGCGTAAAGAGATGAGCTTAAAATTGATCCTTGATGTAGTCCTATCGTAATGGGAAATTCTTTTGTAGGTTCTCCAAATGTCTTTATATTCATTACTACCCCCTCATACATATCTTTAATAGTGTCTATGTATCTAGCATGCACTCCTTTTCTTTCTAGAACCCACCAAAGAAATCTCTAGGAACTTTATAATATGCTTTTTCTAAATCTTCAAATACCATAAGAAGATCCTTTTTCTTTTCTTTATATTTTTCCATCAATCTTCTAACAGGAAAAATTGCTTCCATAGTTGACCTTCCAGGATAGAAGTCAAAGTGATCATCTGATATTGTTGTTTCTCTTTTTAGCCTATTGTCAATTATCTTCTCCCAAAGTTTCATAGTATGACTCATAAGTTTAGTTTCCTGGTAGTTTGAACTACTTTAAAATTTTCCTTTGTTTTGAAGATTGATACAAGCATGCTTCTTCTCCAATCCATTGACCTTTGTTTTTATTTTAAAATTTTGTTGAAAATTTTTGTTAACCAAGTCAATCCAATTTCTCCTCGGCATTTCTGAACCTCTATGGGTATTTCATATGGGTCACATGCTTTTCATTAGTGTTTGCTATGAAGATCTTCCCATGGGATCCACACTATTCAGAATGGTGCACTACTACAAATAATTTTGGAATGATTGTAAGGCAATGAATTAAGCGAACACTCAATTAAGTCTTGAGAACAGAAAAATAAGTTTCAATACCGAAACTTAGCACTCAAAACTGAGTACTATAGAAGACAATTCTATACTTGACTCAATTAATAAAAGTGTAGGAGGGGTTACATATTTAAAGTGCTCTATAACCACTAAATGGTAATAATAACTATAGAAATCCATGGGTCTGGAGAGTGTTGGGCCACACATGCACACACATGTGGGTATACAAATGGGGTTATAGCCCATCTTGCACAAAACCAATTGGCTTGTGCTACGATTCAATCTACCCTACTTATATACCGCATCAACTTTTATTATATTTTCGATGTGAGATTATATACTCCAACACTCCCCCTCAAGTGCAATTAGGCCTGGACTAGTTGCACTTGCCAAACACATACCTACTTTTAGAGGTCCGGACAAACATACCTAGGCTTACTCTTATAGGCTTCTAGGTTCACAAACGGATCTAGATTCCACTGCTAGCCCAACCATGTCATCAAATATGATACCAGGATCGTTCCGCTCTGATACTATATAGAAATTCATAGGCCCGGAGAGTGTTGGGCCGCACACGTGCACACATGTGGGTATACAAATGGAGTTGGAGCCCATCTTGCAAAAAATCAATTGGCTTGTGCTATGATCCATTTTACATTACTTATATACCACATCAACTCTTATTATATTTTCGATGTGAGATTATATACTTCAACAATAACTAAATAAGAAACTATGATTGTAAAATTGAAATAAGGAACTATTAAAATACTCCCTCATTTCAAATATATAAGTCTTTTTAACTAAAGTTCCATTTCAAAAAATATAAGTCGTTTTATGAATTCAAGTGAACATTTATACCTATTAAACCTAATTTACCCCTTATTTAACCAAGTATGTACAACTTTTTTGCGTAATTAAAGCACTTTGTGTTTTTGTGTCAAGGGATAAAAATGTAATTCAAGCTCCTCATTAAAACTATCTTTAAAGCTACCTTAATTAGTGCGCTCCATCCAAACAAAATTAGAACTCGTACAAACATAATGGAAAAGATCATGTTGTATGGGGTCATGCATATAAACAGTTGATGAATATCCATTATATCATATTTTTTAGGTTAGGGTTTAGGGTTTTTCTAAAGGTAATTTGACATGGAACGTATGATACCAGATTTTAATGGCTAGTTTCCCAATATCCCATGTTTCCTTAATTGTTTGAAATTCTTAACTAGATTGCTACTATTTTACTAGTTCCTTATTTTAATTTTACTATCGAAGTTTCTTAATTCATTATTATTTCCATTTAGTGTAGATATTTTTTGGATTGATTCGATTGAGTGATTTTGGTCATTGGGGATTTGTCTCTTGTTGTACATGGTGTGTTTTGTATTTTCTTTTGCTGTTGGTGTTCTGTTCTATTTTGTAATATTTTCTCTCACAGTTTAATATTTAGTTTTCGTTTTTAGAAAATGTAAAAATGTAAAAATGCACATCTGCCAATATGCTACTTCAAGTAACATCTGGTCAATTTCTTTTGCTGATGTAACGGATTTCTATTTCACAATGTGTTCAAGTTTTATGATGCATAACTGAAACTGAAAGATGCTGCTAACTAGTTCATTTGAGATTTTCTTGAAGGGCGGCAAATGTTTTTTCTTGTGCATACTTGGTGAACTTGGTTCGACCGGCAAACCGACAAATACCTTTGAAACATCAGAAAGCACTTTGGTATAGTGGTGAGAGGGCATGCTTTGTTTTAAATGTTCTTGAAAACAATTTTTTATTTTTTTTTGTAATCTATTATTATCTTATGTGTGCATTATAGGCCTTAGAGGTGCCATGGCTTTTGCCCTTGCTTTGCAATCCGTTCATGATTTGCCTGAAGGACATGGCCAAACAATATTTACTGCAACCACTGCAATTGTAGTCTTGACGGTATGTAATTGTGTGTTTTGTCACAATCTTGAATATTTTAGTTATAAACCAATAAGGAAGCGCATAGATAATTAGATATTAATGTTTGAGAAATGAGAATTGCTTGTTTCTATATAATGTGTATATCGTGTTAACAGGTTACTTCATATCCTTTTCATGCATATTCTTTGGTATCAAATTGACCTTAATTGACTAATTATTGCAGAAGAAACTTAATTGAGAAGATATGGCTTTAAGCTATTAAAATCTGTCTCAGATACTACATACCTATATCATTAGTGGACGTGGTCCATGTTCACAGTGTTTTCGAGGTAGCACCTAAGCACCACCTTAGGTGTTTGGAGGTTTATATCGTCTAACACTTAATAAGGCAGGCACTGGGCCTGAAAATAATTATTAATTTTTTTTTAAAAAAATATTATATATATATATATATTTTTGAAAATATTATTTATTTATTTTGAAAGTATTTTTTTCTTTCTTTCAAAATGTGTGGAAAAGTGTGGAGTTGAAAATATGGTGATGAGAATGTGTATGTGGGAGTATGTCGCGTACTGTTGAGGGATCTCTAAATAAATTAAATTATTTCTAAGGAAGGTCTAAGTAAATATTTTTTCGTCCACCTAGGCGCCACCTCAACTAGGCGAGGCTAAACTGCCTAACACTGCCCCACCGCATTGAAAACATTGCATGTGCGATTACAAGTTGTGCTTGTTACAGTAGTACATGCCTTTTTATTTTTATTGTCATGAAACTGTATTTTTCTTTACTAAGCGATGCAAGTTATTCTGACATGGACGAGTCACATCTGTACGAATCTTTGTGCATGGTTAGTTTTTTTTCTTAGTTGTCGCCTTGTCGGGCATTTTCTTTTTATGCTGATCCTTTTGCCTTCTTGTTTGGATTGTTTGATGTATTTATGCTTTATTCTGTAAAACTAGCTGACACAGTGACAATCTAACTGAAGGTGAATAGCTTGTAGTTTATAATCTAGAAATTGTACATTGCTTCATTTATTGTCCATAATTTTATGTCAATCTAGACAATATTTTTAAAATAAGCTAGATTACCAAACACGGTTTTTTTTTTTTTTCCCTAGATTATAAGGTAAAGATGTAGTAAATATGAAATTAGAACTTTGGAGGAATACAATAGAATCTAGGATCAATCATATAAAATGATGAAGTGAAATACTAGACATCATCTTGATGCCTAAGGTGAAGAGATACAAATTATGGAGAGTAGAAGTTTCTAAGGTGAACCAATTAAGATATCTAGGATCAATCATACATAATGATGGTAATATTGAGTATGACGTTACACATAAAATTCAAGCTGGATGAAAGAAATGGATGAGTTCAATATGTGTGATATGTCACCGAACTATCCCTACTAAGCTAAAAGGAAAATTTTATAGAACTATAATTAAGCTTTATATGCTTTATGGAAGTGAAATGTTGGGCGATAAAGAAACAACTACATAAAACGAATGTTACAGAATGAGGATGCTTAGGTGAATGTGTAGTAAAACTCGTAAAGATAGTGCAAGTACATAAATTCAAAAAAAGTAGGAATAACACTATTGACGTAAAGATTAGGGAAGGGCGGTTGCGGTGGTTTGGACATCTCCAAAGACAGCTTAAAAATGCCCGCACTAGAAAACTCAACTCATAGAAATGAAGAAATTCAACGATGGGGTAGACCGGAGCTAACTTGGGATGCATTGATTCGGAGGGATTTAAAAGATTTTAAAAGCACACCATCATGGCACTAAATCGAGTGCAACATAAGAGTTTGATCTATTTAGTCGACCCCAACTAATTTGGGATTGAAGCTTTGTTGTGCACTTGTGCTTGCCAAACACAACCTATTTCTGTGGACACTATTAATTGTAAATCTCTTTCTAGGAAAATATAATAAATGTTCAAATCCTAATTATCATAACAATTTCCTTGAATCTGGATTAAGAGCGAGGTACCTTTCAAAGAGAATTTCCCTTGTTTTTATGAATAATTACTAGTTGAAAGTCTTTGTTTTTATGGAAGATTTTCTTGCCCTCCATGTATTTATAATTTATGAAGTAGGTGATGGCAAATCTTTCGCTGGTATGATTTGAGAGAGAGAGAGAGAGAGAGAGAGAGAGAGGCCACAACTGGGTCAGACCAGGGCCGACCCGCTCACCTCCCTTTCTCCATTTTTTTTTTATCTTTCTTTTCAACATTTTTTTTATCTTTCTTTTCATCAATCCATCAACAACAATACACCAACAATCACTAATTCACCATCAACAACTCAACAAGAACAACAACACCAATTACACCCACACCCACACCCACAACCACAACCACAACCACAACCACAACCACAACGCCAACATCAACAACAATAAACTCACCTTCGCCAACGTCGCCAACTTGTTTCCTCGTACTCTCAACCTCGATCTCTCGATCTCTCTTTCTTCTCCTCTCTCTTTTTCTCTCCTCCCTCTCGGTCCGATTTTTGGCGAGAATGATGGTGGCGATGGGGTGTTGTTGACATTTTGGGGTGAGGTCAAATGACCATTTTGCCCCTCCAATCTTATCTCTTCCTTAATAAGTCAATGTCCCTCTTGGTCATTTTATTTGTTTTACTTATATATATACATTTATATATATATATATATATATTCTATATATATATATATATAACTGTATTTTCGCGCCTACGATTTCGTTGTGCGCGCTAACGAGCACATTCGGGCGTGCACACTACCATTCGACCTACGTGTGTCGCCCACGACTCCGCGTATCACTTGATGCTCACTAATTTATTATTTTATCCCATTCATTATTTTCATTAGTACTTATCAGTGTTTTTATTCCATTTTCGTCCCCCGGACTCTCAAATACCCGTTTAACGTGTTCTTTCGTACCGAACTCGTTCAACGGTACCAACGCACACTCACCACGTCTTCACACATTTGGGATATTGAATTTAATGTTTGGTAATAAATAAATAATACAAATCACCAAACAAACATAAAATACCTCGGTGTCGACTCCCGAGGACCGAAACAAGTACACCACGACTAGCTGGGCCCACAATACGACCATGAAATGTCACGCGACACGAGTTAGAATTTTAAGGTCGTTACAGTCCATCATGTGTGGTGTTGTACATCCTCTCTCCCACTAACCATCTGTCACTTTTTCTTTTTTGACAGGGAAGCCATCTGTCACTTCATTTCTTATCTTTCTTTCTTTTCAAGAAAAAGAAATGCTTGTTATTGCAGTTTTGGTGTCACCATAGGGTCATACTAAAAAGAAAGTGTCCATGTAACATTCGTGTGTGTGTGTGTGTGTGCGTGTGGTGTGTCCAAGCACCCGTGTCCAAAATTTTGGACACTTTTAGCCGAGTCCCCGAGTCTCTAAAATTAGAGAATTTTCATGTACGACCTCTGGACACATACCCGCACCCGTACCAGAGTCCAGGTAATATAGACGCAAATAGTTGTGATTGCACACACTCTTATATGGCTTTTACTTTGTTCTTTTGAAGAAAACATCTTATAATCTAGTTCTTCCAGATGCACTTTGGTTTTCGAGTAATAATGCCCTTCAGCTGTTTGATTGATGAATGATGAATATTGCTGTTTGACTGATGAATGATGAATAGTATTATCTTTTTTAATGACATAATGTTAGTCCTTGATGATATTTGTTTGATTCCTAAGTATCATATAGCCTAGCAAAACATTTTTTTTTTTTTTTTTTAAAGTCAATTATTACCTTTTTGGATTGATGCAGGTCTTATTGATTGGGGGATCAACTGGTACTATGTTGGAAGCACTTGAAGTCGTAGGGGATAATCATGATGTTTCAATCGGTGAAGTATGTTTCTTCAAGTGTCATTGCATTTCATAAATTGCAGTTAGTGTTAACAGCATGGTCTTTGCGCAAAGAAATGCTAATACTCGGAGCTAGCTCTAGTCTTGTCTAAATGTGAATGAAGACCAATATAACGATTTCTTTAGAACTCAATGAGGCACGAAGAAGTTCTGTAAGAGTTAAGGTTTACGTCGTCACTATTATAGCAAAATGATTTGTTTTTACTTCTTTATGCTTCAATATTTTTCTAATTGTTTTGTGCAATCATGGAATCAAAATATGTGAAGTTCCTTAATGGGTAATTGCTTCTACCTTTTTGTAGAAAAAAATGAGAATGCTTCTTTGAGAGGTTTAGTTAAAGGAAAAAAGTTGATTGGTAATTGCTTCTACCTTTTTGTGCAATCATGGAATCAAAATAGTTTTAGTTTTGGATATCAGATTATCAGGTGAGGTTTAGTTAAAGGAAAAATGTTGCAAAGCACATGAGAACATGGCTTATAGAAGGGCATTAAACTGCTAGAAAAATTCCTATCCTTGATAATTTGACAGAAGGAAGAAGGGCTTTCTCAAGGGTTATCCGATTCCACTATGATGTCGTAGGAAATCATCTCTAATAGCATATTTACGTCAATTTATTTTCCATGAAATTCAATCGTTTTTACCCCTGAAACTGAAACCAAACAGTTGTTACGATGGAGATATTATAGTCACCTTGGCTCTTGTGCTATAGCCTTTCAGTTAGTTGGGTTGTTATATGTCTATGTCCAATGCAACACCAAAACATCTCTTCTAAGATGGATGAGGCATCACTTGCCAAAAGCAAGGTTCGACTAAGCTTGTCAATAACTTTTTCTTTGAGAGGTGACAGTGAATCATATATCCTTCGAACTTTAAATGTATTAAGGGTTGGAACAAATGATCCACTCTTAATCATCCTTGTTTATAGTACTTACTAGTTGGGAGACATTCATACAAACAACATATGTTTTCGTAAAAGATCCATGGAGTTCAATTTCTATGGAGTGAATAGCCAATAAATAAACTTAGTTTTACAATGGGATTCAAGGTATCCATGTGAATGGTGCACATGTGAATGTTGAGCAGTTGAAATATCCGTTAACAAGATATGAGAATAAGGACAAGCATGTGAAAGGCAAAATGATCAAGAGTTCCAAACATTTTGTAGACAGTAAATTATCTTACTTCAACGAGTTTCTTTGAGATATCTGAATAGTGAATGGTGCATTTTTCTTTGGATATTAAAATTCATATTCATTAACGAGAAATTGTGAAATTTCATGCTGAAGCAATTAATCTATTTTTTTTTAAATGAAATGTTCATAATTTTATTGACTATTTGAATGAGGAAAATAATTTACTTTGTCTACAAAATGTTTGGAACTCTCACATAACGGACTGAAGTCTGAGCATATGCTTTGTAATATTTTTTCTATGGGTCGTGGAAAGTTGGAATCCTTTTGCATAATTGTTGTCCTCTGCACTCCAATAAAAAATTGTTGCCCTTTATGCTACATACATTGTGCAGTCATATAGGCTGCATGGACCGACAATTTAATTGGCGATTCAAACTATTTTTACTTGTTGTTCCTTGCCTTAGCTGCATGCTATAGTTGCATTATCCAAAGTTTTAACTTTGTGCCACAAATTCAGAGCTTTGAAGGAAACAACGGCTACATTTCGCCTACCTATGATGAGGATGCTTCATCTGGAAACCGGTTCAAGATGAGACTCAAGGAGTTCCAAAAGAGGTACCATTTGGTGTCCAACCATTGATTCTTGAGTTGAATGATTATTGGGTAATTATTGTTCATTTCTTGCTATTCTGTTTTGAGCCCAACTACAGCACTGCATCCTTCACTGAGTTAGATAAGAACTACCTCACACCGTTCTTTACGACCCAGAATGGAGATGAAGACGAGATTCAAGGTAAGAGAATAGCTTAGCACTTGCTATTGTTTATATTTGTGCACTTCAGAATTGTTTTGGGGTTCTGTTGTTATCAGCACTGCATGCTCTTGCAAATGTGCTCTTTTCAAAATAATTCAATTTTTTGTTTACTCCGAATTCCTTAGGGTGTGAGATTCTAGTAATGATTCTTCTGGGAAGCACTAGAATGTATTTCTCTTATCAAGTTTTTGATATACTTTACGGAAGTGAACGTTGGGTACTTTGGATGGTAAAGAAACAACACATGCAAACAATGAGTGTAGTGGAAATGAGGATGCTTAGGTTGATGTGTGATAAAACTCGATAGATATGAATATGAAATACGAAGATTCAAATAAAAGTAGGAATAGCTCCAATCGACGCAAAATTAGGGAAGGGGGTGGTTTGGACATATTCAAAGACGGCTTGCAAATGTCTCAGTTAGAAAACTTGACTTAACATTAAGGCAAAATCCATCTTTTGGTACTTGAACTTTCAAGCTTTTATGCTTTTGGTCATGAACTTTCAAAACTGCACATTTGGTCCCTCAACTGTCCAACTAGGATACATTTGGTCCTTTTGTTAGTTGGGCAGTTAAAATCGATGACGTCGCTAACTGGACCGGCCACATGGTCGGTTTTTCTCTGAACCAACGATTCACATGGACCGAACCTTTTTTTTAAAATAAAAAACAAAAAACAAAAAACAAGTCTTCTTTTCGATTTCACCTTCATATCTCAACCTATGGCACAAAACAATGATTTGGTTCGTTTGAGAAATCTGATTCGGTTCAGGGAATGCTTACGAAGCGAAAGAGGAAGGTAAGCTTGTTCGATGTGGTAGACAACACGTCGGTAGTGTTGGTGAAGCTCCCCGAGGATGAACAGCGACACTGTCATTGGTGGTGGTGGCAACAGTAATGGAGTGTTGGGCAACATGAACTGATGCAAGTGGATGGCCTTGCTCGCAGACCTACGAAACTTTGAGAAGATGAGGACTCTCCCCGTGGGCAGCGGAAAGATGAGTTCTTGCAAGTTCTGAAGAACAAGGCCGCGGCTATTCACACCCCACTTTTGCTATTTGTACCCCATTTTTGAATTTTTTATTCGTTGTACCTCACTTTTTACTTTGTTTACCCCAATTGTTTTTCAAAACTCCAAAAATGTCCTTGCTCAGCCCATCACCCTCATCCTCACCTTAACACCCCTAAATCCTCTCCATTTCTCGGTTTTAGCCATCGTATAACACTTGTACTAGGTCATCAAGTGTCGTAGGAGTGGTTTTTTTTTTGTTGAACTAGGTTGGATGTGGTTGCGTCATGTCCTAGAAATAAAGAAGTGTCGCCCACGAAGTTTGGTCGTACATGGTCGATACCTCTAAAGAGGTAACGAGTGACTCCGATTGAGTTTGTGAAGAGAACTTGGTCTCAGTGGGTGACGGAGGGATCCAACCGAGACATCTTTAAAGGTGTTGGTCCTGTGTGTTCGACACCCACAAACAACAAGAACGAACAAAAAAATTTTCAAAACTCCTAACAAATACATGAAAATGACAAAAAATAGTGGGTTTTGCTCATAATCGCTTCATATTTTTGATTCCATCGAAACTTTGTACCCAAAATGTAAGATTCAAACCCTAAACCCAACAACAAAACCTCTAGCAATACTGACTTGCAAAAGAGAAAAACCCAAAAAACCTCAAAATTGACACTAAAAGAAATGAGGAACGCACCCATGGCGTCAAATCAATGTGGTTTTGCTCGAATTTCGTCGGATTTGAGTTGGTGGAGAGAATGCGATTTGAGAGGGGTGATTGTGGTATGGGTGAGTGGGATATGAGTGAGTAAAAACTCTTTTATATGGAGGGGTAGTTGGGTAATTTCACTAGAGTGGGGGTATGAGAAGCAAAACGTGGGGTGCGAATAGCCGAGGCCGAAGAACAATCAGACCTTGATTTTGGTTGGAGAGAACTGGAGAAACAAGGTACAAATACAACCCTCGCGATCTCTTCAATTCCTGAATTTACCCAATTCTTAGTAGTCTCAAAGGCCTATGCTATTTTGGTCTGGCAGTTGCATTTGCATACTATGTATGTACTGGCTTTCGGAGTAACTAATGTGACTTACTAGTTTTCTTATATTTCTCGTCTGTTAAGTCTATCTTTATCTAAACTGCTTGTCATATTTTCAACTGCAGACATCAAAATGCAAAACAATTAAGGTTTTATCTACAATCCCCACTTCAAATCCACCATGATTTTAATTACTTGAGTAGGTGATTTGTGCGACTGCAAGTGAGATGGAAAGAGGTGACCGCGAGTGGTAAATGGCGAGGGAGAGTGAAGTGTTTCATGTGATAAGTTGAGAGATTAAGGCGAAATCGAAAAAATGGGTTTACTTCCAGTTGGGTGTTCGAATGATTAGGACTTGTTTTTGTTTTTTTTTTTTTTCATTAAAAAAAATGGCTCAATCCATGTGAACTGCCAGTTCAGAGAAAAACCAGCCGTGTAGCCAGTCTGTTTGCCACATCATTGATTTTAACAATCCAAGTAACAGAAGGACCAAATGTGCACTAGTTGGAAAGTTCATGGGTCAAATGTGCAGTTTTGAAAGTCAAGGGACCAAAAACATAAAAGCTTGATAGTTTAGGGATCAAAAGATGGGTGTTGCCCAACATAAACTGATGAAATTTGACGTTATAAGGATAGACCTATGATAACTTGGGACTCATTGATTTAGAAGGATTTGAAGGGTTTGGAAAACACGTCTTCAAGTGCATTAAATCAAGCATAATGGAAAAGTTTGATTTATTTAGCCGACTCCAACTAAAATTTGTTCTGTTACAGGCACTTGGAACAGTTCATGACCATTACTTGATGTTCTCCATCTAGTTTTAAAGATCAGCCATCTTTGAAGTATGGACAATTGAGAAAACCTTCCATCATCGTTCAGTTATTTTCTTAACAAATAATTATTTTAATGTGGTCAATGTCATTTGATAAGGGTTTGGAGAGTTTATCTTGTTTTCGTGTAAACACTTGTGCATAATATTATTGGCAAAATATATTTTTTGGTCCTTTTAACTTTGAAGTTTTTATGCCTTTGGTCCCTATATAAACTTTTATTAGTTTGCATTTGGTCCCCGAACTTAGAGTGATGTACATTTGGTCCTTGAACTTTTGAGTTCTTATGCTTTTGGTCCCTCAACTTAGTTTTTTTATAATTTTTGGGGAAATTGAGTTTTGTTTTTTGGTTTGTTGGTTGAAGTGAGTCGTCCGATTCAATAATATAAACCACTTCACTCTTTTTGGCTAGTTGTGTGACACTTATGTTAACCACGTTAGCAGGATTTAACATCTTAAATGGTGGAAGGATCAAATGTACATCTTTATGAAAGTCAAGGACCAAATGTGTAGTAATAAAAGTTGTTCAGGGACCAACTATGGATTTAGTAACTACTTTGGGTCTTCTGCTGTTAGGTGAAATGACCTAATATATTGTGGTGGTGGTTGCTTATGGTTTTGCTGTGCAGACATTTTTTGTTCTCTAATGTATGCCTCTTTCCTGGCCATTGGTGTGAAACAGATAACTGAGTGTCTGATTCTAGAAGAGAGGAGCTTTCGTGGCCATCGACGATCTGCCAGTATTTGAGCATTCTAAATTCAATTACCAAATGATGGATTACAGATCATGAATCATTCTTTTTGCCAGTATCCCAAATAGATGAGAGAAGGGTTCTAAATGTCATTCCATGATACATACATCCAATAATATTTTTTTTTTTCAAAGTATAGTCATTGAAGTTGTCGAAAGGTGATAGTGAAGATTGTATGTCTAACAGTTATTCTGACACAAGACCGAGCTATGGCTAATTTTTGTATATAACAGTATATACATTTCGTACATCAAATATTACGTCCTATGTGAATGCATAGAAATCATTGAATCTTGCATTAGAAATTGCAGTATTTTTTGATCAAGAGGAGGCTAACAACCTATTATTACATCGAACAAAATTAGAGAAATATAACCTCCTTTGCATCATCTATTATAAACGAACCAAGGCTGGTTGGCTTATGATAGAAGAAACCAAATCCATAGTGTAATTACACTATTAAAAAAATGGCTAACATTTGAGAAACGCTATGGAATTAATTCCAGCTTTTTCACCAACGCTGTTATATCCACTGTTATTAAAAAGGTATACAATTGACAGCTTCAGATAAACCATATAAAGTTCTTTTCACTGGCACAAAATAAACGCTATGAAGAATGCAATTCACAGCCCTTAACTTATGCTACAAGGAATGCAATGCACAGCACTTGTAAAACGCTATGAAGAAACCAATCGACTCCACCTAAGAAACACTATTGACAATCCATTCATAGCATTTATAAGCAAAAAATTATAATAAAGATATATATATATATATCAACTATATAAAAGAACCAATAACCAATTCTCGAGTGGTAAGCAAAATTACTCTCTTGCCCTTTTTTATTTTGTAATATATATGTGTGTGTATGTGTATATCTATCAATATAATAAAAGTGAGAATACTTCTCTTTTCCTTCGTTAGTTGAAGTCCCTATTTTACTCCTTTCCGTAATCCTCATTTCGATAAAAAGTGATCAACCCTTATTTCGCTAACCATTTATGTCGACTTGGATGTTCTCTATTTCAATCAAAATTGATTTCAATCATATTTTCTCTCTTTCTCTCTCACGACGTCTTCTCTTTGTCAACAACTGGACTCTTTTTCTCTCTCGTGCAATACATCACTAGCGCTTCCCTCCCGTCTCTCTTTCTATCACCAACGCCACCACCTTGACCGCCTCCTATTTCCCAACTCTCGCTCTACTACTTGCCATCCCTTATCGCCTTCAAAAGGGAAGTTGAAAATCATTGATGAGTACCTAACTGGGTGAGAAAGGCAGAGAGAAACATCCCAATTGGGCCTCCCCCCAACAATCAAAACCGGCAAGATTCCATCTTTTTCATCAAACTTAGACTTGAAAGTTGAAATCTTTCTCACTGAGAAACAATAAACCCCTCCATTAATAAGTTAGTAGGTACAGTGCCAAAACAACTCTAGTGAGATGGTTGAGGCATCACTTACTTGCGAAAAGGCACTTTTGGGGGTGGTCTTAGGTTTGAATGATGGAGTCAAGTTGTTGGTTTCTTATCAAAAAAAGAAATTAGCTGGTACAATAGACAATTCTGTATGTATTTTGTATTTTAATTGTTCTTTGTTGAGGTTAGTGATTGTGAGTGCGCCACCGATGCTACAGAGACTGTTGAAGGACTTACTTGGATCTAAGCAGATCTAAGAAGCTTCAAACCGATACTCGGAGTATATTAAAGCATTGCTCGTGAGTTCCATTCATAATTCGAATACTTGAAGTGCCATCTACATGGTATAGAATGGTACATGCATGGTTATTAAGAACTTGGTCAAAGATGAAACAAGTTTATAGGGTCCCGCAAACATGACTGCGATCTCAATGACATTGTTTGTATGATTCAAGATACGCTATGAGTTTCATTTGAATCTCAGCATGCAATGTTCCTATTTATTTTTCTTCCTTCCTATTTTTGAACTTCTAAGTTGTATTTTTAATTTTTTTAATATGAAATTTGATTAGCAACTGCACATTCTTGTCATCTTTTTGAATTATTAGCATGAGAGTGTTGAATTATTTGATAGAATGGGATGGAGAGTTGAATTAGCTTGAATTTGTTTCTCAAAACTGAATTGAATTTGTTGACATCTGCAGATTGGGCAAGAAACGGATATTGTACTGGTTTCTTGTGCAGGACTTGGGATTGAACCTAGTAGACGAGAACAGGTTATTAAGGCCAAGAAGGTTAGTCCTCTTCTCGTCCTATTTCCTTCATTTTTGTTAGCATCATTTGCTAATATTCTTACTCTTTTTTACTTTATTAAGTTCCCTGGCTTACTTTATTTTGAGTTTTCTATGTTCACGACTTACGAGGTCTAACATAACTAATGTTTAAGCTTTTCTAGGCAGGGGAGGATTCTCTTAGACGTTCTGGTCTTGGTTACACCATTATTCTTCCAGGTCCTCTACGGGTATTCATTTACTTGCCTCTTCGTTGTGTTAACACTTGAGCTTGTGTGGTGACCGTGAAATACTTGATTACTTGCGATTGACCTCTCAAACTTTAGATTTTGAGTTGTCTATTTTTTGTATGAGAGGGACTTGTCAGAAAATCAGGTATCAAGCACAAATTTAGGGATGAAAAAGAGTTTCCAATTTTATCTTATGATTGGCAAATTAATGTGGTTTCCTTTTGAATCAACACATTAGCCTCTATTCTACCCTAGGCAACTACTAACATAGGCATATTGGTTTTCAGGAAGAACCTGGGGGTCAGCGTGCCCTTATTTTTTATCAAGGAAACAGGATTTCACGGGTAGAGTTGAAATTGTGTCTTCAAATTTTTATTTTTTATTTTTTTTATACATATATGTTTCATATATTATCATGACAACCGACGAGGGTGCCAAGGCCCGAATTTGTGATCTCCCACTCAAAGAACCTTCATAATCCCTGGCCTCCCACCGATTCCCCGCTTGCTTCGGGGTTCTCGTTATGATACTTCTCTTTGAGAAATCTGCACTTGTCTCACTCGATTCTTCATTGATCACGTAATGTAGGATATCACTGCGCCGCAAGTAGTGACATATGTGTGAAGGCACCGCACGATT
The DNA here is from genome assembly GCA_039657345.1 of Stephania japonica. NCBI lineage: Eukaryota > Viridiplantae > Streptophyta > Magnoliopsida > Ranunculales > Menispermaceae > Stephania > Stephania japonica. Next base: position 21,354 of record CM077561.1, on the reverse strand, counting down.
CAACCGCTAGGAACAAGAGCTTTGATGTGAGTACTTGCCTTTTTCTCTTTTTTAAGATAAACTATTGCAAAGCATAATACTCAAAAAATGAGACACCTAGGTATGTTGGCACCAACAAAGTTAGCTATCAAAATAGACATCCAACTGTAAGACGTTCAATAAGTCAGGTAGCATCATTTCACTAGTTAAAAGTTGGAAAGCAGAGGAGTGGCTGAAAACCTTGATCTATTGCAAAGCTCTCCTGTTCTCGCTCTGGATAAAAACCTAAACATCTTGCAAAGAGGTCTATGTATGTGTGTGTGAAAGATTTTGTGACGACCCGTCCCCGAACTAGGATCGGGTCGCCCGGCCCAGACTGCCATTTGGACCCGATACCTGAACCAGGCCCAAATAACGGTCTGGCACGCCTAAACAAATAAACTCATGAAAGTACATTGGCTAAACAAAGGATAATAATTGCGGAATAAATACAAAGAGATATCCTTAAGCCAATAGATTTAAGTTCACAAGAATATCTATGAAACTTTAAATGGGTTCGTATTGAGTTAAACTATTAAAACTCCCAAGTGGATCAACTAAAGGTAAGTAGGTTTCAAACTACCTAAAGACTTATTTTAATTACAACCCAAGTTTAATAGTTTCAAAATCAAATATACATGATATATATCAACTCAAGGCTCACATCAAATGAGGTCTTCAAGCTCGTTTCTCCCTTGTCTCAATTTTAGCGCACTCATCGATGAACCTGTATTGTAAGTGGGGTGAGCTAAAAGAACCAACGGAGCTCGGTAATGCGGAAAACCCGCTCAACCATCAAATATGCAAGTAATACCTAATAAGCATGCAAAGTCTAGCATGTATTTGGAAAACAACCAAACAAGGATTCATGGAATAATAACATGTAGCAAGATTTCATAAGAGATAGACTTATAAATGAATCATCAAATACTATCATGGACATAAGGTTTGTAAGCCACAAATAAATAGGATTTCATCCTTTCATAACAAATATGACGTATTCTTAAGCCATCAAATTATAACAACAATAATCATGCATATGTGATAATTGAGCAAGCTCCCCACTTACCTGCACTCGCCGCAAATCCTAATCTCGATCCTCTCGCGTTTGGGCTCGATGTGAACCGTCTCGAGAATCTAGACAATTTGAAAGAATAATTACTTTATGTATCTACAACCATATAAGTTTAACATTAATTGTCTAGACCTTAGAGATTCACCCTATTTTATAGCTGACTTGCTAAAGGTCATTCACGACTTTAAAATCGATACTTAAAATTAGAATCAATGATTCGAGTAAAATAGGAATGCGGTGATGTAAAACAAGGAAAATCCTCTAAGACTTAGTTTTTCCAACATAAATCGAAGACATTCGAATTAATTTTAATTAAAAAGATCCAAATCACCATACAAGACTCAATTTAAACTTTAAAACCCCAAATGACAATATTCAGTCAAAGTCCACAAATTTATCGAATAAGTTTATTTCCCAAAGAAAGATTCAAAGTCCCTTTTTAAAATCTCAACTCAACTTTAAATGCCATATCTTTATCAATAAACTCCAACCGCGTTCAATTTGCTAAAATCATGGGAAAACCTCATTTCAAGACTAGATCTAAGAAATATTGAACAAACTTTGCAAATCATCAACTCTCATTACCAATACCAACACCAAGACAATAAATCTAGAGAGTATTAGAATCTCACCATGCCTTCAATGGAATCTTTGACTCAAAATCCTTTCCAAAATCTCATTCTAACATAGATCAAATCTTTCCTTTCTTATTTTCTTTTCTATTTTCCTCGCGTTCTTGCCGATGTCGAGACGCCATCGACCCTTTGGTCTCCAAATCTTCAATAAATAATAAAGAAATCAAGGAGGGAAGTGAGGTTGTACCTCTCTTGAACTTGAACCCTCCTCTTGCTCTCCTCCTCTCTACGGTTGTGTTTAACAAGATTGAGGCTAGAGTTTTCTTTGATTTGCTTAAATAGCATTAGGGTTAGGGATTAGGGTTATGATTATTTACAACTTGTCTAAACTCCATTTTTTTCAATAAAATAAATAAATAAAAGCTTAGATGGGATGAGGGGAGGGTGTGTTACCTTCTTGAATGTTTAAATGGACTTCATCATCATCTTCTTCATCATCAACCTTCCTCCACTTCTCTCCCATCACAAGTTTAGAGTTTCAACACAAAATAGGCTACAAACTTTATAAAAGGTTTATATAGGTAGGGTTTTAGAGTAGGGTTGTGTACAACCTTGTTATTTTACCAAAATACCATTATGGGCCTCCATATCATTTACATCCACTCAACTCTTGTTAGGCCCAATATTTATTTATCCTAAGTTATACTTTTCACACTTAAACAATTCACAAAGCACACTTGCACACATTCAGTATTGAAAATCACTAAATTACCCTCGAGTCGGGTCAAGTAGAATTCGGGTCGTTACAGATTTACTAATAAGTCCCATGTTGGTCGTATGCGCTTCCTAGAATTTTATAGTCACACACTTCAACGGAATTGTCCAAGTTTTGGTGTTTTGGCAATGTACCTTTTTTTTGGGTAGGATTGGTAATGTACTTTCAATTGTTTTACTTGACTTGTTGATTAGACTGTTAAAATGACAACTTTGAATTTTCTTAGGTATGCTATGAATACATGGCAAAACAAGGGGAGGAGCTCTACGAGCTGGTGAGGCATATATGCATTTAAGTTAATTTTATTTTTATTTATTTATTTTTTCCCGTGGTGTCTATTTGGTAGAAATTTTGGAGCTAACATACAAGTTGTTGACGCAGGTGGCTCATTTGCCGGACAAAGCAAATAACTATTTAACTCCGGCTCTGTCAGTTTTAGAGAAGAATACTTGTGACGACCCTCCCCCGACCTAGGGTCGGGTCGCCCGGCCCAAACCGTTATCTAGACCCGATACCTGAACCAGGCCCAAATAACGACTTGGCACGCCTAAATAAACTCATGGAATAATCATTCTAAACAATATATATAATAATAAGTGTGTGAAAGCTAATCACAACAAAACCATATAAACCTGTATATCATAGTAATATCCATCATCCTTAATATTTAAATGTCTCATACAACCTCAGAATAATATTATAAAGGTTCAAAACTACCCATTAACTAAATTCTCAAGTTATAACCCACGTACGAGGTTTACAAAACGATTAATATTAATAATAAACTAGTATTATATGAGTCTCACATATGAAGGCACTTCAAGATAAATCCTTTCCCTTGCTTTCTTGTCTATTGCTTACTGGTAGAGGACCTGTTTGGGTAGAGTGGGGTGAGCTAAAGAACCAACGATGCTCAATAAGAGGAAAGACTCGCTCAAACATTAAATATGCAAGTACTACCTAGTACTCATGCAAATTCTACATGACATCCAATCCATACGCATAACACAACATGTAATAACCGAATACTTGTAATTCATAACCAAATTATAAGCATATTAATTAAACACATAATTCGATACCATTAAAGATATGGTTCATGCTCATCGTAGTTATATAAAAAAAATGAAATTATATTCTAAGAAGAAACGTTTAAATATTATTTCCATATCTAATTTAGATATTCTATAATTCTATGTATCAATATTTCAAATCATATTCCAATCACCATACTAAACATAAAAGCCTAACAATCTTACAACACATTTGATAAGCATTCATTTATGTCAAGCATAATATTATTCATCATTTTTCATTTATCAATTTACACATGACATACAAATAAAGTCAAATGAAATATTTAAAAAAAATGCGATAGATATAAATATTAATATAAGTCGTTGTTCCATTCAATGTGAACTAGATATTGGTAAGGATCCGGTGATCAATCATCTATTTTCGAATTGGTACAATAATCGTTGGAAACGCAATGGCCGTTACGCCTCTAGATAATCGCACCAAAACAAAGATAGATTCATCCAAGCCGTCACCGCTACACGTCTCAAAGAATCATCAAGTAGCAAAGGATGGTAACTCCAAACCCTTACCCTCAAATAATTCATCTTATGCATTCAATTAGTCAAGCAAACCCTCGGTGGTTAACTACCACACACTCTGGGGCGTCCATGATATAGACCACTTGCTAATTTGGCCCTCGGTGGTTAACTACCACACATTCTGGGGCACCGAATAACATAAAAGGCAAAACAATGTATTCACAATTCCATAGATAATAGAGATCCAAACTAATATCACGACGCAACCCATTCCCAAGTCGTTACATTCAAAACATGCATTCCTAGTTATCTAATAATCAAACCATATTTAATGCATGAGCGAAGCTCCCCACTTACCTGGACCCGTCGTGACGCCTATATTGACTCCTCGCACGTTTGGGGTCCCACGTGAACCGCCTCGCGAATCTAAACAGTTCATATAATACTACATAAGTAATTACTTAATTTAAAGTTAAGTATTTTTCCATTTATTTATCTGTGGAGACCCACTAGTGCAGGTCTCGCCGGTTTCATATCGTTCGGAACCTTTGTCGAATTCCCCCGTAGTGTGTCGAGGGGTGGGACACGCTGTCGGGTCCCTCGGCTTGAGCATGTGCGCTACCGATGAAGCTAAGGGCCATTTTAGCCCCTGGTCAATTGGTCTATTTGACCAGTTGACCAGTCAACGGTCTAGTTGACCAGGGTCTAGGGCCAAATAGGCCCTTGTTGACCAGTCAACAAAGCTGTTGACCGGTCCAAGGGCCCTTTTGGCCCTTGTAGGCCAATGGGAGGGGAAACGTCCCCCCCTCCTTCTTCTTCAACCAGGGGCACGGCCCCTGGTGCGTTAATGGGGGAAGCAAAAGCTTCCCCACCGCCGCTCCTCCTGTAATAACCCCAAATTTTTAACTGACTTGTGTTACACTTGTTAGAATTGTGACCAGGCTACGTGAATACTGGACAGTATTTTGAACTTTGGGAGTCGACACCGAAGTGATTTTATGATTTCTTGATTGTGTGTATTAGTATTTTAGTATTTTACGAGTCTCGCACCATTCGGGCGATTTTAAATTGAGTGAGGCTACGCCTATGTAAATGGGGGAGTAAAACATACAAATAAATAAATTTTCTAATAAATGTAATTAATTAGTGTTGAGATGTGGCGAGAAAACGGGCGCGGCGAGACAATTTACGGAGAAATACTAACCGAGAAAATGCAAAAAAATTCATGTGGGAGTTGGTTAACTACGCTACATATGGGCTATAGGATAAAAATTGTTAAAGTGACACTATGTGGTGAGGAGAACCATTGGATGAGCATGGGGATGTGTATTTGTGTTGAGTTAAGATGATGAGGTAAAAGACACATAAGGGTAAGTGTTTCAAAATGTACAAGTATTAACTTAAAGGGTAAAAGAGTCATTTTACATTTACTCCATATATATATACAAACAAAAAAAAAACCCTACTATTCATCATCTCCTACCACATACACCCTATCTAGTCTTCTCTCACCAACCCGTCTCTCACACAGACGAGCTCCTTGGTGACCGGAAGTCGACCCTCGCCGGTGGTCACCCTGCTCGCCGGAGCTCCGTCACAGTCTCTCCCTCCCTTGTACTCTCAAGTCATCTCTCTCTTCCCCTCCCTCTCGGTTTCTCTCTATCTCTCTCGGTTCTCTTTCTCACTCTCACTCACGGTGAGTCACGCCTCTGCCAGACGAGCCACCACCCCCCTCGACGGCGTTGGGACGACGAACACTCGACGGAGACGGCTCGGCCACCGGAATAAGTGTGCATCTCCCTTTCTCTTTCACTCACGGTCTCACTTCACCTTCCTCATCTCACCGCCACCCTCCACCTCCTCTCGCCGTCGTCGACGAACCCAAGATCACTGGTCCCCGGGACCCCAGCAGTGGACGAGCTCACCGGAGATCCGTCATTCTCTCTCTCGGTTTGTACTCTATCTTGGTTTTGTTCTCTCTCTCACTTTCTTTGTCACTCACGGTCTCACTCTCTCCCACTCTCGGTCCATCCTTCCGTGCCTTGGCCGAGCACACCACCGGTCGCCGGAGCTCCAGAGGTGGCTGAGGTTCATCCCTCTCGCCGGAGATCTTCCTCTCTCCCTCTCTTCCACTCTTTCTCTTTTCTTCTCACTGTTTTTTTTTTCTTTTTGTTGTGAAACTGTTTTTGTGATTGTTTTTCACTGCTATCATGTTTTTGCCGCTGCCGGAGGCGATGGCGCTGGTCAGGGGTGGTCGGGGATGGTCCCTAGTGGTGCCCCAAAATCTCCATATCCCCGGAGCACCCACATTTGCGTCGCATAGGGTATTGTGATCGATTGTGCACTGTTTTCATAAATTGGTTATTATAATACGCTCGCCGGAATATGCATGTGTGGGCGGCCCTACTAGCCAAACCACCGAGTGTGGGGGTTGTCGGGGACCTCTCCATGACCTCGATGATACCTCGCTGTTCTTGTTGTGATCGATTTGGTCGTGTTGGAACCGTTTTAGTGTCTTGAACCTAGGTGATGTTGTTGTCATGTTGTGTGGACTGTTTTGAGTCATCGTCGAAATTCGTTGCCGTGGGCGATGCCACCGTTGTGCCACCATGATCGGGGATGTGGAGTATCAAGCTAAGTCTATGCTTGTGTCTCACAACTCTCGGAGTAGCCTAAAACAACGACATTATTGATATATTATGTCATTTATGTAATGTTATGCATGTTGTAACTTTCTCGTCGGAAACCACCGTCGTGGCGGTACTGTCATCGACGCGATGACATGGGGGACTGTAGGAGACCTTACCATGTCAGTCATGGAGTCTCATAGCCCCGGAGCGTCCATATTAATGATGATGAGTCGTAATGGCGGAAATATGCGTGAGTTGTTTATATTGCGTCGAGTAGTTGTCAACGCGACGTAGGGCGTGCACACGGCCTTTCCATGCTGTGTTGACACTCTACGGATGTTGGACCACACCCTGAGTTCCCTACTCGCCGGTGTATGGTCATGTTAAGTTTAGTATTGAGTCGTAATTGATGGACGACGTCGAAGTTGTGTATCAAGTTGGTTGAACGGTAGTGACGTCGTGGACACACCGCCGGTCCAAGAGACTATGGTGTGATTTCACATACGACTGAGCCGAGCTTAAGACCTATAATTAGGCTTATATAAGAGTGGTTATAATACCCAAAAGAGGCATTGTGTTTCGTTGTATTTTTGGTTTGATTTACCGATTGAGTTAACGAAGTGTTCGAGTCATTAAAACACTGAGAAAATGCTAGGGTACCTACCTAGGGTTTAGTTAATGATTCGACCCATTAATTAGAGTTTCCAACCTTGTTAGGTAGCGGGAAACTCGGGGATACTTACTAGGAACGCGAGAGTGTTGTTACACGGGTTGCGATTAGTTCAGGTAAGTACACTTGTCTCAAAAACTTGTGTACGTTAGTAAGCCAGTTAAGAAAATACCATGTGATTCATCTTCATTCCATTGTGTTTGCTATTATCTATTTGTTGGCATTCCATTCCATATTCCTTGTATGTGTGTTCTTGGCATAAGTGTGTGTCTCGAAGGTACATGCGCCCTTTGCACTTGAAGGGATAAACGCGGCACTCGTGGCCACGAGTGTTTGACCACCCCTAGTGATTGTGTGATACCATGTACTTGGATTGTTGTGGATTGTTGTGGATATTGTTGTGGTATTGTTGTGGATTTTAGACCACTTATGGCCTCTCTTGACTCGTAGAACACGCATGTTTCGATTGTTATTGTTTCCAGTCTACCTATCATGCACCTTGTTTATTTAACTTTCTGTTTTTCAATTCCTGCATGATATTTAGACTGCCTTGATTGATAATTCATGAATTACTGTTATATCTTTCTGGCATTACTTTCGATTTCTCTCAGTTGCTCACCGTCTAGTTTGTGACGGTGGGTGCAGATATAGCGGAGTGCAGTAGAAGCAAAGAGCCTTGCTTAGGCGACTTTTTGTGAGGATTAGCGGCTGGACTTGAGGAACCCTAGAGTAGTTTATATGTTTTTGCTCATTTGTATGTTGCTTTATATATGTATGTTTTTGGTTTATAGAACTTGGCATTATTATTGAGATTAATATCATGTATGTTGATTTATCGAATTGTACATGAACACGGGGTTTTCCACATTATAGAATTCCTAATTTCCCTTTGATTGAGTTATTTCCCCTTGTTACTTACTGTTTAGTCTTCCGCTGTGTATTATTGCAATAACTCTTTCATAAACTGCTAAATTGAGTAAATATGAGGCTGACTAGGCTCGTCAGGTTGCCGAGTGATAATTCGGGGCTTGAACGGGTCTAGGCCGGGCGTACCCAATTGCACGGGGAAATTGGGGCCGTCACACCTCCTCCACCGCAGGCTCCCGTCTACGCACCTCCCTAGCCGTCACCATCCGACGCTAAGCCGTAGTCCGCAAGCTCTCCTCATGGTGACCGCCTCCGTAACCGCGTCATCCTCCCTGGTCTTCTTCTAAGCCGCGCCGGTGCTGTCCAAGACGCTCTCATCGGAGTTTTACACCCACCGCCGCCGCTGGTCCTGCACTGCCGCGCCTTGGGGCGTCTCTCACACCAGTTCGCACCTCCCAAGCTCGCCACCGCGTCGTCTCGCTGGACTCCCTTAAGCTCGGCCTTTGGCCATCGCGCCTCCTGCCGGCATCGCTGTCCGCCGCCACCGCGCCTCCATGGCCGTTGCTCATAGGAGCCGCCGCCCTCCTCGTCTCTCCATGACAGCTTCCATCTCTCCCTCTCTCTTTTGTTGTTAATAGCAAATTAGGGTTTTAATCCCTTTTTATTTAGTTGAGTAAGAAATTAGGGTTTGAAACCTATTTATTTGGGTCTATTTGTCCCACTAACTTGTAACACTCCAAACTTGACACACTTTGTGCACAACCCTAGTCTTGGCCCTCACTTAATAATTCTTCAATAAATTTGTGACTTGAGGTCTTCGTTGTTGTGCACGCACTATCAAGTTGAGTTTCGCCAAATTGTAATAATATATAATACATACAATATCACGACAAACACAAATAAAATATTAAATTACCAAAATGTCCTCGAGTCAGGTCAAGTAGAATTCAGGTCGTTACAATATCCCCAATTTTAAGAACTTTCGTCCTCGAAAATAAAAGTAAGGTATACCCGTAGTCTGGTATGTCCGCTCGAAATAATTTCTTCTATGACCCATCGTTTACCTGAGGCAATTCTGCACTCGCACCTTCTGCTCATACTCCATGTGAAATACAGTCTTATCCTTGACTCTACTATCTCAATATTTTCATTTTCCATCCCACTGACCGAAATTCATAAGGTCTCTCTTATAGGTCTCAATAGAATCATTATACTCAACCATTTGCCAAGTTCTTCTGTCATCACGTGTTCTTAAGGTATTTCTTATAATCTCCACCGAAGTCGCAATATACGCTCAAGTCGCTCAACTTGCAGAGAGGTAGAACCATACTGAGATGTGATCTGGTGCCTATCTGTGTCAAGGAATATCTTTGCCTATCTAGCATTGAAACCATACTACCAACTGGTAGTAGGGAAACAAGGATAATTGTCTGCTATAACATGAGCACTAGCACACCATCTCTATCAACATCTCGGTTACGTATATCATTGAACGACTCATCATGTCTTTGCGACTTATCTGTTGAAGGCTACAAATGGTCAGACTTAGTATTCCTTTCTAGAATAATACCTTAATATTATTGGCATCACATGTTTATCGACATTCATTCTTGTAGGTTCATATTTCAAGTCAACTTTTGACTAAAGATCCACTTTGTAATACCTCAGTCAAACTTAACTATCAATCGACGTAAACAAGCTTCCTCCTTTTAAAATCTTATGGAATATTTTTAACATCGTCATTATTTCTAAGTAGGTTTCAACATTCATCCGAATACGCTCCATTGCATCACCATTTTTTTTTTTTTTCATACCAAGATCTCTTATCACTATATCTCGATTTTCAGGAGATCTATCGTATTGCGTCCTTGCACTGATCAATTCTCACGATCCTGGGTGACTATTTTAAACATCGTTGACTTAGTCATAACCCCTTTTGGTATACCATGGTCCCTTCTCATTTAAGCTAACTCTTAGCTCTTATAATGTGTTTAGTACCTCATTCTCTAAGAAACGAAGGTGCTTTAGCTTTCATGTTTTGAACCTGACACTCATGTCGTTTCTTGGGAGTTACATAATCTATACTCCAGATGTGTTTATTAAGAACTCGTGTCACACTACGATCTAGTTATTTCAAGTTCATAACTCAAACTTATATTTCAATGTATTACACTCGTGCATTACTACTGTCGCACTGCATATATGTTTTGTTGGATACTTCAACCATAAAGTACAAATCTATGTACATAAAACTCATATAGGTTTTTATCTTGTACGACTTGTTACTAAAGCTTTTATTCAAGGGCACTCAAATTCATATTTACACCTATTTCGAGAATCATCTTGCACTATTTAACTTATGATTCATTGCTTATACTTAGCACAGAGTCATTTATGATGTTCTTCCTTTTCTCCAAAATTCAATGATTCTTGGAAATAAGAATATCAATTGATTTCTCATGGGATTGATTTAAAATGACCTCATGCTTAGGCAAACCTTTATGTCACACAATTTGCTTATGCTTGTCACCTGTTACTGTGTCGACCTTAATTATTCATGCATTATCTCCACGTATTGATATCATTAACACTTAACCATTTGCAAATCTATTGCTTACCCGTCTGGGTTGCAACCTCAAATTCTCCTATGTCATCAAATTAGGGCTTTCACTTATCATCGAGCTCATTATAATATCATTAACTGCATCATACGCTCTTTACAGCCTAATAATATAACTCATACATACCGTTTAGTTTGGGGCTTCCTTTAATTATTCAGTCATGGTACTGCTATTACGTACTCTCCATTCATTTCGAACACAATTTATCAATTCCTGATATCCCCAACTTTATGAATCAACTCTCTTCTAATTATAATAGAATAATTTATTTATTTATTTATTTATTTATTTTTTTTTTTTAACCTCAAATCTTGAGTCTTTACAACATCTACAAATTTTCTACTTGGCAACACGATCTTCACGCATGGCTATTTCACCAAAATAGTCTTTGACTTTGGATCCTCAATTTTAGTAACTCATCCATCTTTGAGTGTACTAATCTGACATTTCGTATTCACGAGATTTTCTCATTGAGTAGTTTTCAATGTATTCTTTAATCTCTCATTCGCCATCTCGTACATTATGCACTTACGCTTCAAGCTAACTCTCAATTTGGGTCCTCATATTTAGTATTCAACTTATCGATAACTAGCTTAACTTTATTTTTCTTTTACACAAGTTCGATCGAAACTTGAATGTCATAACTCAATTAATCGAGAAGTTAAATCCGAATCAAAACCCATTTCAAAGTGTTGAGTTTCCATTTTTTTTTTTTAATTGTTCACGCTTTCCAAAACTTTGTACGGAAAAGTAGAATGCTTCCTTAAAAATCTCATCAAAATATGATAAACACCTACTCAACAAAATACAAAAATCATGGTCCAACACAGTCGAGAGAGTTGATCTTCAAAAAAAATAAATTACATGAAACAACAAAATTCGATCTATAGTAATAACCTTCGAATCAAATTTATAGACAAATGATTCACATCTTTAATCGAGAGTTAGAGGTTTTTAGAGTATACTTGACGTCTATGTCTTGAATTTAGTTCAGCCTATTTAGTTCAGCCTCCTGGCCAGATTAACTTGCTTATCATTGTTTAAAACCAAAGATTCATTTGCATCCTTATTAGGATTGTTAACTTCCGTTTTCAACAAGATATCGTTAATTTTAATTATCCTAATAGACTTTTCGGAGTCAGAGTTACTTCTCTGAAATGTGACCACGTCAGAATTCCGTCTTGTGTATTTAACGTGACATCTCATTGTCCTTTCAAGTCTATCAATACATGCTTAAGTCTTTGTTTGCCACTCTATCATTAAGTATAGGCACATCTTGCCATATAACTTTTCACTCTAAGTTTAGTCGTTCTATCAGAACCATTCTTACAGCAAAGCATTGTAGCCTTCATTGCAGCGCATGTGGAACCTTCTACAGGCTTCCCTTCGATTTTCTTGTGTCGTTAATTGTCATGCCCAACTCGTGGAGCCAATGTTTCACGCCTTAAGGAAAGACATTTACCTATATATCTAACGATATATTTATATATACAAAGTAGCAAATAATCATCACATTAAGTCTTTTTCAAATTTCTTTTATCCCATCCCATCCTAGGATTTATCATTATTGCGTGTTAAGTCGACTTTGAACCAATGTCCCATACCACTGATTTATTCGACTTAACTTGGCATTTAAACTTAAAGGCCCTAAATCTTAGGTTTCCCTAACCTAACATTTCCCTAGGTTCTAATCCCTATGCTCTGATACCAACTGTGACGACCCTCCCCCGACCTAGGGTCGGGTCGCCCGGCCCAAACCGTTATCTAGATCCGATACCTGAACCAGGCCCAAATAACGACTTGGCACGCCTAAATAAACTTGCGGAATAATCATTCTAAACAATATATATAATAATAAGTGTGTGAAAGCTAATCACAACAAAACCATATAAACCTGTATATCATAGTAATATCCATCATCCTTAATATTTAAATGTCTCATACAACCTCAGAATAATATTATAAAGGTTCAAAACTATCCATTAACTAAATTCTCAAGTTATAACCCACGTACGAGGTTTACAAAACGATTAATATTAATAATAAACTAGTATTATATGAGTCTCACATATGAAGGCACTTCAAGATAAATCCTTTCCCTTGCCTTTCTTGTCTATTGCGCTGGTAGAGGGATCTGTTTGGGTAGAGTGGGGTGAGCTAAAGAACCAACGATGCTCAATAAGAGGAAAAACTCGCTCAAACATTAAATATGCAAGTACTACCTAGTACTCATGCAAATTCTACATGACATTCAATCCATACGCATAACACAACATGTAATAACCGAATACTTGTAATTCATAACCAAATTATAAGCATATTAATTAAACACATAATTCGATACCATTAAAGATATGGTTCATGCTCATCGTAGTTATATAAAAAAAATGAAATTATATTCTAAGAAGAAACGTTTAAATATTATTTCCATATCTAATTTAGATATTCTATAATTCTATGTATCAATATTTCAAATCATATTCCAATCACCATACTAAACATAAAAGCCTAACAATCTTACAACACATTTGATAAGCATTCATTTATGTCAAGCATAATATTATTCATCATTTTTCATTTATCAATTTACACATGACATACAAATAAAGTCAAATGAAATATTTAAAAAAAATGCGATAGATATAAATATTAATATAAGTCGTTGTTCCATTCAATGCGAACTAGATATTGGTAAGGATCCGGTGACCGAATCATCTATTTTCGAATTGGTACAATAATCAATGGAAACGCAATGGCCGTTACGCCCTCTAGATAATCGCACCAAAACAAAGATAGATTCATCCAAGCCGTCACCGCTACACGTCTCAAAGAATCATCAAGTAGCAAAGGATGGTAACTCCAAACCCTTACCCTCAAATAATTCACCTTATGCATTCAATTAGTCAAGCAAACCCTCGGTGGTTAACTACCACACTCTGGGGCGTCCATGATATAGACCACTTGCTAATTTGGCCCTCGGTGGTTAACTACCACACACTCTGGGGCACCGAATAACATAAAAGGCAAAACAATGTATTCACAATTCCATAGATAATAGAGATCCAAACCAATATCACGACGCAACCCATTCCCAAGTCGTTACATTCAAAACATGCATTCCTAGTTATCTAATAATCAAACCATATTTAATGCATGAGCGAAGCTCCCCACTTACCTGGACCCGTCGCGACGCCTATACCGACTCCTCGCACGTTTGGGGTCCCAGGTGAACCGCCTCGCGAATCTAAATAGTTCATATAATACTACATAAGTAATTACTTAATTTAAAGTTAAGTATTTTTCCATTTATTTATCTTTGGAGACCCACTAGTGCAGGTCTCGCCGGTTTCATATCGTTCGGAACCTTTGTCGAATTCCCCGTAGTGTGTCGAGGGGGTGGGACACGCCGTCGGTCCATCGGCTTGAGCATGTGCGCTACCGATGAAGCCGTTGAGGGTTTTACTATTGTAAGGGCCATTTTAGCCCCCGGTCAATTGGTCTATTTGACCGCTTGACCACAACGGTCTAGTTGACCAGGTCTAGGGCCAAATAGGCCCTTGTTGACCGATCAACAAAGTCGTTGACCGGTCCAAGGGCCCTTTTGGCCCTCAGAGGCCAAAGGGAGGGGAAACGTCCCCCCTTCTTTTCTTCAACCAGGGGCACGGCCCCCAGGTGCGTTAATGGGGAAGCAAAGCTTCCCCACCGCCGCTCCTCCTCCACCGCGGCTCCCGTCTACGCACCTCCCTAGCCGTCACCATCCGACGCTAAGCCGTAGTCCGCAAGCTCTCCTCATGGTGACCGCCTCCGTAACCGCGTCATCCTCCCTGGTCTTCTTCTAAGCCGCACCGGTGCTGTCCAAGACGCTCTCATCGGAGTTTTACACCCACCGCCGCCGCTGGTCCTGCACTGCCGCGCCTTGGGGCGTCTCTCACACCAGTTCGCACCTCCCAAGCTCGCCACCGCGTCGTCTCGTCGCCGGCTCCTTAAGCTCGCCTTTGGCCATCGCGCTCTGCCGGCATCGCTGTCCGCCGCCACCGCGCCTCCATGGCCGTTGCTCATAGGAACCGCCGCCCTCCTCGTCTCTCCATGACAGCTTCCATCTCTCCCTCTCTCTTTTGTTGTTAATAGCAAATTAGGGTTTTAATCCCTTTTTATTTAGTTGAGTAAGAAATTAGGGTTTGAAACCTATTTATTTGGGTCTATTTGTCCCACTAACTTGTAACACTCCAAACTTGACACACTTTGTGCACAACCCTAGTCTTGGCCCTCACTTAATAATTCTTCAATAAATTTGTGACTTGAGGTCTTCGTTGTTGTGCACGCACTATCAAGTTGAGTTTCGCCAAATTGTAATAATATATAATACATACAATATCACGACAAACACAAATAAAATATTAAATTACCAAAATGTCCTCGAGTCAGGTCAGGTAGAATTCAGGTCGTTACAATACTTGATCCACCAGAGTCGTCATACTGCTTCCTACAACCTTTCCGCTTGTGTTGTTCGAAGTCCTCTTTATAAGGAGCATGATTTTGGAACTTTTTTTTCTTCGTGTTTCGACGTACTCTTGTAGATGATGTAAATTAATAGGTGAATATTATTCTCTACATCAATACTAAAATGTCAATGCGTATACGACAAGTTTATTAAGTAATAATGTTTTGTTATTCTTGAGACTTCTATTACATCCCTTGTGTTAAGTGTAGATAGCGCTATAAGCTAACGATAAGATTAAAGCTTCTATTTTTATTTTTATTTTATGAAGGGCCTTATATTTAGTCAATGCTTGTTTTTCCTTAGCCGGAGAAGTAGTAGTCGATCCTTGAGTCCTCGTCAACCTAAGTGGCCTAGATTATCTCCTAATACAGCTAAAAAAACTCCTTCCTTGACCTGGCTGGGTGTTTCTCTGCAAGTGAAATGGGGCTAGCTTTCTGAGGATAGCAACATTTGTGTGATCTCTCTTTGGCCTGGTCCAAGAACAACTCTTATAATTAAAGATTGCATTGTGGAGGATTACTTTGGTAAGAACAACTCTTATCTTTTCTTAATTTTAAAAAAGAGTATTGTTTTTTTGTGGACCTTCGAATTACTATTCTAAGAGTTTTCCTAGCTTTTAGTTTTACACGTTGCTTTTTGTTAAGAAAGTAACCCATTTGATTGGTTGCATTTACATGTTACTACCAGACTGTGATGAATCTAAGCTAACACAAGTAAACATGACGAGTCTACACGGCAACCGTTATCATCTAATCTACCAACAACTTCTCTGTCCATTCTTGGGTCTTCTAATAAACTACTTTGCCTAAACAAATAACCCCATAATCAAACCATCCAAATAAAAATCATGGTCAACTTATATTTTCATGAGTACTTACAAAATTGAGCATTTTGGGTGAGCTTAAATTAAATGCTTTGAAACTAAATTGAAACTAAACATAGATGATCCAAGTTGAATTGAAAACACCAAATCAAGGTCACAACACAACTCCTTCAAGGGTAGTTCCATATTGAAGACTTTGGAAGAACAAGCTTGAAATTTGAAGTGGACACTGATGAGTCACTTTATGAGATCTTCAACAAGTGCTGTGGAGAAATGGAATCAACCGCAACATGGGGAGGAAAACTCCAACTGGGTGCCTTAATTCATTGCCTACGAAAGACAAAGAATATATGGCAAAACCACGACGACAAACATAAGAAGTGTTTTTTTTTTCTTTTAAAGTGATATTAAATATTAATTCTAATTAGGGTTTAGAGTTTAAGGTATAGGGTGTGTTTAGTGGTTAGGTTGATTCATCAAGGCATCCAACTTATGAGATAAGGCAGAGGGGAAAAGACATTCTTAATTTGGATGACAATGGAAGGAGGTATGTGTTTATTTTTATGATTGATGAATCAAAGTAGATCCATTAATTAAAGATTACAACTACTCCGCTCTACAATATTTGTCACATTTTGAACATTTTTTTTGTTCTACAATACATGTTATATTAAGAAATCAAGGAAGCATTGAATGTTTCATTTTCAATTCTAACCTCATTCTATTTAGTTACTGACATCATTAATCACTTTTTTTTTTTATATAATACCTATAATAAATGATCTGTGGCCTTCAAATTCTTGTTGATCTACCAACAGTTGAAGAATCGAAAAGGTTTAGGACCAACATTGACAGGTTGAGAATGCATATAAGACATGAAAAATGATCAGATCTGAAGAGGAATAATTTGAACCTCACTAGATGTGAAAAATCTAGTTGCATGAGGTCTACCAAGTTTATTTATATAAAATGTGGCTCCTCTCAGATTGCATATTAGACCAATACATTTTGGTCCCTTCCAATTAATCTAGGTTAATCTAACTAGAGCTAGAAGCGATATGGGTCCGGACCAAAAAATCTTGTTTTCAAAACAAGGACCCTTTGACAGGGGTATTTCAGTAATTTCGTATATGATATAAATACACACACAAGGTAACAAAACCCTAGACCCCGCCTTTCGCACAGTCGCACACCCTCCTCTCGCACAGGCAGACCAGTCCGACCCACTCCTCTCGCACGGTCGCACACTCCTCTCCTCTCGCACAGCGCACAGTCGCACAGTCGCACAGTCGCACAGTCGCACCGTCGCACAGTCGTCTCCTCTCGCACAGTCGCACAGTCCGACCCACTCCTCTCGCACAGTCACACAGTAGCACACTCCTCTCGGCGATCCCTCTCCTCTCGGATCCCTCTCCTCTCGGCGCTCCCTCACCTGGAGTCTCCCGAATCTCCTTTCCCATCTCTTAGATTTCTCTCCGGCTGTTCACTTCTCCCTTTTGTCTCAGATCTACCCTCCCTTGTCTCGGCTCTCTACCGATCTGCTCGAACTTGAAGGTAAGCTTGTGTTTGTTATTTTAATTTTATTTTTATTTTTATTTTTGTTCTGTGAGTAACAATTTCTTTGCTTCTCATGGAAAGTTTTCGAGATCTGTTTGGTTGGTACCTAAATTTTTAAATGTTAGCTATCTTGTGTTTTTTACTGTTATATCTATAGATCGGTATTTGTCCTTGTTGTAGTTCGGGAAAATCTATTTGAAGAGGTTGTCAATGATTCTTTTTTGTTGAATGGTAATGCTAAACGTTGGAAGGTTTTGAAAAATGCTATCTTCTACGTAAAAATCTCAGAATCACTCTCTTAATTTGCTTCATTGAGCCCATTACTAACATTTATGGCACCCTTTTGATCACTTATCTGAATATCATTTGCATATGTTGATTTGGTAGTAACACTACTATAGTTTTTTTTTTTTCCATAACACAACTGAGTACTCTCTATACACAACTCTACTCTTTTGCTTTGTTTGTTGCCATTTTGTCTGCATTAGACTTCTATTGAAATATAGGGTTTCTATTTGCGATTTCAATGCCTCAGATATCGAATAGTTCTCCAAGCACCGCAATCTTGTTTAGTCTCCTCCGCACTCATTATTGTTAGCCACGTGAGAATATATCCTGAATTTAAATAATGAGATTAAACTGTGCAAGAAAAATGGAACCAAATGATCTATCACTCGCAAAAAAAAGTTGGAACCCCACTACATTCTTGAATCATCAACTACAACACAGAAATGATAATGCATTTTTATTGGTTTTTGATCATTTTGCTATGATCTATGTGCATGCATAATTACTTAGGTTATGATTGCTTTTCTCATTTCTTTCATGTATTTATGACGTGCATATTTTATTTTTTGTTTTGCTATGTTGTGGAAAAATTAATTCGATTCTATTTTGAGTGCTTAAGCTAATTAAACTCATATCATAGATTTTTCTATTGCAAAGGATGTGAAATAATTTTAAAGTGATACAACAAGCTTCTTGCTTTAGCCTGTTTGGTATGTCGGGACAAGTGCATTTTGCTTAGGATCTCTTTTAAGTTGCCTTTTATGCAAGTTTTTAAAATTTTAATTAGGTATGTATATGGTGCACAGTTGTTTCTTTTTTATTTGTTAAATATTTAAATTTACCTGTTAATTATTGCTATTTCTCACTGTTTTTTAAACATAATATTTCTTATCAACATAAAAAAAAGTAGTATTTCTTACCCTTGGCAACATTTTCTGTATGTTAGAAAAAAAATTCATTTATTAGATGAAGGAACAAGTAATAGACTTTGGGATTATAAAAGGCACGGTTATCCTTAGTGCATGAAAAGAATATAATAAAGTAAGATATATATATATATATATTGTTTATGTTAGATTTCAAGCATCTTTACATCTCTAATTAAAAATACTCAAGAGAAGAATGATTGCGCACATTACCATTGTACTCATATTTTGCTATATATTTTTGTGTGCATTTCATAGAGTTCTCTCTCTAACTATTGAAATAAAATTAATGAAGGGAATTAAAGTACTTGGCTTTTATAAATTTTATTTTATTTTTGTTCAAAAAGCGTTGGATTTATAATAGATTTTTGTTGTGTTGTGCTTGCAGAAATCGAACCTCAATCAGCATGAGGGGTCTGCCCTTTTGTTTGTAGAATAGGCGGTTGCGGCAAGAACACGAATACATTCAGGTAAAACTACTTTTGAAATTGAAAAATGTAGATCCTAGTTTTTGTTATACGTGGGGTCAAACTATGAATATTGTTAATGATGATATCTTCATTGTAAATGATTTAAAGGGTGATTTGTTGGAGTTTGATGCGCAATTTCAATCGAGAACAAGTTGAGGTGGAAGAAGAGATAGGGGACATCAATAGTAGAAATGTTGCAGAGAAAGAATTTTGTTCCACCGGGTTGTCTGGTTGCTTTCATCAACAATGGAATAATCACATAATGTGCAGGGTGTACGTATAGCGATGTACAGGGTGTAATAGCAGCAGTGAATCACATAATGTAATGGTGCTGTATACCGTGGAAAATATGTAGAAATATGTAAAAAATAAGTGGAAAAATGAAGAAAACCAGTGAAATCGCGGTCAAACCGCGTCCTAACCTCGGGTCACATCACGAAATGACCTCTGGTAGGGATTTACGGTTTTGAAGGGTTTAGGGTTCAGGCTAGGGGGGTTGAGGGGTTTGGGGTTTGGGTTTAGGGTTTAAGGGTTTATTTTTAGGGGTTTGGGGTTTGGGGTTTGGGGTTTGGGGTTTGGGGTTTGGGGTTTGGGGTTTGGGGTTTGGGGTTTGGGGTTTGGGGTTTGGGGTTTGGGGTTTGGGGTTTGGGGTTTGGGGGGTTTTAGGGTTTGGGGTTTAGGGGTTTGGGGTTTGGGGTTTGGGGGGCCTGGGGGCCTAGGGGCCCGTGGGGCCTAGGGCCTTAGGGCCTTAGGGGTTTAGGGGGCTTTAGGCCTGGGGCCTGGGGCCTTAGGGGCCTGGGGCCTGGGGGCCTGGGGCCTGGGGGCCTGGGGCCTTGGGCCTGGGGCCTGGGGGCCTGGGGCCTGGGGGCCTGGGGCCTGGGGCCTAGGCCTGGGGCCCAGGGCCTAGGCCTAGGGCCTAGGCCTTAGGGCCTAGGCCTAGGCCCAGGCCTAGGCCTAGGCCTAGGCCTCCTAGGCCTAGGCCTAGGCCTAGGCCTTAGGCCCAGGCCTAGGCCTAGGCCTAGGCCTAGGCCTAGGCCTAGGCCTAGGCCTAGGCCTAGGCCTAGGCCTAGGCCTAGGGCCTAGGCCTAGGCCTAGGGCCTAGGCCTAGGCCTTCAGGCCCAGGCCTAGGCCTAGGCCTAGGCCTAGGCCTAGGCCTAGGCCTAGGCCTAGGCCTTAGGCCTAGGCCTAGGCCTAGGCCTAGGCCTAGGCCTAGGCCTAGGCCTAGGCCTAGGCCCCTAGGCCTCAGGGCCTAGGCCTAGGCCCAGGCCTCAGGGCCCAGGGCCTAGGCCTAGGCCTAGGCCTAGGCCTTTAGGGCCTAGGCCTCAGGCCTGGCTCAGGGCCCAGGCCTAGGCCTAGGCCTAGGGCCTAGGCCTCAGGCCCTAGGCCTTTAGGCCTAGGGCCTAGGCCTAGGCCTAGGCCTTAGGCCTAGGCCCAGGCCTAGGGCCTAGGCCTAGGCCTAGGCCAGGCCCTAGGCCTAGGCCCAGGCCTAGGCCCCAGGCCTAGGCCTAGGCCTAGGCCTAGGCCTAGGCCTAGGCCTAGGCCTAGGCCTAGGCCTAGGCCTAGGCCTAGGCCCAGGCCTTAGGCCTAGGGCCTAGGGCCCAGGCCTAGGCCTAGGCCTCAGGCCTAGGCCTCAGGCCTAGGCCTCCAGGCCCAGGCCTGGCCTAGGCCTAGGCCTTAGGCCTAGGCCTAGGCCTAGGCCTAGGCCTAGGCCTAGGCCTAGGCCTAGGCCTAGGCCTAGGCCTAGGCCTAGGCCTAGGCCTAGGCCTAGGCCTGGCTCAGGCCTAGGCCTGGCCTAGGCCTAGGCCTAGGCCCAGGCCTCAGGCCTAGGCCTAGGCCTAGGCCCAGGCCTAGGCCTAGGCCTAGGCCTAGGCCTAGGCCTCAGGCCTAGGCCTAGGCCTAGGCCTAGGCCTAGGCCTAGGCCTCCTAGGCCTAGGCCTAGGCCTAGGCCTAGGCCTAGGCCTAGGCCTAGGCCTAGGCCTAGGCCTAGGGCCTAGGCCTAGGC